>OY744611.1:987029-1367029 GCA_963556255.1 Allolobophora icterica | reverse complement strand
TCCAAATCGACACACGATGATGTAGATGATGTAACATAAGGTATTAATGCATGAAAACACTTAAAATGACGTTTCTAAACAGCCTCTCAATAGTTATGTAATGTGACGCAGGCCAGCGGCTGGCTTGAAGTTAGGTCTATAATAACACAAAGTTCTAGGAGTCTAAGGTTCAGAAGACGTGATATAGCCTAGTACTACAAGTTAACCTGTAATGCCTAATAGCCTATCACTCCTAGGTTCCTCTTAGACGCTCTGATAGTGTCCACTGAGACAGTAGTGTCATCCAAACCATTCTACAAGTCCACAACTCGTCCACTGAAGTATATCTGCCCTAATATTCCTTTCGGTTTCTTAACTAATTTAAACCTATGTCACCTTGCTTGGTGCTAGTTCATAAAACCTCTCCCACGGCACTGACTTCTATCCAGTGAAATTCTTGTAGGCTTCAATTAGCTCATCTCTCCTTCTCATTCTATCTAATTTTTTAGTGCACATCTTTCAATGCAAGGCTGTAGTGGCAAAGTTAGGGGTCAGTACACGCTACAGGTTAGCTTTCCGAAACATGGGGGAGTGCTCCCTCCAAAGCAAGAATAGTGTGGTTTATATGGTTATTCTGTCATCAGGTCACCATCAGGGTTGTAGTCGAGGGTATACGCGGGTATGCAGCGTATACTTAACTCTAGAGACCGTATAGGCCTACTCACCTCATAAAATATTTATATTTATTTATTTACATTAAAATACTGTAGCGTATACTCACAAAATACTGTAGCGTATACTCGCCTCTAATAATTGTTTCGGAAAACTAACCGGTAGCGTGTACTCAACTCTAATGTTACCACTACAGCCCTGGTCACCATCCAACCCTTCCCTGCTGACAATCCGTAAGCGCAGGATCCATTTAAAAATCCAATCGCTCCCTACAGCAGGCCTACTTCCAGCCCCGCCAGTACCTTCGCGAACTCTTCACCATCCAGCCTCCCGCGGATTTCCGTCTAAAATTAAATCTATGGCTTCTCTGATGCACGCATACTTAGCTTGATGGGCTATACACGGGCAGAGGCAGGGAGTGGATTGGGCAGCTGCTAAGGGAATGCGCCGAACTGGCCTACTTTCTTCTTCCTTCCAAAGCTCTTCAGAACAGTTAGGCCTACTGGCCAGGCAGGCATATGAACGCCTATAGATTCAATGCCGCTGTTGAGGACCCTAGCCATGTTCTGTGACCCTACACCCTGCTGACCGTAACATGCCCAATAATCTCTGTCTTGCGGACTCACAATTTCAATTGCACGGAAACAATGATAAACACTTTATTCCCCGCATGCTTTATAGGAACTTTAATTCAGAGCTTATTTCTAGAAAAAAGGTTCCGGAACGGTACAATTGAAGGGCTTGCAGCAATAACCAGGTATGTCGGATTTTTTGAGTTTTGGAAAAATGGCTTAAAAGATTTGACAGTTCAAACTGTTGTATCTAAGCCAGTCTACGAGATATCGACAAGCTGTTTGAAACACCGTCTGAGTTGTTATTGTCTTTCACGAAATTGTTACATAATGCAATGTAAAAGATAACTTTAATGTTTTTTTCACGACATTTTGCTTCATACCTGGTTATTGACACTCAATAACCCAACATCGCCTGCTGTAAGTCGACATAGCTTATTCTTGCACCAAATGGTGACTAGCACACAGAACAAATTAATCGTGCAATAAAAAGGTAAGTCATCATAGCTACATTACAGTAAGGAAAAAATAACGCAAAATCAGTGAATTGTAGAGTAAGTAACAGTCAATAACCGGGTATGTCAAATAACCTGATTATTGCACCGGTTTAAATACAAAGATTACTAGAAAAAACGACAATTTTTGTTATCATACCGGGTTATTGCACTGGAGTAATGCTGCCGGCTGCTAAAAACCATATGTCGACAAATTTGTTTATCCAAAAGCCAATTCAAAAATAATCAGATTTGCACCAAATTTGCAGGGTATATAGAATACAATATTCCAAGCACGCTGGCATACTTTTTCACATAAACCAGGTATGTCGACATACCTGGTTATTGAGGCAAGCCCTTCAATTATGGATGTAGGCCTACTAAATCGAGAAGCCCGATAAAAAAACGGGGTGGGGTTTGGGAAGGGGTTTCAGTGAGATCCTCCACAAGAAAATTATCATTTGCATATCAATAAACACTGAAAATACTTAAATTAAATTTTAAAAAAGAAGACTCTTTTTCAATAGCTCAAAAAGTTACCAGTAGGCCTACACCGTTCCAGAGCGTTACGGCTGAAAAAAATACTGCATTTATTAATTGTCACAGTTTCTGTAACCAAATCTATGTCAGAGACTTAGAGTTAATTACAATGTCTCTGTTATAAATACCGTGTCGCGTTTGTGTCGACAGGAATTTCTACAAAAAAATTAATATTTGATATTTATTTGTTGACTGAAATGCTAGTTGCTAAATAGTGCGTCAAAATATATTCGCTAGATGACAGGACTACTTTCAAACTCCAGCTTACGCTTCATTTAGCGAAAACTGAAATCACTCGCCATTTTGTGCTGATGACAGTACTGTTATAAACCAGATTGTGGGGAAATTCGACTTTATTGACAAGCCTGGTGAGATTCTATAAGTTTGCATTTTAATTTAGTGGACAAACACATTTAATTAACGAAACCTAACAAACGATAGCTAGGTCAGCTAGAGAGTCGCTAATATTGTGGTTTGAGCTTAATTTTTTTTCTCCCGCATTTTTTTCATTCCGACGAACCTTAGACCATGTTTTAAATAGCGGTCTTGTAATTCTGGAGTAATAAATGAAAATACAATACACTACAATAGCGACCGTGTGATTTCGACTCTATTCATTTTTCAATGATTTGTTCAGGTGCGACCCTTCACCACAGCTACTCGTTTGAACGGGTACCGTTCCATTTCAGGTCCCCGTTTAAATAGGCGCGTAAGGACCGTGCTAGCCCAAACTATACAATAGATGTTCGACGCAGTTGCTTGTCATGCACCGTTTTTTATAAGGTAAAACCTGGTTTTAGCATCAGAAATTATTTCATAGGTAAGCTCAGACTAAAAGTTGGATGATTGATATAAAAATTACTGAATCTAGAAGCTGGACAATTGATGAACATATTACTTAATTAAACTAAAACTAGAAGTTGGATGAATGATGATAATTTATTGTATGATTTATTATTTATATAACGTTCTATTGCAAGTGCGTCTCTAGAAAATAATTTAGCGACGCTAAAACCTGGTTTTACTTTTTATAACTCGGTGAACAATGTGACTAAATAAGTAGTGTAATGTCGGGCAATTAAGCAATCTTACACTTTACCATGACTTCTACATATGTAATTGTTGATATTTGGTACTTGTTCTATGGATATCGTGTAGGTTGATTATGCTTTATTTAGTGAATTATGATTTATTTACTGAATTATGATTTATTTACTGAACTGAAGAACGCTCATAATATACACTCAATTTCTTTTCTGCAAATAGATTGTTGACAAGAAATGAATGATTTAAATAATATATGTTTAATATAAATGGTGTTGTAATTTTTATTTATTTATTTATGTGAGTGTTATAAGTTTTTGCATTTATTTTATATATCTCTGAATAATGATAAATTATTAGTTTATACAGAAAGTAAACTATTTAAAAATTACGACTACAGCATTGCTTAACATATCAGTGAAACAAAGCGTGGAAGTAATCTGCTAGTAAAAGTGAGAACAAGAGTGATAGGTATGATCAATCTTTTACTGAGACAGTGGAAGTGTATTAGTAGAGCTCCAGTGTTTAAACCCTTTAACAACGAAAGGGATTAGTTTTCCATGCATTTTAGTGCACGCTCCTCGTTAAAGTGTTAAATAGAGCTGCAGTTTTTTTCTGCCACACATTAGCTAACAGTAAGGGTAGACACCTGAGCTTCTGCATAATTCTTTAAGCAGGCTCCAAATTTTGCCCATCATTTGTTACAATAAGTTGTTGCTTATATTGGTTATGTGCATAACATAAATGATGTTGGATTTATCAGGTGAATTGTAAAATGTGCATAGTGTCTCAGGATACAATTTTGTCAAGATCTAGAATCTCCATTTTCTCAATGCAATGATAAATTTTAGTCATTTGATATAAAATCAACCTCTCCTCTAGAGGCAACATAAGATCTCAGGTCTGTTTAATACCAGTCGCTTCTGACTTAAAAATTACGAGAAGAGAAGTGACGTCAGATCCCAGGATTGACAGAATGCTCCGGAATTACATTCCCTACACCCACTGTGCAGATGAGTTTGCCAAAGCACGAAGTGAAGCACATGTCTTGAGTTTTTCCATCTCTGCCTTCAAAATGGTCCATGTCTCCGATCCAGATAGTGTCACACGCTTTATGAGGCTTTCTACCTTTCTTTCCGTTATATAGAAATTCAGACTTTCTCTGAGAAGCGCTCCTCTCTTCCTGAATGCCTACTTTTCAATTGTCTTTTGTTCTCAACTGAAAACTGAATCTTAATGCTTGCCTTCAATGTGCAATGTATTTTAAAACATTAATATTGAGGTTTTACTGTTATTTTAGCAAGTACGTGAGGAAGACGAGCAACATTCTGTTAGAGCTTCAAAATGCAGTTGTAAGACAAGGTCTACATCTCACTAATCTTCATCAACAACATTACAGTGGATCTATTTGACTACAACTTTCGCTATACTCAACTATTTCATCTTCAGTTGAAATCATACTGAATAACAGCGTTAACACGTGCTATTATACAAAGTTTGGATAGCTTTAGTATTTCGTCATTAAAAATTACTACTACTATCCCTTCCTGTTAGCATCTGAAACGTAAACTTGTAATGAAGTCGTCGATAATTTGAGAAACTGGACACTGCTGATATTCGAAATGGTATATTAAGACACTAAACAGATGCTCAGTGTGATCGTCTGAGAGCTCTTCAAAGAACTCCTACTGGAGAAAAACAGTGAAATTATCAATTAAGTGAACAACGTGATGTTGAATATCGCAACCCAAACAGGAGAAAAGGGATAGAGTTTCCAGTTATATCGGAACTCATTTAGTCAGGGTGTAATCTGAAAAAGCACACGAGGACCCATATTGGCTGAAGCCATAAATGTGCCAGTCATGTCAGAAAGAAACCAAACTGGCTTTTTTCCATACGGGTGCAAGTTATGCCAGGAATCATTTGCTTTTAAAAGGGAACTGAAAATTCACATGAGAACAAACCACACTGGTGTAAAACCATACACGTGTCAGTTGTGTAAGAAATCATTTGCTTCGCAAGGTGATCTGAAAAGGCACTTTAGAACCCATACTGGTGAAAAACCATACACGTGTCAGTTATGTCAGAAATCATTTGCTTTGCAAGGTGATCTGAAAAGGCACTTTAGAACTCATACTGGTGAAAAGCCATACACGTGTCAGTTATGTCAGAAATCATTTGCTAAGCAAGGTGATCTGAAAATACACAATAGAACCCATACTGGTGAAAAACCATATTCGTGTCAGTTATGTAAGAAATCATTTGCTAAAGGTAGTGCTCTGAAAGAGCACATGAGAACCCATACTGGTGAAAAACCATACAGGTGTCACTTGTGTCAGAAATCATTTGCTCACTGTGGTTATCGGGAAAGGCACATTAGAACCCATACTGGTGAAAAGCCATATAGGTGCCAGTTATGTCGAAAATCATTCAATGAAGGTGGTCATCTGAAAACGCACATGAGAACACATACTGGAGAAACACCATACTGGTCGAAGTCTTTTGGATGTGGTATATGTGACGAAATGCTTGAAATAGAGAAGGAATTTTTAGACCATTGTTCTAGCCATCAATTTTCTCCACCTGACGATTTAGCTGCTGACCTTTATACTTACAGATTGGAACAAATGTAATTTGAGATAAAAAAAATGCCATAGCAGAATTAGAATACATAATTATTTACCTTGTATCAGTTTAATTTTAGAGTACTTAGACAGTTGGCATCCTGATGTACAGAGAATCCATAGGTTCCTCGCATAATTATAAGACTGTTGAATTGTTGCAGATCATCAAAATGAAATTTTATGCTATTGTTACTATTTGCTAAAGGCTCAGTAAAGTCTTTCGTTCTGGGTTCCACTGCTTGACAATTTTGTTGTTAAATATGAAATTTAGCGGTTCAAATACTTTGCTGGACTAGATATTTAAGAGAGCGGTTACCTGTGTATCAGTTTGTGAGACTATTTTAGCATATTGTTGTGTTCATGATTTATTAATTAAAAAAAGGAATTACCTTATTTTATTAAGATTACGTGTTTGATCATTTAATACGAAAGATAAATGCGTATTTGTGTAGGGTAATTTGACCTTATTCGAGCCAGGTCCCTAATTCCAGCCACCTTTTCGTTTCGCTCTAACTTTTAGTTTTACCGTCCGAATTTTCGAAGACGACTATTTTCCAAATCAGTATGAACACGGCCATCAACAGATCGCGTACTTCCTTTAGAGTTTTACCTCTGGGCGTTGCAAATTGAAAGTAAATATTTACCTAAAAAATCGCAAATTCTGAGAAGATTTTTCACAATTTCAACAAATTTCAAGGTACGCTTGGTAAATCATACACAAAGTACCATAATATATCATATTTTTTGTGAAAACTAGTACTAATAACTAGATATCTGAATGCACACTTTATGTGTTACTATTGTCTACGGTCCGTATATTTAGTTTGTTACTGCCCGTGCGATATGACCAAATTCCAGCCGTGCTTGAACCAAATTCCAGCCGGTGGCCGGAATTGAGACAAGAGTGGCTGGAATTGAGTCAAGCATAATGCTTACCATAATGCGTAGGCCCAATTTCTTAATTACACTTGCTAGGCCTATAATATAATATATAATATAATAATATATATTATATGCCTTGCTATTATATTCATTCATTCATTAGAATATTTATATAGCGTATCTTCAAGGGGGCTACTCAGAGGTGTTCCCGACTACAGCACGGCCAAATAAACAGTTTTCAATCTGGTGCAGAACGTATCAGTGGGAGTTCTGGGGAGCAGAAGCAGCTCCATGTCGTCGGGCCTACCACTGAAAAAGCACGGGTCCGCATGGTGGCTCTGCGGGCAAAACGCACAATGCGCACCCTCTTCCTCGAAGAGCGCAAGTGGCGGCTACCCTAGAACACCCAGCAAAGGACCCGCAGAGAAGCTGGAGCGCAGCCCAGTTGGCATCGCCAGACCAGGAAAACAACCCTGTATACTACACGGTGGCTGACAGGAAGCCAATGTAGGCCCTCCAACATATAACCAGAGACCTGACCAAATTTTATAATTGGCCAGTAAGGCTCGCCGCAGAGCGTTGCACTCGATCGAGGCATGCCAGACTAGAAGGTACAGTAAAGTGAGGAACAGTAGTCAAGTCGAGCTGTGATAAAGGAGTGTAGGCCTACTAGGCCTAACGTAGCAATGGCGCCATGGATAAGAGAGCGGGCAACTGTGCGAAGCTGGCGCAGCTGATAGCAACAAGTGTGGACAAGACAATGGAGATGAGCAAAGTGTAAGCTCCTGATCTTGCCGGGTTTGTACCATTGGAGTTATTAGCGTTTGTCATAGACTTTGAGGACTTTGCTGCAAGTGTAAGCCCGTGATCTGGCAGGACTCCAAAGTCGCGAACTACCATAGAGAAAGTTTAACTAGGAAATTCATCGACCAGGGTAGCAAGGTCAAGCTAAGCAAGTTGTTGTTGGGTGCCCAACCAAACAAATTTAGTCTTTGCCGGGTTTAGGCACAAACGGTTTATGAATACTTACTTTATATAATCGCAACCATCAGGGGCGTAACTTTGGCCTAGAAAGTGGGGGATACGAAGTTCTACTCCACTCTTGCTTTTCGCATATGGAGACCATGTTGGACATTTTACCCTGACAGCATTCTCATTAATATTTGTGTCAATAAAAATAAGCCATTTTTTAATTGCAGTAATAATAAAATATTGATTGGCATTGTATAAAAGTGGGAGTAAAAAAGCATTAAGTTGTTGTTGGGGGTACCCTCAGTCCAAAAAGGGGGGTTGTGGGTACCCATCGTACCCCCCCCCACACAAATTACGCCTATGACCAGTGATGGGGAAAATACTTTTTAAAAGTATTTTGAGTACGAGTATAAATACTTGCTCACAAAAGTATTTAAAATACAAGTTTAAAATACAGTATCATACAAGTATTTTAAATACAAGTATAAAATACTTGCCTGGAAAAAGTATTTTAAATACTAAGTACGAGTACTTCAGGCCAAAGTTTATCACAAATGATCAAGTCGTATAAAAATGAGACTGAAATTCTTCATACAGAATATTGAACATTAGCAAAAACATTTGTCCAGTTCTACAGTCATATCGCACTTAGGGCCTAGGCATTGGCCTTGATTATCAGTAGTTGCTGAAAATGCTTGTCATTTAAGCGATTACGTCTTGGTAATGAAATTAGATATCCTTTGGAGAACAGTAGTTGCTGAGGCATACAAGTCTCTAAAATCTGGTTTCTCAACAGTGCATAGTGGTCTAACTTCTTCAACAATATAGCTCATGATTAGCTCATTAACTCTGTCTTGGCTGATCAACTTGACTGAGTTTGCATTGGGAAAAGCCAGTTGTTGATGACTACTGGTATCAAATTTAGGACTCTTGGAACAGCTGGACATGCTGGTAGTTCCTAATTCATCTACAGTTGTACGTGGCAGCCTCTTAAGTAGATGACCAATACGGGCTTTGGCGCACCCCGTAATTCTATCAAAAATACCGGGGGTTGGTCTCCACCCCCACAATTTTTTTGTCCCCACCACTCCGTTATCTCACCGAATTAAGAGGATGCCGGTCTATACCATCTAGGCCTCCAGAGAGTCCGTAGATCCCACGGGCCCTGATAGCGGATCGATTTTTAGTGTACGAATTGCGCCACCAAAAGCCTGCCAGCCAAAACAAAAAAAGGATCGTGAATTGCATTAACACACCGAAATGTAAAGTCCCGTTTGCCGCCGGCCGAGAACCTCCCACGAGGCCGGCCCAAACCGGGTCATTTTTTCAATTTAAATAAAAGAATCTGTTGTGGTATACATAAAAACATAATGTTAGGGCAAAACTTTTGCAAATGGCTTATGATAGGCAAACAAAATCTCTGCCCTCGTCGATGCATTGGGGAGTATTGTTTCAAACATTTAGCACAGCTGCGAAATGGCTACGAGACAAGACCATGCGCCAAATGTGGAAGGGGAATCAAAAACCACTTAGGTGAGTGTATACGTTGTGATTATTACGTCATAAAATCAAGAGTTCGACGCTGCGGCCTAACCCGTGAATTCGAGAAAGAATGGAAAAGACTAGCGAACATAGTAGTAGAGTAAAAAATTCTCTATTAAAGAAAGGATTCCGTTATTGTATTGAGATAATACAGATGAGCAAGCGACAATCGAATATCTAGTAAACAAAATTTCATTTTAAACAAACGATTCTGTTATTGTATTAAGAAAAAGTTTGCCACAGTAGTATAAAATAATTTATAACTATGGCATTGTCTACGAATGAAAAAATTGAACAATTGCTGAATGAGTTTACTGGTCCCCCAGCTCTTCGAGCTGTTCTACAGAATATCTTAGACGAACCTATCCCAGATGCAGTCAAAAGGCGCTTACTACAGCCACTGCTTCCAAGGCCAATTCCTCCAGTGCGCAAGCATAGAGGGGCAAAACGTAAAGCCCTTCTGGCAGAATTCGACCCTCTCCTAAATAAGAAGGATAGAGGTGGACCACCACCCTTTCTAGTACACAGAGAGCTAGCCAATCAGCATCTGAGAGACTTCCGTGCAGAAGTACCTCTTAACCACAGGTTGGAGGGAGATGCGTTGGCTTTCTTGAGTGCAATGGAGCACAACATTGAGTCGCAGCTAAACGAAGAGCTCTTGAAAAATGGCGGTTTGAAATACTCGCAAGTGTTGACTGTTGATTTGGAAAAGTTGGCACCGACCGTCGACATGTTGTACGATGGAAACGCGACCCCGGGTACTATTACCACTACGACCTACTTTCGAAGCAAAGCAGAACCAATTACCAATGCGGGTAAAATCCAAGGGGCTGTTCGGAAGGCCAAGGCCGAAGTACTAAAACTCCTCGAGGAGTATACCAATGAGGGATCGGGGTGGAGGGTGAGACGGGTCGTGGCGCTAGACCTCAGTCTTGCAAGATATAAGCCTCTCCGAGGTAAGAGCTACTTTCCCACACCAAAGTACATACCCCCTCGTACGGTTATTAATGTCAAGAATGAAGACAACCGTTGCTTCGAGTGGGCCATACTAAGCGCAATGTATCCAGCAGAAAAGGACCCTCAACGCCCTACTAAGTATCGTACACACCTCCTCGAGCTAAACTTCGACGGTATGGAATTTCCAGTGAAGGTCACTGATATTGGTAAGTTCGAACGTCAGAACCCAAATATAAGCGTCTCAGTCTTCGGGTGGGATAAAGCTTTGTATCCAATTTATGTCTCAAAGCAGAACAATAGAGACTATAATATCGATCTTCTACTGTTAGTCAGTGGTGAGAATTACCACTACGTCTGGATTAAAGACCTTGGTCGAATTCTTAATCAAAACAGCAAAGACAAAAACAAAAAACACCCATGTCGTCGCTGCCTTCACATATTCTGTAGACAAGACTTACTGGATGCCCATATCGAAGATTGTCAGGGCATTAGTCAGAAGCCTCAACGAATTGAGATGCCGAAAGAGGATGAAAATATCCTCAAATTCCAGAACCATCGCAAACAGATGCGAGCCCCGTATATCGTTTACGCAGACTTCGAGGCTCTAAACATGCCAATCGAAGGTGCAATCATGAACCCCAGCGAGAGCAACACCAGACAGATAGCTGAGCAGAAACCGTGTAGCTTCTGTTATATAGTGGTTCGTTACGATGGCCGCACCAAGAAGCCGGTGCTATATCGTGGAGAGAACGCCGTGCAAGAGTTCCTGCAACGACTACAAGGCGAGCTGGCCTCTATCAAACAAAGGCTGGCCACCCCAGCTAAAATGGTTATGTCAGCGGCCGATCGCCAATCATTCCGCGAAGCCATCGAATGTCACATCTGCGGAAATGCTCTCGAAGCGGATAGAGTTCGTGACCACTGCCACATTACCGGTAAGTACAGAGGTGCTGCTCACAACGCCTGCAACCTCAAACTTCGAATATATCCAGATAAGTGTAAGGTACCAGTGGTCTTCCACAATCTAAGAGGTTATGACAGTCATCTCATCATGCAAGCGATAGGTAGCTGTGAGGCCGCACAGGATGAGGCAACTGAAATTAACTGTATCCCAAACAATATGGAGAAATACATGACATTCAACATAGGACAACTACAGTTCATTGATAGTCTCCAGTTTCTAAACAGCTCGTTGGATAAATTATCAGGAAATCTTTCGCTTGAGGATCTGAAAGTCACAACGGCATATATTAAGGAAAATTTCGTTTACAATGATAGGACAAAACTTGATCTGTTGAGACGAAAGGGCGTATATTGTTACGAATACATCCATGATTACCACCGCTTCGAAGAAGACCGACTTCCACCCAAGGAAGCGTTCTACAGCAAGCTCACACGAGAGAGCATTTCTGACGAGGATTATCAACACGCACAACGAGTGTGGGACGAGTTTGACTGTAAAACTCTAGGTGACTATCACGACTTGTATCTCCGCACGGATGTACTCCTGCTAGCCGATGTATTCGAGACCTTCAGATCGACATCGATGAAGCACTACAGTCTCGACCCGGCTAACTACTTCAGCCTGCCAGGAATGGCCTGGGACGCTTTGTTGAAAAAGACGAAGATCGAGCTCGAACTTTTAACCGATATAGATATGCATTTGTTCGTAGAGAAAGGTCTCCGAGGTGGAATCTCGATGGTATCTAAGCGCTTCGCAAAAGCCAACAACCCACAATGCCCCGACTACGATACCACGAAGCCAGACAACTGGATCATGTACCTCGATGCTAATAACCTCTATGGCTGGGCGATGCAACAGTCATTACCAGTTGGAGGATTTAGCTGGGAAAGTCCAACTCTCGATGAAGTGTTGGAAACTCCAGACGACGCGCCTGAAGGCTTCCTGCTCGAAGTCGATCTTGAGTACCCGGAGCACCTCCACGAATCACATAGCGACTATCCCCTAGCACCGGAGACCCTGACAGTCCAAGAGGGGTGGTTGAGTGACTATCAGAATGTGCTTATGAACGAGTTGGGAGGCAAGTTCACAAAGCATGTGAAGTTAGTACCAAGCCTACGACCTAAGGAGCGGTATGTGGTCCATTATAGAAATCTCAAACTCTACCATTCGTTGGGCCTACGAGTTTCTAAAATTCATCGCGTCATTAAGTTTAGACAGGAGGCATGGATGGCTCCATATATCGAGATGAATACGAAATTGAGAGCGAAGGCAACGTCGGAGTTTGAGAAGGATTTCTTCAAGCTGGCTAATAATGCGGTCTTTGGAAAAACCATGGAAAATCTTAGAAAAAGAATCAGAGTTAACCTGGTACCGACCTCAAAAGTTGACAAACTTCGTAAACTAATTGCTGACCCGGCCTACATATCACACAAAATCTTCAACGACCAACTCGCCGCGATTCATAGTTTGAAGAACAAGCTCAAGTTAAACAGACCTGTATATGTCGGCCAGGCTGTCCTCGACCTCAGCAAGCATCTGATGTACGACTTCTGGTACAACGATGTGAAAAACGAGTACGGAGAAAAAGCCCAGTTGCTATATACAGACACAGATAGCCTCTTATTTCAGGTGGAGACTCCGAACGCCTATGCCGATATGTGGAATAAAAAACACCTATACGACCTCTCCGAGTTTCCTAGAGACAGCCCATACTACGACGTCGAGAACAAGAAAGTCGTGGGCAAGTTCAAGGATGAATGTAACGGAGTGGCCTTAGCCCAATTCGTAGGATTGCGTCCGAAGATGTACTCGATCTTAAAATCGGGTGGTTCAGAGATCAGGAAAGCAAAAGGCGTTCAGAGAGCAGTTGTGAAGAAGGATCTGCACCACGAGCTATACAAGGAATGCCTGTTCGAACGAGAAGAAATGCGGCACACACAAGTCGTGATTCGAAGCCACGACCACCAGATCGGAGTGTACGAGCAGAATAAGATCAGCCTCTCTCCATTAGACACAAAAAAGTGGATTTCTCCGGACGGGATAACAACGCTGGCATACGGGCACTACAAAATCAACGACGGTTGAGTATTCTGTCGGGAGGTAATTCAGTGCCCATAGGAACTAAAAGCAGCTCCTCGCGTACAAATCCGCGAGCAGGTCCATCAACCAGATGGTACAACGCCGGCTGACCGGCTTGCCGAACAACATCGAAAATAGCGTGGATGGTGAGCGACCAGTTAGGGTCTGTGGCGCGTTTGCTTCCACCCTCAAGCTCGCCGGGAGCGTACAAATATCGAACGAGAACGTCATGTCCGAGAATTGGCTCATCCAAGCCCCACAAACGCGAATGAATTTCTTTTGCGTTTTTAGTTTGTGAATGAGAGGGCTTCTGTGTCACTTTAGCAGCTTTCATCGCTTCAACCGGCTTCATGTCGAGCAAACGCGTCGGCTCATTGTTTAGTGCAGCTACAACTTCGGGCAATCGTCTAACCCATTCCACTGACCGTTCGGATGACCCCCTTGCAGCCAGGAGCAATTCCTGAGCGTACTGGGCACCGAAAAGTCGCTCAGCTAGAGTACGGTTGAAACGCTCAACGATTCCCTGTTGACGATGATTCCCAGCCTGTCCCCGTCTTACAAGAACATCATGTTTCTTCAGCAACGGCGTAAAAGCACCCATAAATTCGCGTCCAGGATCGACCTGAAAGAGTCGAGGCCAAGTCAATGGGCCCCTCTTATAGATTCGACTTAAAGCCGTGGCGACTTCGGTCGCACTTTTGTTGATCAACGGTTCAGCTTCTTTGTATCGTGAGGCAACATCAACAACAGTGAGAGCGTATTTATAAGTCTTTCGACCTACTTTATCGTGAGGTAAAAACAAGAGATCGGCTTGGTGTACCGCGTTTGGTCGATTTTCATCGAACTTTGGACGCGGTATGCGGCGTGGAACGGGAAGATAAATCTGCCACACAGCTTGTTTCTTCAACCAATCACGAGCCTCCGCCTCGGAAACTTTGGCGGCTGAGGCTAGTTTCTTCACCGCAGCCTTACCTCGCCAGTAACCTCTAGGGCTGTAATAGACGGCTGAAAGGTGCTTAGACATTTCAGTAATACTATATATTACAAACAGGTAAACACATACACAAATGAATTTCATTTGCGTTTTCGCTGGCTCGTTCTGACACCCATCCCCAGCCTCGACTTCGCTGACATAATGGCCGATACCAGCCGCGCATCCTTCTTCTCATAATCCGGAGTTTCATCGGTGAGTGCGATCTTCGACGCGGCTGCAGCGAGGATGTCATCTGCGTGGTTACGCCCTGGGGTATCTTTATGAACTGCATAAGCCACATCATGGTGGAGGCACGCACGGTCGAGCTGATTAATACCGTGATAGTGCTGTGAAAGCCGTTTATCGAGTTGTGTGAATGGTCCACAGTAAGAGTACTTTCCTGTGTTCTGAAAAGAACCTCCCGGATTATCTTCCGAAGACATACCGGATGGAAGGCTCATATGCATCTCAGGCAGAGGTAGAGCGTTTAGGGCGCTATTCAGCAACGAGCCTCCATAAGTCTCACGAGACTTATGCTTCCGCGCTTTAGAAGGCAAAATCTGGCTCTTCTTTGCACCGCAGACGGCACAGGTTCCCTTCTTGGCTGGCCGACCGTTTCGTAACTCGACGATTGTTTCATTTGAAGTCTCAGTATGTTTCTTACATCGTAGGCAATACATTGTTTTCGTTGAATACAATCATAACTCGTTGTCTCTATATGGAAATAACAAATTTTGATCTTGAAGCCGACGATGGGAAAAAACACCACCATTGGTTGTTGCCATCCAGCATACGGTGTATAATCTGTGGGCCTAGCGGATGTGGGAAAACAAACTTACTGCTTAACCTTCTGTTGAATAAAGGGTACCTACGTTATGACAGGCTGTACCTATACTCGAAATCTCTGGGACAAGAAAAATATCAGTTTCTCCGTGACTGGGCCACAGAACTCGAAAAATTTGCTGGAAAAGAAATTGCGAGTTTTCACTCTTCCTCCGATGAGATAATTCCAGTGGAATCTCTTGATAAAAACGTCAGGAGCCTATTAATCTTCGATGACGTCATGTTACAAAAACAGGGGCCGATCGAGAAGTACTTTTGTATGGGGCGTCATGGTGGAGCGAGCTGCTTCTACCTAACACAAAACTACTTTCACATTTCTAAACAAGCGATCCGTGACAATGCTAATCTTATTATCCTATTCAACCAAGACAGTAAGAATTTGCGAGCAATTCATGACACATTTGTGGCAGGTGACATGAATTTTGATGAATTTCGTAAGTTCTTTAGTCAGTGTATTGCCGAACCATATGGTTTTGCAGTAATAGATCTGACGTCCAAAGTTTTTGATGGCAAGTATCGAAGCGGGTTCGATCGCTTCTATAGACCTATGGCCAATTAAAAGGCGCAATATCGCAAATGAAATTCATTTGCGGCTAGATAAAAACACCCTTAACTTCTTGCTTTTTGCTTGAAATCTTGCCTACGACTAAAAAATAAGACCCCTAGGTTTTTTTGCTTTTTAAACAATCAACATTCATCTTTCCTATGGTTTTCAATGAGAAAAAAGGCGCTATATGAACCCTCCATTGTTTAAAAATTAGCTGTTGCTTTTCGCTTAAAACCCAACATTCATTTTCCCAGGACTAATAAAACACCTGTATCTTTTGCTTTTCGCTAAAATCTTCCCAACGGCTTACAATGAAGGCGCAATATAAATGTTTTTAGCCATTTTAGATAAGTTTTAAAATTTATCTATTATTTTTGATGTAGGTTATTAGCCTGGTGATATTTAATTTTGTTTTAAATTTACACTCCTTTTTTCAATTATTATTACTTCTATGTTTTTATATTTGTCTATACTTCTTCATCGATCGGTTCGCATTTGGTTTTTCAATAAAAAATTAATAATAATGGCAGTTGCACAGTATAACTAATTATTTATACTGTGGTGATGGTTTAACGAGTTTCAAACAAAGACCTTTTTTCTGACCACATTTACAATTCTTTAATTTTATCAGAGAGATCTATGGCTAATTTAAAATGGCGCTATATAAATGTCTAATGGCAGTTGCACAGCATATAAGTAATTATTTATACTGTGGTGATGGCTTTAACGACTGTTTTAAAAACACACACATAGGCCTTTTTCTGACCACATTTTATAGTTCTTTATTTTATCAGACAGGCCTATCTCTAATGGGAATGGCGCTATATAAATGTCAAATGGCAGTTGCACAGTTTAAGTAATTATTTATACTGTGGTGATGTCGCTGAATAAACTAATTAACAATGATAGTTTCTAACAAAAATGCGCTAAAGCAACCCAATTGCGTTCATTCATATCAAGGCCTAATGCAACTAGCTTTCATTTTCGTTTCCAACGCAATGGGATTTTACGATACTGTGATCCTGAATGAATGGCAACTTTATAACTAATTGTTCTACAGAACATAACTATCACTACAGGCCTTCATTTATGTAATTCCATAAGCAAATTCCAAACATAAAATTATACCGTTGAACTAAACTAAAAACCAATCAAGCGGTCAGAAAGATTCCGTTGAACGGTGCAAAGGTCATGGCCGCATACAGCCTAGCCCTACCTGGATATGTGGCTCTGTTCCGGAACTTTTTCAAACACAAACTGGACAATTGGATGGAAGGCTATAGGCACTAAAAGCTTATATAGCTTAACTAGCCTATTAACTGTAACTGTAACTGTACTGTAAGACTTATATAGAGGTCTATCTGATTCCGTAACATGGATTTGAATGCAATAGAATGTGTACTTGAATATGTGGCCGGAATTTTATTTAACGGCGTTGACATATCAAAGATGATTGTGTCTGCCGCTGTGATGTACAATTTATATAGAGGCCTATCCCATTCTGTAGCATGGATCGAAGGAAGGCTTTCTACATGTAGGCCTACCTTTGAAGAAGAATTATAAGCTAATTTTGGTCTAAACTCACAAAGTTTTCACACGTTGTAATATGTTCCCATAAGTTCGCAGTGTTTGTCAATACCCGGTACTTGTTTATTCTGCTTATTAGACCTAATTGAAAATATTTCTAATAAGAGGCTTAGGTTTTTAAAACCGCAGCTTGTGTTGATAAAATTAATGCCATGTCTTCAGTCCAACTTCTAGTTTTAACGCGGTGAAACGCAAACTTCGGCTTTCCAACCACGTATAGATTTCTACAGATTTTCTAAGTTTCTTTCATTCATACAGCTAATTTGTTTGTTCCGCGAATGAAACGTAAATGAAGCTCATTTACGATCGCGTCAGCGTGTGTTTTCGTTTTTTATTCGCCGCTGCACAAACGAGTTTTCGTTTCTGAATGAAATTCATTCGCGTCCGCTCTGGCCAAATCTTGTCAGAGCAGATAATTTCCGTCAATGAACATCGTGGTGACCCAATTAAAAAAAACTGGTCAATGAAAACCTGGCTGACGGAAGTGGATGGTTAACGAGGCTCTACACTTGGATTGGTCAGAAATAGGCTACAGACGTGGATTGGTCAGAAGAACTATGCTACTGCCGTTGCAGAAGGCGTCTAAATTTAGAACTCAGAAAAACCCGAAAGTGAAAGTGGAAAATTAAACTACCCGAATCCACATTTTAGCTTTTTCCTAAGCGCTCTAAAAAATCAACTTGCTTTCTTTACCGATTGCGAAGTCAGCCAGATTTTTTGTCTGAACTTGTAATCAAAATTGAAGCAGAAATCGGCTTTGTTTGTAAGTGCGTAGAAAACTAAAATAGCCAAGTGTTATGCAAGCCAGCGAAGGACTCGTTTTTGTAGCAGATTCTGGAAAACAAACAAAAGGCTATCTTTTTAAAAACAAAAGCTCTCTGCATAAAAATCTGACAATTACTTAAAGAAACATTGTTTCTTACGTGTAAAACGACATGTAAACGATATATACCGCTACTATATTATGAAATGCTATGAAAGATGGACGAAGGACTGGTTTTTGTTTGCAAGTCTGTAGAGGGTTAGGGTTAGGGTTAGCCAATGTTATAACAGCGAACGCGAGACTGCGTTTTTATACCAGATTCTGAATATAAAAACAGAAGGCTATTGTTTTTTTCAACAAAAGATCTCTTCATTTTTTAAAATAACAATTACTTAAAGAAACGATGTAGCTAACATATAAACCATATAGTCGACATAAAACCACGATGTGGACCAAAGTTTCGTCTAAGCAGCAGCGGGACGCGTTAACTCAAGATTATTTAGCTCGCAGAGATCGATTGAGAGAACGCTTTGTGAATGAGAAATTAACTGATGCAAATCTTCTTTATGATACAACAAAACTTTTTAAACCCATTGCTACAGCCACGGCTGAATCACAAAAAGAAACTTCTAAGGATCTGCAGAAAGTTACCAGCGCTTTACAAAATTTGCCGGCGCAGATTGCAGAGTCAGCTAATTTTAACCCGATAGCAGCATTGTTCGGTGATTCCGTTGGAGCAGTTGCTCCAACGGCTATTCCAGCGATTGCGGCACAACCCGCACAGGAAACATTGCTCCTTAATCCAAATAAATATCTGAATGTCGATGTAATCAGACGTCATGGTTTTACACCACCAAACGAACTTGACCTTGGCAACACGGTAGCTGTTAAACAGATTATTGAAGCCGTGAACCAGTACAACAGACACACACTGGGCAAAGAGAGAATGAAAGCTACTAAGCGTTCAGATGAGGAAAAGGTCGCCTCTCTGACTTTAGATATTAAAGCCCTAAAAGACTATAGAGAACGAATTCGATTTCTTTTGAAAGGCCATAATCTCACTAAGCAGGGGAAAGGTTTTGTTGTTCCATCCGTTCCTCTGAAATTACAAGATAATGCGTTGGGGGAGCTGTTCGTTGACCCCATTGCGTTGTCTGCTGGTAAACTAAGAGTGTTTAAAGGTGGGAACCTCGTGCTCGAAGCTCCTGCCGATGAGTCATTGTTCAGCCTGTTAACGAAACGCTTCGTTAAGACTAAGCAATATTCGCCTCAGGCAATTGAAACTTTCAAAAAGCTCGTACAGATGTCTGGTCTGCCTATTCATGGCCGGAAAAGTAAAAAGTTCCAGCTGATTCGAGGCGGCGCGGTGCAGTTCTACAACGACCCAAACGCCCTGGTAGAGAGGTTGCAGCTTTTGGTGGCCTCTAGGGCCGCGGGAAACACAGGTCTCGGCAACGAAATCTCCGCCATTCTTGACGAGTTACTGCGTTCCGGTGCGATCTCCAAAGAGCTGGCACTCGAATTGAATAGAAACATGCTCATAAAATAGAAAAACAAAATTCATGGCTCAGATGGAACGCTCGGAGAAACTGCTCGAGGAAATTCGAGACCTTTTGCAGCCTAAGGAAAATTTTAGTATAGTTGTTTCCTCAGATACTACAGGGTGGACCACAGCTTTCTCACCACCGCTGTACCTGGATCCGAAAAGACGATTTGAGCTTGCTTTGGTCAATCTTGAAACTTATAACTCGATCCCGAACATAGACAGTTCAAATAACAAGTTCGTCTACAGCCCCACCAATGGACAGACCTGGAAGACGATCATTTTACCCGACGGAAGCTACGAGATCGCACAGATTAATTATGAAATCAGCCGGCAGTTAGAAATGCAAAATCCGCCGCCGCCAGGTGTTGCTCAACTCAGCTTTGATTCTCCTATTACTGTAGGAGCTAACGCATCTACCCTTCGCGCCTTCGTAAAGATAACGAAGGCCCGTTTTAAGGTAGATATGGCCGCATCTACCATCAGGCAAACGCTCGGTTTTAACCCTCAGACGCTTGGCATTGGTTATAAAGAGGGAGAAAATCCAGTCGATATTCTCCGGGTGGACACAATCCTGGTAAATTGCGACATTATCTCTGGATCATATCGAAATGGTAGCCAGCTGCCAGTAATCTACAGTTTTTTCCCGGATGTGTCGCCCGGCTACAAGGTAATCGAGTCTCCGAAAAATCTAGTGTACCTACCAGTAGCACCGGCTGGCAACGTACAGGGCATTCGTGTGTGGCTGACCGACCAGAATGGTGAACAATTAAACCTCCGCGGTGAGACAGTAACTATAAGGTTTCACATCCGCAGTGCGTAGATTTTCACACTTAAATATTCTCATGTTTGTTCTTGGAATTAAAAAGCGGCGTCGTGTCGTGGGTGGTGGACTTTTCGACTGGATACCCAAAATCGCGGGTTTCCTTGGCCGTGCAGGCTCCTTCATTTCGGCGAATAGAGGCACAATCACAAACGTTGCCAAGGCGGTTGGTAATGTCGCGAAAGCCGGCGCCACAACAGCATCTGCCGTCAGGCAAATTGTTGATGCCGTGAAAGCGAGACGCGCTGCGGCCGTAAATGAAGCTCATTTACGAAATGAAAATTCATCTGCCGCGCCTGTTGTTCCCGCACCTTTGGAGAAGGCGCTCAGCGACAAGAGCATTGAATACTTAAAACAACTGGCTGTGAGTCCGCCACCCGTTGTTCCGACAA
Source organism: Allolobophora icterica (assembly GCA_963556255.1). Taxonomy (NCBI): domain Eukaryota; kingdom Metazoa; phylum Annelida; class Clitellata; order Crassiclitellata; family Lumbricidae; genus Allolobophora; species Allolobophora icterica. The sequence continues at coordinate 1,346,237 of OY744611.1, read as the reverse complement.
TGGCCGACATAAACAGCCGCATTGCTGGATCCGGTTTCAAAACTATAAAGCCGAGTCGTTGTGGCAGGGGTCTGTTTCTTGCAAAATGAAAAAAATTTCCGACTAATTCACAAAACGCAAAAAAGTAAACCCACCACACATGAAATTCATTTACAGCATGATTAATAATTGAAGCTTGAACTTTTTTACTTATAATAATGGCGGCATTTGACGTGCCGAGTGAAATGTTGGACATCGCTTCGGCGGTGCCCGATGACAATAGCATCGAATCGTTTGAATACCGCGAGTATGAATCACAAAATCCCGCAGCTATTAACAATGGCCAGGCCATACAGATCGACATCCAGAACCAAGACATTTTCACGCAACCTTCTAAGAGCTACCTTCTTGTGGAGGGCAGGCTTATAACAACTGGCGCGGCCTACATCGCAGACTCGTTGGTGACATTTATCAACAATGCTATCCCGTACATGTTTTCTCAAATTCGATACCTGGCTAACAATACCGAGATAGAGAATGTCATGTCACCTGGGCAAGCCACGACGATGAAAGGCATGCTGGTATACGGCGATGATTTTTCCAAAGGCGAAGGTTTAAACATGTGTTGGCAGAAGGACACGAGTGCGGTGGCGGCGGCCGCGAATATCGGCTTCGAGGCCCGTCGACTGATGATCATTGGAAAACCCGTCCCCATCGGCACATTTTCATTCATCGTTCCCTTAAGACATCTATTCGGTTTTTGCGATGATTATCATAAGGTGGTATACGGGATTAAACACTCCTTACTGCTGAGCCGGCAGGGGGACGCAGACGCGATCTTCAAGGAAGCCGCTGCGGCCAATGGCCAGATCATGCTGACTAAACTCTCCTGGTTCATGCCGCATATAATACCCGCTTTGGAGTATAAAAGCATGCTAATGAAGCAGATTGAAGCCAAGGTTAAGGTACCTGTAGCATTCCGCGCCATGCAATGCGACAACATTGCGGTGCCACGAGCGACGACTTTTTCCTGGCGTTTGAGTGTTAAGTCGGGCACGGAAAAGCCACGCTGGATTCTTGTTGCTTTTCAAACTGGAAAGAATGCACATCAAGGCCAGAATCCGGCACTGTTTGACCATGTGCAGGTTCGCAACATTTTCGCTATGCTCAACAGCGATCGCTACCCGGTTGTTGACATGAATCTCGACTTCACCAAGAGGACAACCTCTCGCGCATACAAGGCCCTACGTGACTTCAAGGAAGAATATTGCGGTATAGACGCGCGTGAATCGTCGTGCCAACCGACACCAATCGAATTTGTAGATTTGTTTCCGATCTTCGTCCTGGACGTGCGCAGGCAATCCGAACGACTTAAAACCTCTGTACAGGACATACAAATCAAGGTGGACTTTAACGAAGGGGTACCAAATAATACGACGGCATATGCCGTCCTGATCAGCGACCGACTCCTGAATTTTGAATCGGATGGCAGCAAATTCAACGTCGTTTACTAGAAATCGTTTTTCACATTTAGATACAAGGCCCTCTTTTGATATATTTTTTGCAAAAATGAAAACTGAATACGTTGCGTTCGGCCTTTCACTGACCGAAGGGCAAAAGCAAACATTGGCTAAAGCTGCGCGCGATGGCACTGGTGCCACGATTCGACTCACTCATGACCAGCTTCGTGGAGACGATAAGCTCGCGCTTACGAAGGTTCAAGCCGCACGAATCGCAAAGAAGATTACCTCAGGCGTTGGCATGGAGCTGAGATTCACCAAAACGCAATTGAAAAAGATGACAAAATCTGGCGGATTTCTTCCACTACTGGCTCTCCTCCCGCTGATTTTTGGCGGGTTAACCGCGGTGGGTGCCGCGGCTGGAGGGGCCGCCGAGGTGGCAAAGGCCGTGCACAACAAACAGGCCAGCGATGCAGAGGCTCTGCGCAAGAAACAGGCCAGCGATGCGGCCCAAGCCGAGAAAAAACGGATCGACGACGCGGCTTTAGCAGAGGCCGCGCGTCACAATCGCGAACTCGAAGCTCAGGTCCGCGGGACCGGTTTATATCTCGGGCGCCAGACTTATGGTGGTTGCTGTTCAAAGTGCAAAGGATCCGGTCTCTACTATATCGGGCAAAAAAACTAAAACCGTTGAGCAACTTTGACATAGAGAAAGTCGCCCGAGGTCTGCCGCATTTCCGCGGTGTTTTCATGCGAGATGGTCTGCCAGCCGTGGCTCGTGAGAAGGAGTGTGGAGTTGTTAATTTAGATTCCGGTTCCGGCGATGGTACTCACTGGGTCGCCTATTGGATAGATGGACCTACAGCAGTCTATTTTGACAGTTATGGGCTGGATCCGCCTACCGAAATCTCTCGATATTTAAACCGTTCCATAAGAACACAGACGTTCCAGCTGCAGGGTCCCGATGATGTGGTCTGTGGTCATCTCTGCCTGACCGTGCTAAGAGAGCTCACTGCTGGAAAGAATTTTGAAGATATCATTCTTGACCTATGTTAGACTTCCGTCACCATTTTTGTATATAAAAATGCCGGTTGATAAATTTGGAAGAGACGGTGGAGGTGGGGTGGGAGGGGGGCAGATAAGCGCCGCTGGGCTCGTCCACAAGGCGGGTGATACCATGTTGGGAATTCTATCGGCTGGAGGTTTTCGGCTGACAAACGTGGGAACGCCCACGATGGAAACGGACGCCGCGACAAAGGCTTATGCAGACATCGTAGATCAGGACAACTTACAACTCACCGGTGGGACGATGTCTGGCATTCTAAAAATGGGCGGTCATAAATTGACTGGTTTGCCCACGGACACTCCGGGATCTGACAGTGAAGACGAGGGATGGGACGAATTGGTGGGGGAGTCCGACGCTGCGAGTTGGAAACAAATAACAGAGTACGCGAAAGAGCGGGCGCAACAAGCTGAGTTGTATGCAGACGGCTTAAGCTCCGAGGTTACTGGTCTCGTTAAACGCTACGCAGACGAAAAGGACACTGTGCTGGACACTGCCGTCAGGCTGTACGCGGACCAGAAGGCGGCCGCGGCCGAGAACCATGCAGACCAGAAGCTTATCGATGCTAAACAGTACACGGACGAGAAGAACGAGGTGCTGAGAGATTCCGTTAGGCAGTATGCGGACGAAAAGGATGTTATTGTTAAAACTTACGTCAACGAGCAAGATGTTATCGTCAAGAACGTGTGTGTGCTAAAATCTGGCAGTGTAATGACTGGAAGTTTAGTCATGGGTGGCCACCGAGTAACTGGACTTCCAACAGAGATTCCAGGATCTGATAGCGACGCAGCGAGTTGGAAACAGGTGTCAACAGCGGTCGCCGGCGCTCTATTGAGCCTCGATAGAGTTCCCACGGAGTCGTTGCACGTGGTTAACAAACAATATGTTGATGTTCAACATATTGCTGCTAGACAGTACGCGGTCGATCAGGACACCGCGATTAATTCGGCCGTGAGGTTGTATACAGATCAAAAGACCGCCGCCGCAAGGGGGTACGCAGACCAGAAAGCCGAAGCTGCAAAAACTTACGCCGAAGAACAAGACGCTATGGTCAGGAGCGCTTGCGTGCTTAAAGTTGGCGACGCAATGACTGGAAATTTAGCTATGGGCGGTAAGAGGGTGACTGGGCTTTACACGGGGGCCTCAACAACTAATACCGACGCGGCGAGTATCGGGCAGGTGACGAGAATCGTAACCGGCAAAATGACAAAATTAAATAAAATACCGACGGAGCCTTTGAACGTGGCCAATAAACAATATGTCGATAGTCAGGCCGTAGTTGTTAAAAGATATACAGACAGTAAAGAGACCGCTGTAAGACAGTACGTGAACAGCATTCAGTTTCTCAATTACAGCGGCCACATTCCACCCCTGTCCAGAGACTCTTCCGAAACTGGTTTCATTGCCTCAGCCAACGAATCTATCCCCACCAATCCGCCTCATATGGCATTCAACTCCGGTGTGAGAGGTGAGTGGAAGACAGCGTCCACATCGAGAGCCGATTTTGCGGGTAGTGGGACTTGGTTACAGATTGAGTGCCCGACGCCTGTACGAATATGGAAGGTTAGTCTGGCTGGGGGATCTAGTCCTACTGCACCACGTATCACGTCCTGGAAGTTTCATGGGATTCCATCCGATATTGAAAATATGTTTTATGTGCTCATCACCTCCAATGTCACTTTGACTAATTCTGCGCAAGAGTTCACCTTCACAACTGACCGTGTATACAAAAAATTCAGGCTGATGGTCTTGGCCACCAGCCCAACACAAGCTACTTTTGGAATATCCCACTTTCAGATCTACACATATTTTAAAGTTGGAGACACATAAGACTTAATAATGGCCGACTCACACTACAAGATTCGTGGTTATCTCCGACAAAAAGGAGAAACGAATATGCACAAGTACAACCTCGATGATTTGGTTGGCCTTACCAACTGGGGATATAGTATCCCTAAGCCCACCGCAGATATGTTAGACGCGGTTCCCCAAATTCACATCGATTTCGTGTCGGATGATTACCATAGCCGCGATATTTACACAGCGACCAAAACTGTGACTCTAAGTTCGTGGCAAACGCTTCCATTGACCGCGGCACGCTATCCCTGTATTACGTTGCAAACTAACAATGAGACGGTCTCTTTAGACCGCGGATTCTGGAGGCTTACAATGTTTGGTGTTAGTACCGGCGATGCGTCAGTTCGCATTATTACAGTCGCGGGTAGCATCGATCGTACAGTTGACATTCAAAGTGGGCAATTTGATGCATCTAGGGCAATATTCATTCCAGGACAAACGAGTTTTCGAATTGAAGGAAAAAAGAGGGGCGTTTTAAGTACTTCAACTATTGAGTTAAACGTAACGTTACTGATAGAGCAACTATAAAAAAGTATGTCTTTGTACCCACCGCTGATGGAGTCAACAATTTCGTCAGACACGACGTCGCAAACATTTCGCTTGCAGAAGATCGGCGAAATAGAAGCATTCCTGAGGTCTGAGGCGATAAGTCGGGGACAACTGTGCAAAAAGTATAAGAGGGTTGTGGATGTTGCTAATGGGGCCTCGGCCGGCCTTGCGATAGTTAGTCTTGGAACTGGGGTGGGTGGGGCAGCTATGTTAGCCACTGGTATTGGTTTTATTCCTGGTATTGTTCTGGAGAGTTTGGCCATAGCGACGAGTTTTCTGGATATTATTGGAAATGTTGTCAGTAGAAGTTTTGTTGCTAAAGCTTCAAAACACGACGAAATTTGTATTTTGGCGGAAAGTAAACTAAACACAGTTCATGACCACATTTCTAAGGCTTTGGAAGACACTGCTATTAGCGATGAAGAGTATAAGCTTATTCTGGGAGAGGAGGAGAAATATAGAACGATGAAACGTGATATACAAAGCAAGAATGGAAAAAAAAAGTTGCCGAGTCAAAGCAAAGACCAGATGGTGGCAGAACTAATCAAGAAACTAACCAGCGCTGGGTCTTGCCCGCAAACCTCAAAATAAAAGTTTTCGTCGTAGGTGGTTGGAGTAGTGAGTCTGTAATTCCTAGCGCACCACCACCGTACGATTAGCGATCATTAATTTTTACTATTACACTCCAATGGTTTGGGCCGGCCTCGTGGGAGGGTCTCGGCCGGCAGCAAACGACACTTTTACGGTTTGATGTGTTAAGGCACATTTTTTTGTTTTTTTGACTGAATTCAAAGCGGCTCGGCTTGAAGGTTTTTGGTGGTGCAATTCGTACACCCGTGGGATCTACAGACTCTCTGGAGGCCTAGATGGTATAGACCGGCATCCTCTTAATTCGGTGAGATAACGGAGTGGTGGGGACAAAAAAATTGTGGGGGTGGAGACCAACCCCCGGTATTTTTGATAGAATTACGGGGTGCGCCAAAGCCCGTATTGGTCATCTACTCTCTTATGTTCAGTATAATCGGTGAACTTGCTCTTGTGTGCATTCTAAAACTCGTTATCAGCGTTATTTTCTAAAGCATAGTTTCTCAGCATACCAAATTATTAAAATGTTATTGGTAATCCTGGGTTTTAGCGTCGGAAATTATTTCATTGAAAAGTTCTAATACAATAATACAATAAATAATCATCGTTCATCCAACTTCTAGTTTCAGTTATATTTTAATCGATTATCCAGCTTCTAGTTTCGTGAACATTTTCATCAATCTTCCAACTTCTAGTTCGAATTTTACTATGAAATGTTTTAATCGCTCATACACGGGAATAATATCGGCAATAAAACGATATATTTTCGTCGTAATTCCAACTTCTAGTTTGACTTTTATTATGTAATATTTTCATCGCTCATCCGGCTTCTAGTTTCATTGATATTTTCATCAATCTTCCAACTTCTTGTTTGAGTTTAACTGTGAAATGTTTTCATCGCTCATGCAATGTAAATAGTTTCCGACGCTAAAACCCAGGATTACCATGTTATTTCATTGTTTTTATTATATCTGCCAGGTTAGTCGGTGTGAAAATGAGTTGCTGGGTGAAACAGTCTTGCTTCCTTAGATTCCGCCATTTGTTCAAAGCAGAGATATAATAAGCCATGTTCACGATTCGATATCTATATTTAGACCACAGAAATATAGGTAGGCCCTATCGATGGTAGTTCCAACCAGCAGTTGAATGATCCAGCCCAATAAAAACAGCCCACTTGAAATTGCAGGCCTTGTGCATGCAATAATTGTTGTCTTCTTAATTGTTATTAATGAGAAATAAAAGTATTTTAAAAAAGTATTTTAAAATTACAATTTAAGTACGAGTACTTCCCAAAAAGTATTTTAAGTAAAAGTAGAAGTACAGTCATTCCAAAGTATTTTAAATACAAGTACAAAATACTTAGAAAGTATTTTAAGTAGTATTTTAAATACTAGTATTTAAAATACTTCCCATCACTGCCTATGACAACCATAACCATACATTTTATTGGTTTCATCAAACAACATCAAACAAGACATTTCAAGTATATGTTACAAGTGTAGAAAATGAGGTTATCCGGGAACAATAGGAAAGAAAACCCTAAGAGGATCTAGGTCCCGCTTAGCAGTTCTCCCTTAAATTTTTGGAATTGTGCGTGTTGCTGTTTGAATAATAAAAATAAATAAATAAAGATATGCCTAATATTGTAATATTTTACCTGGGCACATTGTTTTTAAAACTGGATGCCTTAATAATATGGCTGGCTGGAATTTGGTCATATACAAAACAGGTAGGCTGGAATTAGGTCAACATGGCTGGAATTTGGTCTCACACAGGCCTTGTTTATTTCTCAATGCTGTGATTGCTGCATAGATTATTTGTAGTGGCTGGAGTATTGCTCACTTTGTAGAATAATTTTTCTTTCATTTGATATATCATACACATAGGTCGGTTGACTTTTAGTATGAAGTTTGTGTAAAATAAAAAAAAAACCGGCTGGAATTAGGTCAAATCACCCTAATGAAGTTTGTCGTGAATCCTGAATATTTGGCGTTTTGTTGTGTTTGTTAATTTTTATGATACACCTATTTCTGTCCTTAGCCTTCACATAAATAAGCTGCAGGTCGTGAATTGCACAGAGGGCTTGTTTAATAAAGTGAAGTTTTATACTTAGCATTGATGTTTTTCATCCAATTGTAACTGGATTACATCCTTATACGAATCAAAAGTAAGCAACCTTAGGACCCTACCGTACAGTGGTTTAAGAGTAGATCTTTTATGGCAAATGTCACATGTGATACAAATCCGCATGGTTACGTAATCACCAGCGCATTGAGTTTAAGATGGCGATGCTTACACGTAATTCGTTGGAAGCACGTGTTCCATTTTATTTCAAATACTTAGCGTTAAAATCATTACTATTGTGCATTCATTAATGCTACAACCATAATTAATGTAAATTTATGGAAGACTGACACAGAAGATAGGGGCCTAATCTGATATTGTGCCAATTGATTTTTTCAGAAAATGTTTTAAAACAGTAAAAATTTGCATAATTGGTCTAATTTTAGGCTTGATTCGGCAAGCTGCGCTAACAACGTGCGAGATACGCTTATTTTTTGCAATTCTTTTGGATTGTGAACACGAGTATAATTTCTTAATTCTGTTAAATGAATAAAAAATGTTGATTAGATATGTGAAAACCTGTAAGAAAATGTTTTAACAGTTGACTTCAAGTTACAAAATCAATAATATTAAAAATTGGACTTCTATACTTTGTAAATAATTTTCTCTGTTATCACTTGTAGCTTCTGCTCATCCTTCTTAGGTCATCTGACTTTGATTAGCCGTTCTACTTGGCTGTTTTACTGACACTGCTCTCCTCTGAAATCAACCGCAATTTTCGTCCTGCTGTTTCTCTGTTAATACACCTGAAGGCTCATCCCAATCATGTCTTCTCACTTGCGGTATAATTCCTCAAGGCTCTGTTCTTGCGCATCCTGTTTATCCCTTACACTAGGCCTATACTCCACTCGGTTAGTCATCGAAGTAGGCCTATCAGAAGGTCAGTCAAGTAATCAGTTGGGAAGCGTTAAGTGATGAATAGTGGTTCAGACGGGAACGCCAGCAGCTTATAGTGGCATTTTGCTGTAGAATCAACTGGCATATCTAGTGCTAAGCTAAGCAGGCAGTCTAGGCTTTCGTCTTGAGAAGTCCAGAAAAGAAGTTATTCTAGTTGTTGCGATATTGTAGCTATCTCATCAGCATCAGCGTAACTGAACGCTTCCCAACTGACTACTTGACTGACTCTCCCAACTGTTTTATATATCCTATAGTCATTTGGAGGTCCGTGGTAAAAGTATAATCCGAAATTTCTCTACGTAGCTTGTCTCTGAAGACCGGCGCTGTCTAAAAGTAGATGGGGATTCTCTGACCACTTTGGGAATGTTAGTAGCCTATAAAGGATGAAAAGTAGTCGACCCAGAACGGAGCCTTGAGGGACACCACAGGAAAGAGGGAGTCGTTTAGCCGAGAAAGGACAATTCGTTCTGTTAATTTAGAGAGGAAAGATTGGAGATTGGGCGGTAGTTAGATAGGTTTTCCTTGTCAAGGTTTGCTTTTTTGAGAAGTGGAGTGACAATAGAATGGTATTAATTTGGCACCCCGTCCTTATATACATCGCTCACGACAAATCCGCGCCGTCAATTGCGAGCATAATCGAGACGTTGAATTATTGTGTGAGACGTACGTAGAGACATAAGAAACGAAAGAACTCTTTCTGTAGTTAAAACGACAAAACCAAGTAAAACGGGAAAAGTTTGTAATATTACGTGAAGTTAGCAAATATAAAAAACACACCTAGAAATTGGGTGGCAGATGAATTTATATAGCTCAAAACAGAAGCTGGATGAGCGATGAAAATCGAGCTCAAATGTAAATGTAATGTAAATGTATATCTCCAAAATTTCTCAGCGCCGCACAAAAGCCACGTCAGGGAGACCAGCTTATTCACCGGCGCTATATCAAATCAAATCCGCAATAGCCATATCCGCCTTATCCGTTCCGGTGCCAGGTCAGAGTCCGGGGAGGTCAAGCCGAGGAGACAGCAGGGTGCTACGGTGGTAATCGGTGATGATGGTGGTTGCGTGGTGGCGCAGGAATGGAATCAGGATAGGATATCTTGAAGAGTTCGGCTTTTAGTCGTGAGTGGAAAGCAGCGGAGGACAGTGCAAGCGGAGGAGAGGTGATGTCAACAGGCGATATGGGAGGATGAGCGAACTGGCGGATATCTTTTGAGATCAAAGTAGAAGTTGGGTGGTCGATGAAAATATAGATGAAACTAGAAGCTGGATGAGCGATGAAAATAGAGCTGAAACTAGAAGTTGGATGGCCGATGAAAATATAGCTCAAACTAGAAGCTGGATGAGTTAGGCTGTCTGAATCCTGCTCGAGAGCGTTCGATCATAATCTCAACGTGATCCTGTTCCTTGCGAAGGACGGTAATCTATAGTAAGACCGAATATTGATGGAATAAAGTTGAAATTTCTTGTTGGGATACCTGGATTTATGAAGTGAAGAATGTTTGCTGGGACCAGGTAGGATTTGTTTTGATGTAACCGGAAAGCAGAAGAGTGAGCAAGATTTGCCGGTAGTTTATGGCAGAAAGATAAAATATGGGACGGCGAGCGATGATGAATGAAGCGGAAGGAATGGCGTTGAAATGAGAATACTGTACAGCGGCGGTTGGTAATGCAGAATTGGGGCACGATAGATGTTTAGGTCCGATGGGATTTAGAGAGAGAGAGACGGATGAACAGAAACAACAGTAATGTCGAGGCAAAGGTATACATGGTGAAATTTTCAAAATGGCCGAAGACACCAATACACAAAGCGAGCACGAGCGTCTCGCGGCAGATTAAAAATTAACCTGAGGAGTTTTAGAGACAGTTTTGGTTATTTTAAATAAAATAGGATCGATCTGACCTGATATGCTTTGTAAAAGAACAAAAAAGAGAATATTAAGCCAAAAGCGACACCGATGAAACAGAAGAAATCAGATCAAAAGTCAACATAACACTCAGACAGCTACGCTGGTGCCCTTGTTGAACGTCAAATGAATATTATTCAGGATTCACGATAATCTTGATTGCACAATAAACATCTATTATCAAACATAATGTGCAACACTTATTCTAAATAAACTAAGCTAATTAATTTTATAACCGGTACTTAATAAATCATGAATGCAACAACAATAGTCTAAGTGTCACAGCTAACCGTTCTGTTAAATATCTAGTCAAGCAGAAGTAGGCCTATTTGAACAGCTAAATTTAATATTTAACAATAAATTGTAAAGTAGTGGAACCCAGAACTAAAACTTTTACTGCATCTTTTGTAACTACGCATATTATTTCATTTTGATGACCTGCAGCAATTCAACAGTCTTATAATTATGTGAGCAGAAGGCAACACCTTAGGTATGTGGTGCCTATAATGAGGAACCTCTGGATTCTCTACACCAGATCGCCTACTGGCTAAGTATTCTGAAATTAAAGTGATACACAGTAACTGTTCATGTATGTATCCCAATTCTTCTATGGCGTTTTTTTATCTCAAATTACAATTGTCACAATCTGTAAGGTATGTGGAAAAATAATTCAGCACATGTCAGCAGCTAAATCGTCAGGTGGAGAAAATCGATGGTCAGAACAATGGTCTACAAATTCCTTTTCTATTTCAAGCATTTCGTCGCAGATACCACATCCAAAAGATTTTGACAAAGACCCTTTTGCATCAAGAGAAAATTTGAATTCGGTAATATGCAGACATTGCCCATCTGTAATTTTCGGTAAAGGAACTGCAATTCCACTAGGATCCGGATATGAGAAACGTTCATTTGGTTTATCAATAACGCCTGCACTATAATTAAATGCGGAGAAATGATCAGACAGGTTAGCATTTACTTCACTTCCCACTTTAAGATCCTGTGACTGTATTCCTGCATGGAGTTTAAACTGCTTGGCTTCTGAACTGCTCTCGGTAAAAGGCTTATTCCACGTGTGTTGCTCCTCAGTTGCATGAGTACTTATGTCTTTCTTTTCATTTCCAATTTCTGTTAATCCTTTATTAGAAACCTCGAATATGTATTGGCTTTCTCCTGTATGACTTATTGTATGACTCTTTAGCAAACTCTTAACTGTAAATGGTTTCCGAGAAAAATTACATCTGTACGTTTTTTCGCCAGTATGGGTTCTCATGTGCCTTTTCAAAGAACCACTTACAGCAAACGATTTGTCACACAACTGGCATCGGTACGTTTTCTCACCAGTATGGGTTCTCATGTGCCTTTTCAGAGTGCAACCTACAGGAAACGATTTGTCACACAACTGGCATCTGTGTGCTTTTTCGCTAGTATGGGTTCTCAAGTGCCTTTTCAGAGTACCACAGTCAGCAAATGATTTCTCACACAACTGGCATCTGAATGTCTTTTCGCCAGTATGAATTTTCATGTGTCTTTTCAGATGACCACTTTCATTAAATGATTTCTGACATAAATGGCATCTATATGGCTTTTCGCCAGTATGGGTTCTCATATGCGCTTTCATTTGACCACCATGAGCAAATGATTTCTCACATAACTGGCACCTATATGGCTTTTCCCCAGTATGGGTTCTTATGTGCTCTTTTAGAGCATGACCTTTAGCAAATGGTTTCTGACATAACTGACAAGTGTATGGTTTTTCACCACTATGGGTTCTCAAGTGCTCTTTCAGAATATCACCTTTGGTAAATGTTTTCTGGCATAAATTGCAACTGTATGGCCTTTCGCCAGTATGGTTTCTCATGTGCTCTTTCAGAGTAGTACCTTTGGCAAATGATTTCTGACATAGCTGACACGTGTGTGGTTTTTCACCAGTATGGGTTCTTATGTGCCTTTTCAGATCACTATGAGAAGCAACTGTTTTCTCACACAAATGGCACATGTATGGTTTTTCGCCAGAATGGGTTCTCATGTGCCGTTTTAAACGACTACCTTGAACAAAAGTTTTCTGACATAACTCGCATCTGTATGGGTTTTCGCCTGTTCGGTTTCTTTCTGACATAACTGGCACACGTATGGTTTCCGCCATTATGGGTTCTCATGTGCTTTTTCAGATTACACTCTGACTAAATGACTTCCAATATATCTGGACACTGATTTCTTTTTCTGCTTTTTGGGATGTCATATTCACCATTAAGCTATTCACTTATTAAATAATTTCACTGTTTTTCTCCAGTACAGGTTCTTTGAAGATCTCTCAGATGATCACCTTGCACATACGGTTTCTGAAATAATTGATTTCTTTGTGGTGTCTTAATGTGTCTCTCCAATCAGTAGATTCTAGACAAAGTTGGAATTTCTATGGCTTTTGAGAAGCATAAGTTTTGGTATGCACTTCAAAGTAATTGCCCTTGTAAAAAGTGTCTGCAATTCTTGTTGTCATAGCCTTTCCAACACCAGCAGTGTCTAGTTTCTTACATTATCGATGACTTCATTTGCTTACAGGAAGGGTTCATGTTTCATCTGTCTGCAGTAGTAGTTTTTATGATAAAATAGTGAAGCTATCCAACCTTTGTATAACAGCACACCTTTATGCTATTGTTCAGCATGATTTGCTCTTAAGGTGAAATAGTTGACTATGGCGAAAGTTGTAGTCGAATAAATCCACTGTAATGTTCTTGAAGAGGATTAGTGAGGTGCAGACCTTCTTGTCCTGCAAGTGCACTTTTGAAGCTGTGAAAGAATGTTGCTCGTCTTCCTCACGTACTTGCTAAAATAAAACCTCATTATTAATGTTCTAAAATACACAATATAATTTGATTGCTGGTTATTTACAGCAGAATGTCTGTTCTGCATTTGTAGTTCAGTTAATAGTTAGAAATAATGGCAAGACAGAGCTCCAGGAATTCTCTAACTACTTTTCTGCCAAAAATTTGTCTTGCTCATACCATAAATGTTACAGCTCTGTCTCAAAACACAATGGTCTGACACCTGCCCTAAGAAGTGCATCATTTCATGAAAAGTTAACTAAAATAATGAAAATTACAGAAGTTTGCAAAAGGAAACAGTTTCTAAATTTGCAGTTGAACATCAGAGGTTTTAAGATACTCTTGATAAATGATTTTCCAGCTGGAACGAGCCAGAAGGACGGATGTTAGAGAACAGCAACTTTTGGAAATGGGTCTTGTAAAAAACACTGGAAAGAAGGAAATGATTAACCACATCCCTACCTTTACCAAGTACAATGGAAATTACAAAAACCAATGCAGTTAACAAATTTAACATGGGGTGTCATGTTTGGTAGGTGTGGTCGTCAAACAGCAAAAAAACTTTTCCAAAAACAGTATCATCTCAGGATAAGAATTAAGAATATTCAAATTACGCAGAGCTGAGAAGCAAAAGTAAACAGCGAAATGAGAAGAGCGATAATGCAATGAGAAGAGGAAGAAAACAGACCCTGGGATTGACATAGGTCAGATGAAGGATGACGGAGACTTCAGGGTTAAGGATGGACTTAACCCGTTATCGAATAAGGGTTATATATTAGGAATGGGATGAGTAGCAGACAGGGTTGCGCTGATAGAGTAATGGTAATTGGTAACACTCATGGCCAGGACAACATTAGATTGCAGGTCGAAACCCATAACCCATAAGTAGGCGCCTAGCATGGCTGCCAAATCAATCAATTAGACATTTACATAGTGCGCTCTTCAAGGCAACTATTCAGAGGCGCTTCCAACCTCGACGAAAGAGAACAGTGTTAAGAGCAGAGAAGAAAGAGGTGGACAAGTCTCGAGGAAGAGAGAGCAGTTCGACAGGAAGGCCATTCCAGATAGTTGGACCGGCAACGGAGAATGCTCGCTGTTGCATGGTTGCAGTGCGAGCGAACGGAACATGCAAGTCACCGTGGGCTGTGGAGCGGAGTGAACGGCGACCAGGAAGTGCGGACGGTGGAAAGCAGAGCTCACGTATATAGAAACAAGATCTTAATTAAACACACAAACCATGTGTTTAATTAAGATCTTGATTGTAATGTCATGCTTCAATGTAATCTTACTGCCTGCCTGTCAGTTTGAATGAATAAAGAATATTATTAGATTAATTATTATTGTAAATATTGGGCTAACACAGTCCGTACAAGCCTAATCAAACGGAGACCTGAAATGGAGTGGTACCCACTCACACGCGCAGCGGTGGTGAAGAATTTCACCCAATAAATTCATTGAAAGATGAGCAGAGTCGAAGTTATACGGTCGCTACATAAAAACGTTTACATTTACATTTATTGGTCTAATGTTCCTCGGAATAACTTCCCAGCAGTAGAAAACATTAACCTCAAGCCATAAGATTAACAATTCCCTCATTGACCTAGCTGTCGTTTATCTAACGTTAATTTAACGTGTTTGTCCACTAAATTATACGTACAGGGTTATAGAATCTAACCAGATTTGGCATTAAAGTAGAATTTTCCCATGATCTCGTTCATCCCATCGATATCTAAATATAGATATCGATGGTTCATCCTGTCATCAGCACAAAATGGCGAGTGATCATACGATTTTGCTACAATGAAAAGTAAGCTGGAGTTGTTGAAGGTATTTCCTGTCACCTAGCGATTAGATTATGATGTTAAACAACTAAGAATTCCGTCATTATACAAATCGTACAATAAGCTTATAATACAACTAAAAATTTATAGCGCGCTTCAACAAGACAGGCCTTGCACAGAAGCGCGTTGCGCTACATTCCTAGTCATAGTACAATGTGAATAGGTGAGTTTTTAATTTAGATTTAAACTGTGCAACAGATGCGCATTGACGGACTGTAGTTGGAAGACTTCCATTCTAGGCTATAGGTGTTTTGACAATTCATTTGGTGTCCTATTTCTAAAATTACTGTCATACTATTTTATATAGTTCTAGGAACAAAGAAGTGAGCAGCAAGTTGGAATGCTGGTTTATTAACCCTCGGGCTACCAAGGGGGGGTGGTTACCACCCCCCCCCTACGTTTTTCTGGAAAAACTTTTTTTTGCACATGGAATATAATTTTGACATTTTAGGTAGCTGTAGGGGGTCCATTTGCGCAAATTTTGAGGTAAAAGTCATGATGATATCCCACGCCATAAAAAAGTTATACCCGATATAGCCTAGGTACCACTTATGAAATCAGGAATTTCTCTCGTCAGCTGTTAGCTGTTGTCGACTATAAAGGTATTCATTATTCTTTCTGGAAGAGAAACAACTATGCCATTCTTTAGAGGGAATTTAGGGTTATATTTACTTGCTTAGTTATTTGTCTTTTGATAACCGGAAGTGATCATAATGAATAATAATACGCTTTTTCAGTGTGAAAATCACTGATGCAATATCACAACGTAAACCGATATGGTTGGGTATGGGGAAGGGCTATAAACAGTTGAAGCAGAATACTAACAGAGTAAAGTAGTGCTGTGAAGTGTTCAAGAAGCCGGTTTGCAGGAAGCATTCGCACAAAACAATGAAAGTAACTTGCAACAACTGCAAGGACCACTGACGTATTTGACTGGCGGGAAAAATTACATAATTTCTTGTTTCATGTTGATATAGCTGCACACCTTTAGGTTTTGCCTGTAACTAAAACAGACTTTGGAATAGTTTGTATTGTTGAAAATTAAGCCTCATTATATTTATTATATTTAGAATATTCTTGGATACATAGTTCATTTTCAAAACCCACATCATTTATATATTTTTGTCCAGGTATTTACGTAACAATCGTAATTGTCTATGGGCATATATATATACACACACACATATACCGGTAATAATGTGTGTGCATATATATATATATATATATATATATATATATATATATATATATATATATATATATATATATATATATATATATATATATATATATATATATATATATATATATGTCTTGCGTGTCGATGTAGGGCCTTACGTCATAATATTAATTGATCAATAGTACAAATTGTGTATGATAATATCAGATATCGTTAAATGGACCGGTGCCTTTGTTAAAAACTATATAATTTCGAGATGCATTCATATATTTTACAACTAAATATACCATTCTTTTCAGAAATGAATGCTGAATCAAATGCTGTATTACATGATATGATATCTTAAACCAAACACGAAATTCCGGGGGGGGGTGGTAACCACCCCCCCCTTGGTAGCCGATGTCGCAAAAAAACCTTGGTAGCCTGAGGGTTAATGAACATTGATGCAATATCAATACCTGTACATGTACACCAAAATTAAAAACAACTTGCTTCGTCCTCTCCATTCTTCTGACCAGTTTGGTTCCTGGTTCCGCGTGTCAGAACTTCAATGGCTCAACTCAATCTGATGTTTATCCTCTGCTTCCATAGGTCCCTCACTTTGGAACAGTCTTCCTTCTGAATTCTCTGCTTAGCCTGTTTCGCCTCTGCGTCCATGTGCCACATGCGATATAAATTTTGACAATTAAGATTTACTTTTAAACTACTGTACACTGTAGGGTACTAAGTTTGCATTTAAGTTAGTTTCGCACAACGATATAATCCAATAACAGTTAGATGAAACAGTGGTCATCTGAGAAGGCACACGAGAACACATACATTACAGCTGTCATAATGTACAGTACGTTGTGTACTTAATGTACGTTGTCCTATGTGTTCTCTCTATGCCCAAATTTCAATCCCTCTCTCCTCATGCAGTCTTGCAGGATGATATAATTATTGCGCGTGTCACATCAAAACCAGCCTCCAAATTTGAAGTAACCATCGAGAAATCTTGTCTCTCAACAGCCAACAACTGTTGTAGCTTTCATATCCAAGAGTATAAGGTTTCCAGATTTCATGATTCTCTTGGAACTTTATCAGTCGCTTAACTTGCTGACCCATTTCCTAAGGTCAGGGCGGCCGTTGGCCGGCTCTTATAGTTGGTTCCATTGGAGTTTATTAGACTTACTGTGTTATTTCTATAGTGCATTGAGTGCATCGAAATAAGCTTTGGATTCTGCCTGACAAAGGCGCTCATCTTTTATCTAATCACTGTTAAAATTTAGGCGCAAATGATTTTTTTTAATTGTACCAATGACCAAAAAGTTGTTTGAGCATGCGCCTGCCTTGGCGCCACAGTGCCAAAACTTGTGAGCATAGGCGCCTTTGGCGTCATAGGTTCCCGGGCCCCTGTCTTCCTCCGAAAATGCTCTAAAACTCACCTACGGCAATGTAGAATTTCAATTTCAGGGAAGGGGAATGGGAAGGGAGGGGGAAGATGGATAGGCATGGAGGGGATGGAGGAGGGGAGGGAGGCGAGGGTAGACGAGGGTAGGGTAGGGAATGGTTCTTATATCCATACCGGCACCTCTTGTTTCCCACTTCGAGCCCTCAAGCCAAATCCCTTTGCAATATTCCAATCCCTTCTCTAGATATTACACTGAAAACACTGGGGTCCGGGCATTCGTGTACCAAAAAATACCTTGGGCACTCGAGGGTTAAACCCAATGCGCTCTTGATTAGACAACCATTTGAGTGTGTGCCACATGCGTCACTATAGCCACACTAACTACTAAACTACTGTACACTAGGGTCCTAAGGTTGCTTAAGTTAGTTTCCTACAAGGATATAATCCAGTTACAATTGGATGAAACAGATCAATGTGAAGTATAAAATTTCAGCGTATTAAACAAATATATTTTTATTCCAGAATTATAAGTAGGCCTATGTAATATTTACGACCTGCAGCTTATTTATTTGAAGTTAAGAACAGAATTAAATGTTTTATAAAAAAAATACAAAAGACATCAGTATGCCAAGTGGCTAAGTATTCTGAAATTAAAGTGATACAAAGTAACAATTCATGTCTGTATCCCAATTCATCTATGGCATTTATTTTATCTCAAATTAATTTTATTCCAATCTGTAAAGTATGTGGAATCATAATGCAGCACAGGTCAGCAGCTAAATCGTCAGGTGGAGAAAATCGATGGCTAGAACAATGGTCTAGAAATTCCTTCTCTATTTCAAACAATTCATCACATAAACCACATCCAAAAGACTTTGACCTGTATGGTGTTTCTCCAGTATGAGTTCTCATGTGCCTTTTCAGATGACCACCTTCATTAAATGATTTCTGACATAACTGACATTTGTATGGTTTCTCGCCAGTATGGGTTCTCATGTGCGCTTTCAGGCTATTACCGTTAGCAAATGATTTCTGACATAACTGACACCTGTATGGTTTTTCTCCAGTATGGGTTCTCATGTGCGCTTTCAGGCTATTACCGTTAGCAAATGATTTCTGACATAACTGACACCTGTATGGTTTTTCTCCAGTATGGGTTCTCATGTGCGCTTTCAGGCTATTACCGTTAGCAAATGATTTCTGACATAACTGACACCTGTATGGTTTTTCTCCAGTATGGGTTCTCATGTGCGCTTTCAGGCTATTACCGTTAGCAAATGATTTCTGACATAACTGACACCTGTATGGTTTTTCTCCAGTATGGGTTCTCATGTGCGCTTTCAGGCTATTACCGTTAGCAAATGATTTCTGACATAACTGACACCTGTATGGTTTTTCATCACTATGGGTTTGCATGTGCATTTTCAGAGTACTACCTTGAGCAAATGATTTCTCACACAACTGGCATCTGTATTCTTTTTCGCCAGTATGGATTCTCATGTGCCTTTTCAGATGACTACCTTCAGCAAATGAATTCTCACACAACTGGCATTTGAATCCTTTTTCGCCAGTATGAATTCTCATGTGCCTTTTCAGAGTACTGCCGTCAGCAAATGATTTCTCACACAACTGGCATCTGTATTCTTTTTCGCCAGTATGGATTCTCATGTGCCTTTTCAGAGTACTGCCGTCAGCAAATGATTTCTCGCACAACTGGCATCTGTGTGCTTTTTCACCAGTATGGGTTCTCATGTGCTTTTCCAGACGATTACCTTTAGCAAATGATTTCTGACATAACTGGCACCTGTATGGTTTTTCACCAGTATGGGTTCTCATGTGCTCTTTCAGGTTATAACCTCTAGCAAATGATTTCTGACATAACTGACACCTGTATGGTTTTTCATCACTATGGGTTATCATGTGCCTTTTCAGATCACTACGAAAAGAAAATGATTTCTGACACAGATTGCACCCGTAAGGTTTTTCGCCAGAATGGGTTCTCATATGCTCTTTCAAACGACTACCTCGAAGAAATGTTTTCTCACATAGCTCGCAGCTGAATGGCTTTGCGCCAGTATGGTTTCTTTCTGACATAACTTGTTCATCTATGTCACATATTTGTAATTCGTCACATATACCACATCCAAAAGATTTTGATAAAGACTCTTTTGCATCCACAGAAGATTTGAATTTGTTAATATGCAGACACTCTCCATCTACAATTTTCCGTAATGAACCTGCAGTTGCACTCGGATCCAGATATGAGAAACGTCCTCTTCGTTCACCAATATCGTCTGTACTACTAAATTTAAGATCCTGTGTCTGTATTCCTGCATGGAGTTTAAACTGCTTGTCTGAAGAACTGCTCTCGGTAAAAGTCTCTTTGTGCGAGTGTTGCTTCTCAGTTGCATCAGTACTTGTGCGTTTCTTTACGTTTTCAATGTCTGCTAATCCTTTATTAGAAACCTCGCACATGTATTGGCTTTCTCCTCTATGAGTTATCGTATGGCACTGTAGAGCACTCATAACTGTAAATGGTTTCTGACAAAACTGGCATTTGTATGCTTTTTCGCCAGTATGAATTTTCATGTGCTTATTCAGAGTGCCACCTTCACTGAATGATTTCTGGCATACCTGACACCTATATGACTTTTTGCAACTATGGGTTCTCATGTGCCTTTTCAGATGACCATCTTGATTAAATGACTTCTGACATAACTGACATTTGTATGGTTTCTCGCCAGTATGGGTTCTCATATGCGGTTTCAACTGACCACTGTGAGCAAATGATTTCTCACACAACTGGCATCTGTATGCTTTTACGCCAGTATGGGTTCTCATGTGCGCTTTCAGAGTACCACCTTTAGCAAATGATTTCTGACATAACTGACACCTGTATGGTTTTTCATCACTATGGGTTTGCATGTGCATTTTCAGAGTACTACCTTGAGCAAATGATTTCTCACACAACTGGCATCTGTATTCTTTTTCGCCAGTATGGGTTCTCATGTGCCTTTTCAGAGTACTACCTCCAGCAAATGATTTCTCACACAACTGGCATTTGAATCCTTTTTCGCCAGTATGGATTCTCACGTGCCTTTTCAGAGTACTGCCGTCAGCAAATGATTTCTCACACAACTGGCATCTGTGTGCTTTTTCACCAGTATGGGTTCTCATGTGCTGTTTCAGGTTATTACCTTTAGCAAATGTTTTCTGACATAGCTCGCACCTGAATGGCGTTGCGCCTGTATGATTTCTTTCTGACATAACTGGCACATGTATATATGGTTTTCCGTGTGTATATGTTCTCGTGTGCTTTTCAGATAACACTCTGACTCAATGACTTCCGATATATGTGGAAACTGTTTTTTTCTCCTTTTTCGGTTGTAATATTCAACTGCTATTCACTGTTTTTCTCCAGTATGGGTTCTTTGAAGAGCTCTCAGATGATCACAATGAGCATACTGTTTCTGAAATAACTGACATCTGTGTGGTGTTTTAATGTGTCTCTCCAATCACCAGATTCTAGTCAAAGTTGGAATTTGTATGGCCTTTGAGAAGCATCAGTTTTCGTATGCACTTCAAAGCAGTTGCCTGATTAAAAATTTCTGCAATTTGTGTTGTCATAGCCTTTCTAGTACAAGCAGTGTCCAATTTATCAAATTATTGATGACTTCATTTAAGTTTACATTTCAGATGATTACAGGAAGGGTTCATGTTTCACCTGAATTTATCCGACCTTTGTATAATAGCACACCTTTACGCTATTGTTCAGAATCAGTTCAACTGAAGATGAATAATTGACTATAGCGAAAGTTGTAGTCGTATAAATCCACTGTAATGTTCTTGGTGAAGATTAATGAGGTGCAGACGATGCCCAGCAACTGCATTTTGAAGCTCTATAACTGTTGCTCATCTTCCTCGGGTATTTGCTATAAAACAGAAAAACCTCATTATTAATGTTTTAAAATACATAGTATAATTTGATTGTTGCTCATTACAGTAGACTGTTCTGCATTTGTAGTTAAGTTACTAGTCAGAATTTAGAGATAATGGCAAGGCACAGTTCCAGGAATTCTTTAACGAATTTTGTCCTTAGAATTTGTCTTGCCAAAACCCTTAAAGTTACAGCTCTGTCTCAAAACAAAATGGCCTGACACATGCATTAGGAAGTACACCATTCCATGAAAAGTTAACTAAAACAATTTCCAATTTTAAATGAAAAAATCTTATATCTTCATACAGATTTGCAAAAGCAGAACATCTAAAAGTTTCTAAACTTGTAAAAAGGCTATCATATCATTTCATAGTAGCTATGATTTAAAACTGCAAACAGATATATCCACAAAGCACTTCAGAGATCTTGTTCTGGTTCAAACGCCCGACATCGCCACTCCTCTCGATGTTGAGCCTCCTGGATCTGCCTAAGGGCAGAACACTGACGAGGAAGGAGAAAGTGTAGCTATTTAGGAAAAAAAAACTTCTACAAACTTCATGTGTAATTTGGTAAGCGATTTAAAATAACGCATAAGTTTGTTTTGAAAATTTTCAGATGTGAAATTTTTCTTGTATTTTCCGTGGCATGGTAGTGCAAAGTATGGTAAATTGCTACTCCAAACTGTGAATTCTTAACTGAATGGCATTGCTCATGGCTATAATTGTGCTACATAGTTTGAGTTCGAGCCTAGCTCCTTTCTAACCATTCAAACGCGCAGCGGTGTTGAAGGATCTCGCCAGATCAATTCATTGAAAAATGAGCAGAGGCGAGGTCATACGGCCGCTACATGAAAACATTTAAATTTACATTTTATTGGTCTAATTAATGTTCGTCGGAATGACTTTCCAGCCAACGCGTGCGGAAGGAAAAAACACTAAGCTCAGCGCATTAGATTAGCAAGTCTCTTACTGATCTACCTGTCGTTTATTAAATGTGTTGTCCACTGAACAATATGCACAGAGATATAAATCTAACCAGGTTTGGCATTAAAGTCGAAATTCCGCATAACTTTCATACTGTCATCAGCACCAAAATGGCGAGTGATCTAAACGTGTTGTATCAATGCAAAGTAAGCTGGAGTTTTTAAAGTATATCCTGTCATCTAGCGAATATATTATGATGTGCATGCTATATACAGTTACTAGGATTTCAGTCTTAGCCCAATCTAAGCATGTCTAATTATATTGACTAACAAGTATATTCGGCGTAATTGCAGTAACGTAATTGCAGTACTGCAATTACGCCGTATATTCTACAGTGTGGATGCTTGCATTGTTTATTATAAATTTTATGAGCATTTAAGTGGTATTTGATCATGTAAGCACAGTATAAATAATTACATAAGTTCCTGACACAGATTACCACAAATCTTAAGCAAGAATACAGAGTGCTACGTTTTAGGTGTAATTTAAACCTTCATTGCCCTACATATATTACATATAGACAGTGATGGGCACTAAACTATTTCTTTTAGTTAAACTAAAACTATTTTCCAACTAAAAAAAGTAGTTTAACTGTAAAGTTGGCAACTGATTTTGGAAATTAGTTAACTAAACTTAAAAAAAGTAGTTAAACTTTCTCCAACTTTTTTCCAACTTTATACGACAAACATTTTCACAATAACAGAGGTTAAGTAGACTGTGATAATGCAGAGCATCGATGACAATTTCACCTTCAAACTATGCAATGCATACTGTTCTGGCATAGGCTACAGTTATGGCGTACTGTAAGTATAGTAGGTCCTGTATGAATTTGAAAACACAGGCTGTTAATGCTAATGTTTTCGTTGTTGATAGTGTTCAATGTTCATTGTGGAAAAAGTAGCATATTGCTGATTTTTGTAGTTAAACGTTTTAGTTAGCAACTAAATTTTTGTAGTTAACCCTCAGGCTACCAACGTTTTTGTGTGACATCGGCTACCAAGGGGGGGGTGGTTACCACCCCCCCCGGAATTTCGTGTTTGGTTTAAGATATCATATAATGTAATACAGCATTTGATTCAGCATTCATTTCTGAAAAGAATGGTATATTTAGTTGTAAAATATATGAATGCATCTCGAAATTATATAGTTTTTAACATAGGCACCGGTCCATTTAACGATATCTGATATTATCCCACACAATTTGTACTATTTGGATAAAAAGATATAAATGATGTGGGTTTTGAAAATGAACTATGTATCCAAGAATATTCTAAATATAATAAATAATAATGAGGCTTAATTTTCAACAATACAAACTATTCCAAAGTCTGTTTTAGTTACAGGCAAAACCTAAAGGCGTGCAGCTATATCAACATGAAACAAGAAATCATGTAATTTTTCCCGGCAGTCAAAAACGTCAGTGGTCCTTGCAGTTATTGCAAGTTACTTTCATTGTTTTGTGCGAATGCTTCCTGCAAACCGGCTTCTTGAACACTTCACAGCACTGCTTTACTCTGTTAGTATTCTGCTTCAACTGTTTATAGCCCTTCCCCATACCCAACCATATAGGTTTACGTTGTGATGTTGCATCAGTGATTTTCACACTGAAAAAGCGTATTATTATTCATTATGATCACTTCCGGTTATCAAAAGACAAACAACTAAGCAAGTAAATATAGCCCTACATTCCCTCTAAACAATGGCATAGTTGTTTCTCTTCCAGAAAGAATAATGAATACCTTTATAGTCGACAACAGCTAACAGCTGACGAGAGAAATTCCTGATTTCATAAGTGGTACCTAGGCTATATCGGGTATAACTTTTTTATGTCGTGGGATATCATCACGACTTTTACCTCAAGATTTGCGCAAATGGACCCCCTACAGCTACTTAAAATGTCAAAATTATATTCCATGTGCTAAAAAAAATTTTCCAGAAAAACGTAGGGGGGGGGGTGGTAACCACCCCCCCTTGGTAGCCCGAGGGTTAAACTGTGGTTTAACTAAATTATTTTTTAGTTAAACTTCATCCTTATCTAAAACAATTTAGTTAAACATAGGACGGCATGTCCTATGTTGCATATATTCCGAGTTCTACTTTCGGTTTATACTCAATGTCAAGACTTAGTATTCAACGGTGCGTCGGTGGTAAAGTTCAGGCGGCAGTAGACCCAAGCAAGTGTGTAAACAAATTTGTTAGTGTGTCGCCGTTGTCACGGAATGAGAAAACTAAATCGGATGATCTGAGCTTAAACTGAAAGCTTCGAGCAGTCACGGCAATAGTAAATCTGTTACTGGGCCCTTACAATAGGCGATTAATTTAGACGGCCATCTAACTGTCGTAAGCATTCTGAATTCACCGCTCATTGAGGAACACTAAATACAAACTAGCAGGCCAGCGTGGAAACTTTATAATCGCAACTGTGTGGCGGTCTAGCCGAACATTTTTTCGGCGGCTAGCCGTGAAATAACTCTCGGCGGATTTTCGGCTAAGCCGAAAAAATTCCAGCGGTTTATCGGCATGAAGAAATTTATTCGGATCGGCGGCGGCTTAGGGATATGTGTTCAGGTGTTGTGGCATAACTTATACCATTATAATTTTGTATTTGCACTGGTGCAATCCTATGCAATGCACGTTTTCTATCACACAATTGCATCATTCTGCTCTACAGACAACCTGTAATAGAGCAGTACAGATCTTTGAAACATAAGGAAATGCCATCCACATAGGAAGCTAGGAACCCACTTGTCAGTGTCATGAACTCAACCCCATTTACATTTATCAGCTATAAGAGGTTTTAAGCAACACTGTCCAAAAATACGATTGAACTTGCATGCAGCTCTCGAGGTTTCCTTTCAGCAACCTCGCGTGATTTTGGACACGTCAAGAAAATAAATTTCATTTGTGAAATTACTTTTTGCAATATTAACTTCAGTTTCCTTAAAAAAAACACTTCCTGGCCTTTTCCAATGCAAAGGCATTGAATCTATCTCTGCAGGTTTTATGCCAGCAAGTTGTGTTTCTTATTAAAGTTTCAGCCACACCATTGTCTTCACCTACTTCAGACAATGGCTTGGTATCTAGCCAATTTCTTTGAAACCATGCAAGTCATTAGTTGCATAACGAAGTTGTGTTTCTTATTGAAGTTTGAACCATGCCATCACCTTCATCTAGTTCAGCCAATGACTGGGTAGCTAGTCAATTTCTTTGAAACCATGGAAGTTATTAGACAATGGTATGTAACCAACACCACATTCATCCTCTTCGAATTTGCAGGAGAAAGTTACTTTTTGGAGTATGCATTTTGAGATAACAGGCATTATGCTCAAACAAAACAATTTAAGATCAAACCTCAACCCTTACCGCACATTACCTAAAGTAAGTTAAAACCAATCTGTCGCAGATACTAATGCAATAAGTGAAAGTGTAACAAAGTTATAAGTGATAACAGAGAAAGCTATTTATTTACAAAGTACAAAAAGTCACATTTTTGATATTTTTTTATTTTTAAACCTACATTCCATACATTTTCATACAGACTTTTACATTTTGACATTTTTTCATCTTCATGCATTTAAATGCATGTTCACAATCAAAAAGTATTAAAAAAGATAAGCGTCTCTCGCACGATGTAAACGCAGCTGGCTGAAAAAAGCCCAAACTTAGCCCAGACATGAACATTTTGTTTTAAAATAATTTCTAAAAAAATTCAACTGGCACAATATCAGACTATCCTGTGTTAGGCTAACAATATAATTAAGCATATCATAAAATTCACTAAAGACTACAAAGCAATAAATATTCAGGATACACAGCAATCTTCATTACACATTCATCTTTTGAGATGATGAAATATAATAATGTCAACACTTAATTTAAGCAGAATAAGCCAACTAAACCAACTAGTACTTGATACATCACGAATGCAATGCATTAGGATAATTATCAATTAGTCTAAAATAGTCTCACAAAATTATATGCAGCTAACTGCTCCGTTTAATATCCAGTCCAGCAGAAGTATTTATGCAACTAAGTTTAATACTTAACTATAAAATTGTGAAGTAGTGGAACCGAGAACGAAAGACTTTATTGCGTCTTTAGTAAGTATAGCATAAAGTTTCATTTTGATGACCTGCAGCAATTCAACAGTCTTATGTGCATGCAGGGCGCCGGCAGGCTTGAAAAAATTGGGCGCACAACTGCACACCCTCCTCCCGTCTCCAACCTAGAAAAATTCCTGCGGACGGACGCCCATGCATCCACACCCGTCCCCTGCCACTCGTAGTCATACACTGAAAATGACTCGGAATGACTCATACAAGTACAGTGTAACACCTGCATTATGATATCATATTATGATATTATTCATACATACTGTATGGTAAAGCAAAAAATTACACAGTGAAATTGTCAAAAATATCGATGCGATGCCTAACCCTTGTGTGGATTTGATTTGGTGGGTGGACACACGTGCGTCCAGTGCGTCACGCTGCCGGCACCCCTGTATGCATGTGAGCTGAAGGCAACACCTTAGGTATGTGGTGCCTATAAGGAGGAACTTCTGGATTCTCTACATGAGAAGGATCCTGAGTGGCCGAGTGGGTTTGTAGCCCGCTAGCCACGCCGGCGGCCCGGGTTCGATTCCCGGTCGGTCGGTTTCTCAGAGATTAATTTCTCGGATCTTTACTGCGGGTGGCTCGGTCGCAATATAAACGTGGAGTACGAGGTTGTACTCTGCCTCCGACACTGATCATCTTCGATATGAAAAAGTGTCGTTAAGCCGATATACAACATCTCTACATGAGAATGTCTATTGTCTAAGTATTCTGAAATGAAAATGGTATAAAGTAACCCAGCACTTGTATAGGATCTTTTTATCTCAAATTACAATTGTCTACAACTGTAATCATGGGGAATCATAATGCAGCATTGGTCAGAAACTCAGTCGTCAGTGGAGAAAATCGATGATTAGAACAATGGTCTAGAAATCTTTCTCTAACTCAAGAAATTCGTCAATAATCCACATCCAACAGATTTTGAGAAAGCCGCTTTTGCATCCACAAGAGATTTCCTAATAATATACAGATTTTCTCCATCTCTAATTTTCGTGAAAGGACCTGCAAGTATATGGATTCACAGGTTAGCACAGGTCAGCAACTAAGTCGTCAGGTGGAGAAAATCGATGGCTATGACAATGCTCTAGAGATTCTTTCTCTGTTTCAAACAATTCGTCACATATACCACATCCAAAAGCTTTCGACAAAGACGCTTTTGCATCTTCAGTAGATTTGATTTTGGAAATATACACACATTCCCCATCACCGAGTGTTGGAGAAGTATCTGCAGTTACAACAGATTCCGGATAAATGTTTTTTGAGAAACGTTCATTTGGCTTATCAATAACGCCTGTACTATTAAATGTGTTGAAATGATCAGATCGGTTAGAAATTACTTCACTTCCCATTTTAAGATCCTGTCGCTGTGTTCCTGCATGGAGTTTAACTAACTGCACCGAAGAATTGCTCTTGGTATATGGTTTATTGTGCGCATGTTGCTTCTCATTTGCATGAGTTCTGTGTGTCTTTAGATTTCCAATGTGTGTCAATCCTGTATTACGATCCTTGCAAACGTATGGTTTTCTCCTGTATGAGTTCTAATATGACTCTTTAGAGTACTGACTACTGTAAATGTTTTCTGACATAGGTTGCCACTGTATGGTTTTTCGCTAGAATGGGTTCTCATGTGCCCTTTCAGATGACTGCCTTTAGCAAATGATTTCTGACATAACAGACATACGTATGGTTTTTCGCCAGTATGGGTTCTCATGTGCAGTTTCAGATTACCATCTTGATTAAATGATTTCTGGCATACCTGGCACTTGTATGGTTTTTCGCTAGAATGGATTCTCATGTGCTTTTTCAGATGACCGCCTTTACCAAATAATTTCTGACATATCTGGCACATGAATGATTTTTCACCAGTATGGGTTCTCATGTGCTTTTTCAGATCACCATGTAAAGCAAATGTTTTCTGACATATCTGGCACCTGCGTGGTTTTTCGCCCGTATGGGTTCTCATGTGATTTTTTAGTTTACCATTTTCACTGAATGATTTCTGACATAACTGGCACATGAATGGTTTGTCGCCAGTATGGGTTCTCATATGCCGTTGTAGATTACCGTCCTGAGTAAACGTTTTCTGACATAACTGGCACCTGTATGGTTTTTCGCCAGTATGGGTTCTCATGTGCAGTTTCAGAGTACCACTTTCACTGAATGATTTCTGGCATAACTAGCACAAGTATGATTTCTCACCTGTATGGGTTCTCATATGAGTTTTCAGATTACCGCCTTGACTGAATGATTTCTGGCATAACTGGCACCTGTATGACTTTTCGCCAGTATGGGTCCTCATGTGGTTTTTCAGAGAACCACCTCTATTGAAAAATTTCTGGCATATATGACACCTGTACGATTTTTCTCCAGTATGGGTTCTCATGTGCCCTTTCAGAGTACTATCTTGAGCAAATAATTTCTGGCATATGTGGCACCTGTATGGTTTTTCACCAGTATGGGTTCTCATGTGTGTTTTCAGATCGCTATTTCTAGCAAATGATTTCTGACATAGCTGGCAGCTGTGTGGTTTTTCACCATTATGGGTTCTCATGTGGAGTTTGAGATTACCATCCTGACTAAATGACTTCTGGAACCTGTATTCTTTATCTGCTGTTTGGGTTCTCATACTCACCATTAGGCTATTCTCTTAATTGATAATTTCACTGTTTTTCTCCACTGTGGGTTCCTTGAAGAGCTTCAGATGATCGCCTTCAGCAAACGGTTTCTGAAATAAATGACATCTGCAGATTCTAGACAAACTTAGAATTTGGATGGCGTTTGATAAGCATCAGTTTATGCAATTGTTGTCATAGCCTTTCAAACATTAGCAGTGTCGAGCTTCTCGACAACTTTATTCAAGTTTGCGTTTCAGATACTTACAAGAAGGGTTCATGTTTCATCTGTCAGTAGAAGTTAGTTTTCAAGTGAAGTAAAAATTAGTCAGACAGATAAAAAACTTTATGACGAAATACGGAAGTTATCCATCCTTCGTTATTGTTCAGTTGACTATAGTGAAAGTTGTAGTAATATAAATCCACTGTAATGTTTTTGAAGCTGTAACAGAATGTTGCTCGCCTTCCTCGTGTACTTGCTAAAATAACAGTAAAACCTCAATATTTACTAATTGTCTAAAATACAGAATATAATTGATTTCTGCTTATTACATTACAATGGCTGTTATCCATTTGCAGTTGAGTGACTAGTTAGTAATAATAACACAGCACAGTTCCAGGAATTCTTTAACAGATGTTCTGCTAAGAATTTGTCTTGCTGAAACTCTCAATGGTACAGCTCTGTCTCAATACAGTGAACTGATACCTGCACTAAGAAGTGCATCATTAATTGAAAAGATAACTATAATAACGCCTATTTTAAATCAAACAGTCTCATATGTTCATAGTAGTTTGCAACAGTAGCACAGCTAAAAGATTCTAACTTTGTAAACAGGCTGTCATATTATTTCATCGTAGATATTCATGATTTAAAACTGACAACTGAAATAAGCATAAAAGCAGAGGCGGCGCTACACCAGGGCACGCCAGGGCAAATGCCCTGGTAAAAAAGACTACCCTGGTCGATACCCTGCCAGAATTTTTGCTCTTTCCAGATTTTGTTCCGACATATTTGTTATATCCTGAGGTATAAATTCACTTAATTCACTGAAATGTTAAAATTTGCTTTACAAATGTCAAAAAGCATTCAGCTTCCGGGGGCCTTCGCCCATCTGACCTCCTGACTATAGACAACTATAGTAGTGCTAGGGGCAATTTATGGCATGCTCGGTAGCGCGATCTTATATGGTCAACATTTAGGCTCGCACTATACCGCGCTCTCCATAATTCGCCCTCTGCACTGGTTACTTGTATGACTGCCCTGGCCATGCCCTGGTTGCAAAAAGTGTCTGGCGCCGCCCCTGCATAAAAGACCAGAGATAAAAGGGACAGAATTTCGGTTTCTCTTGCCATTTAATAAAATGCAATAGCTTATGTGTAGCTTCATCGTCCATCCTTCTGGTTCTTTGCCACTGGGTACTTGCATATCCCGGCAAGAACTCGGTCGTCCACCATACACACTTTGCTTGCACAGGAGGACCACTTGCATGTGGCAAGGGGTAGTTGAACATCAGAGGCTTTAAAAGACTCTTGATGTCCCATTTTTCGACTCCAAACAGCCAGAAGGACGGACGATGAAAAACATCAACGCTTGGAAATGGGTCTTGTAAAACACGCCGGGAGGAAGGCCACGGGAAATCATTATCTCTATCTATATATAACAAGCGTCATATTTGGTAGGAAAGGTAACTGGGTTGTCCACCAGTGAAACTCCTGTCGAAAACAATATCATCTCAGGATAGGAACTAGGAATACTCTCGGAGCTTGGAAGTTAGCAAGAGTAATCAGTGAAATGAGAAGAGCACGAATGCAGATCCTGAGACTCGGAGAGATGAGATGGGAGAAGACTTCACCAGTTATATTAGCGAATGACCAACAGACAGTCCTGAGTCGCGCTGCTGCTGGAAAGGATTGCTTGAGATTGAGTCACCAGCATCAAAAGAAATGGAGACAGAATTATGCTTGTCAGCAAGACGTGTAGCAACAGGTGCAGTTCTGGCGAGTCTATACGCTGAATCAGGGAGTTGCCAGAAAATCTGAAGTGCTTGAATATTTGGAAGATAGAGTAAAGGTTGGGGAGGAGTCTGATGAAGGGCATAAGAATTGCAGCTAACCAGGCAATGGTATTCCAGGTATTAATGCTTGCTATAGATAATAATGAATGCCCTGAACAAAAGATCTGCAGAATATAGTATGAGGAAAGTAGAACGAAAACAAAGAATGATGAGACTGAGTAAATACGAAGGAAAAGCAATAACTATTGTCATCGACGGTGATCAACCAGTTTTTTTATATCAGAAGTTTAATAACAGCTGATTCCACATGTGAGAGCTTTTCAGAGGAAGACTGAATCTCTATCTAAAAAAAGAGAACTTAGGTAAAAAGCCCAGATGCAGCGTGACACTATTTGGGAAGGCAGAAATTGAGAAGCTCGAGGCATTTGAAATGTGGCTATGGTGAAAACTGGTCAAGATCAGCTCGAGCGACTATAAAACAAACGAGGTGTTGCAACTTCTGCAAATGGAGAGGTCAATGATCAACACAGTAAAGAGGAGACAAATGAACTGGACTGGGCACACACTATATTGAAATTTGCTCCTGAGGAAAGTGCTTGGAGAAGGAACTGAAGGGAAGAAACCACCAGGAAGATAAGAAATAAGATGCCATACTGGATGTTGGAAAAAGGAAACGGATGAGGATATACAGGAATTAAGGAAAAAACACAAAATAGAGAATGGCATCGCTTCATTCCTGGTTATGTTTACTGGCAGAACACTCAAGAAAAAGGAGAAGAAGAGGAACAGGAAGAAGAAGATGAAGAAAAAGGAGGAGGAGGAGGAGGAAGAAGAAGGAGAAAAAGAGGAAGAAGTGCAGTTTTTATAGAAAAAAGAAGAAAATAAACTTTTTTAAACATCATGTGTAATGGTGATCTATTTCTTTTATTTCACAATATGTCACATATTATGTGATTTAAAATAACACAAACTGAGTTTAAAAAAAATTCATTGACAATTTTTAGAAGAGTCTTGACTTGATATCAATTTTTTGGGTCTTGGTCTTGGTCTCGAGGTTCAAGGTCTTGGTCTCGAGGTTCAACGTCTTGGTCTTGGTCTCGAGGTTCAAGGTCTTGGTCTTGAGGTTCAAGGTCTTGGTCTTGGTCTTGAGGTTTAAGGTCTTGACAACAAGACTGATCGTATCTTGATTTCTCATGGGCACTCGGGCCCCAGGCTTCATGATGTAATACGGGCTACCACTGTCAACCGTATGCTGTACTGTTCCCAGGTATGGTTAGGCTTTGCCAACAAGCAGGAACTTGATCATTTGGGCGCAATTATCCGTAAGTTGGTTCGTCTTGGCTACCTCCCTCCTTCTTTTCCTACTTTTGAGGACCTCTTCAAAAAAGATGATCGTGATCTCTTTAATAACATTCTCAAAAACCCTCGTCACCTCCTCCATGACCTTCTACCTCCTGTTCTAAAGACCGGGTATGATTTGCGCCCTCGTTCCCATAATCTGATTCTCCATAGATTTGACTCCCTTATCCGACGAGGTTTCCTGGGTAGGATGCTGTACAGTTAGGCTCTGTTGCTATTATTTCATTTATGATCTAACGTCATTATTACTGCTATATTTTTCTTTCCTCTTCGTGTAAAATTGTATGTAAAGCGCTTTGCGCTTGCTAGCGTTTATTAAAGAATATACTTACTTACTTACCTACTTAGATGGCAATTACCCGAGTTTACACTATTTATTTACGCATACTGAGCAACTAGTATTAGACCAATAAAGGTGCATGTTTTAAAGAACAGTGCATGACAAGAAACTCCGTCTAGCGACATCTATTACAAATTTCGTGCTATCACGGTCCGTAATCGTCTATTCAAACTGAGACCTGAAATTGCATGGTACCCGGGCAGCGGTGGTGAAGGATCTGACCCGGTAAATTTATTGAAAATTAGATGAGGCAATGTCATAAGGACGCTATACAAAAAATTTACATCTACATTTATTGGTCTAATGTAATAATAATAATAATAATAATAATAATAATAATAATAATAATAATAATAATTTTCTTTTTATATATGTCTCCGGACAATTTTTTTACCTACCTGGGGATCCTTGATACCCCGGGGCAAAAAAAAATCTATAAACTATGAGTGGACCTTTGGGAGGGTTGTGGGAAGCGATCCCGCTACCTGCTGCTCTTCACGCCAGTGTTGTTACCACTACTCTATGGACCCCCCCTCCAGATGGACGTCGGAATTACTTTCCAACCATCCCCTCAGGAGAAAAAAACATTAATCTCAAACTATAAGATTAGCAATTATTTCGTACTAAATGTGTTTTCCACTAAATTAAAGCAAAGTTTTGGAATCTAACCAGATTTGACTTTAAAGTTGAATTTCCCTATAACCTGGTTTCTACAGTCATCAGCACAAAATGGCGAAAGATTATAGTGGTTCGCTAAAATGGAAAGGTAAGCTGAATTTTTGAAGGTACATCCTGTCATCTAGCGAATAGATGTTGACCTTCTAAAAGCCGCAGGTAAATTTATAATCCTATTTCTAAAATTACTATATAGACACTCATGTAACACTAGTAAGAAAGAAGTGAACAGAAAGTGGCTAAATAGTGACCATTGATATCTCATTATGGCAATATGCAATACCTGTAACCCACCATCTCAACCGTGCTAATTATCATAATCTCCAAGTAAGAAAAGGCTCTACTTAAAAGTTGATCTACCATACAGACTCGCCAGACGTGCACCTCTTGCTATATCTGCCCACGTCCTTACTTCTTCCATAATTATAATTAGTAACTTTTATTACGCCGGTGTCTAATACATAAGGCATCAACCGGCGGCACAGGAGAACCAATTCGTAATCAGGTCAATATCCAGAAGATCAGTTACATACTGTTCTTTTAAAACACATTCTCAATTCCTCCGCCAACACCATCACCCACCCACTGTCATATGCCTAATGTTCCTCTACATGTATAGTCACTGCAACAGCAAACAATTATAATATGCACTCTCAACAACTTCCCTGTAGTACCTCATAGTCTGAGTTCGTAATTGCTGGTGTCATAATTATGGTGTTTGTTTCTTCGAGGTAGCTAACGGGAAGCACTAGGATCTACAGAAGAACAAACGTCACCTCATATCACAATCAACGTCCATATTGAAAGAAATACCAATCGGTTGTCAGTTTAATGTCGAACAAAGGGTAGGCCTAATCCTGGGTTTTAGCGTCCGAAATTATTTACAATGCATGAGCGATGAAAACACTTCCTAGTAAAAGTTAAACTAGAAGTTGGAAGATTGATGAAAATATAGCTCGAACTCGAAGCTGGATGTTCGATGAAAATGTTACTGATATTAGAAGTTGGATGAACGATGATTATTTATTGTATTAATATTTATTGTATTATAACGTTTCAATTAAAATAATTTCGGACGCTAAAACCCAGGATTACCCAACAAAGAATGAGGAACGCAAGAACTTGCTAGCTTGCATAAGCTAGATAAGCTAGCTTGCATAAGCTAGCTCGCAAATAAATAGGATTATTTACCTTACGACAAAAGTTCTAATAAGGTAGCCTACTCCAAAAGGAAATAAATTAAAATGTTATAGAAATTTATAAATATTCGAAGGTTTGAAATAGATAATGGCATCTTTAAAATATATTGCGACTTCCGCAAAGAACACTTAAACACTTCGTAAACACTTCGTAAAATGTAGGCCTATTACAAGGAAGTTAATCCGATTACAGTTAATTAGTCCTCAAGCAAGATATATAATAATATGAGAATTGTGCAGTTTTTCCAATTGATGGCTATGTAGAATTGATGGCTATATTGGGTTATAATATCTATAATTTATGTCGTTAAACTTTTGGATTCAACCTGAAATTTGTTATCTATCATCTTACCTTTCCTTATTAGCATCTTACATTACCTTACCCTACGTTTACTCTACCAGATTTTAGCTTACCTAACCTGACCTTACCTTCTAAATGCAAAGTTATGCAGATTGGACAATCAAACTGAAACTGAATAAAACTTATAAGTTGTAGGCCCGCTGATCATCCTTATGCGAATGAGAGCTGAAGTCTACCTTTTCACAAATGTCTTCATCTGAGCTATAGTCACTTGCTTTTTAAACAAATCCTCTGGAGAACAGTAAGCTAATGCAACAATTTGAAGTCTAATGTTGTTTTCCTTAACCGTTGACTACTGTGCTTAGTACACACTGCATGCGAAATCTGTGTAACTACTTTGTCATTCATTAATGCAATCTTAAATCATCACAAAGAACTCACTGCAGTGTCAGCATTTATGACTTATTGATGCCAATAAGAAGTGAGTTACAGTAATCTGTTTGCTAGAGATATCCTAGAAGACATGGACACATAATGCCTAATTCTGCATAATGTACTGATGTGTGGCATAACTTAGGCTATATAAATGTTCAGCTACAATTACAATAACGAAACTTATTAAACCATTACATGTATATCCACTGGTACAATCCAGTGCACAGCAAGTTTGCTTTAACACAATTGCATCTGCTGCTTGATCTTGATCACACAATACACATTTATCTTTCGTTTTACATGATCAAACATATCGTCCTATCTAAGTAAAATAAGGTAATTAATTTTGTTACTTAATAAATCATGAATGCAACGACAATAGATTGAGCATCAACAGTATAAAACAGTCTCACAAAATATGTGAGACTGTCCTATTACACCTTGGCTGTGTGATGTCCGATTACACCTGGGCCTCGCTGCCTTCATTGTCGCCCAAGTGGAGACTGGCTTTTCGTCCGTCATCATCCTATCTCGACCGGCAACGACGCTTACATCATAATGATGATGCCATCTCGTCGTTGTTGTCGATCTCCTCACGCGACACCTCCCTTCCCGGGGGAGGACAAAGCCAGTCATTGGTTCGCCTCCCGGCTGAGAATGATGTCGTTCCCTCCATCGATTTCCTCCAGACCAAGTCCTCGTCGTTCCCATGAAAATACAAATTATCAGCACAGTTAGAAATTATATTTACAGTTGTCGCGGTGCCTTACATGGTAGTCCGCCTTCTTCCTCAATCA
The DNA here is from genome assembly GCA_963556255.1 of Allolobophora icterica. Lineage (NCBI taxonomy): Eukaryota > Metazoa > Annelida > Clitellata > Crassiclitellata > Lumbricidae > Allolobophora > Allolobophora icterica. The sequence continues at coordinate 1,309,816 of OY744611.1, read as the reverse complement.
TAGTCTGGACAAAAGATCAGCGGGAATATTCAGCGACCCTGGTCGATATTCAAAGGAAATACCGAAGTCCTGGAGGGCCAGAGCCCCTCTCGCAAGTTTAGCACTTGTGGGCGTAGAAGCAGTTAGGAAAGTCAAGGGATGGTGATCAGAATAGAGGGTGGTCCTTGACATAAAAATCCAATTCCTAAACTTCTTCAACGCAAAGATTACAGCATACGCTTCGCGTTCCACAGTGGACCAACGCGCTTGCGTAGCATCTAATTTAGAACTGGCGAAACATATTGGCCGTTCTGTTCCATCGTCTTGAATTTGGAATAAGCAGCAACCGACTGCTTTGTCTGAAGCGTCAGTCGATAAACCAAACTCTCTGCCGTAGTCAATTGTCTGCAAACATACAGCGTTATTCAAATCGTGCGTAAGTTTATCTAGCGCATTTTGATGTTCAATTCGCCAGGTTATCTTAGCAGGCACCGATTTCTGGGTCAAGTCAGTGAGAATTCTGGCTGTCTCAGCCAGGTTAGGGATGAAGTTCCTAAAATAACTGAAGAAGCCAATTAATCTCCGTATGTCCTTTTTGGACTCGGGTTGAGGGATTTTCCCTAGCCCTCGATTTTCATAGGATCCGGTTCAATGCTCCCTGATCCGATCAGGTGACCAACAAACGTTGTTTGTTGCCTAGCAAACGAACTCTTCTTAATGTTAAGGGTCAGACCCGACTGTTGAATAGTCATTAAGTATTTCTCTAGGTGTTTCATGTGATCCGGCCACGTCATCGAGTGTACTGCCATGTCACTATGTGAGGGAGTGATGATACCTAGGGCCAAAAGTTCGCGGGTCTGCTTCTCCATCTCCGGTTTGAGCAGTTCCGGCACCTTATAGGCTCGCAAACTCTTCGGCCTGAACTCCGCGCTAACCGTGATTGTGTGTTCTAGGACGGGACAGGAACCTGGTTTGTCCGAGAACACATCTGGAAACCTGTCTAACCGACTAAACAGCTGTTTCCGCTCGGGTACCGTTAAGTGTGCAACGGCAATAGGGTCTACTTGTGCACTGGGCCTTGTCTGCCTCGTGACGAAGCTACCCACCGCTTCCCCGTGACCGAAGTCTTCGTCCTTCTCGAACAGAATGGAGCAATTGTTAATCAATGCTTGCTGCATTCTTTCGTTATATTTGCGAATCCGATTTGCGTGTAGTAAGCGGCTTTTGCCCCTTATTTCCACGTTGTATGTGTAGGGCGATTTCACCTGAGCGATGATGGCCGGGCCTTGCCATTGGCCCTCCTTCTTTGCTCCTCGCGCTTCCGGTGATTGGATGATGCCTTTGTCTATTCTCTCTTTAGGCAAGCACAGTTGTTTTACAGAATGCCCAGCTATTTTGTCTTTATGAAAGGGCAAATTGTCTTCAGTGAAGAAGCTCTTCGCCCCAATTTTCCCGTGGGCCAAGAATGGTGCTAGTGTCGAACATTGTGCTTGTCCGGCCGCCATCTTGCTTCTGCCTACTATTGTGTCTTCCTTGGGTGGGGGTGGTATCTCAGGATTGAAGAATAGCTCTTCATTATCCGTTTCTTCGGGGCTGATTTCTCCTGCACTCCCACTGTCTGCTTGAGCGACCGTGAAGTAATCCTCGCCTATCAGCGTCCTAAGTCCCTCTACCTCCTCCCCTCTCTCCTCTTCCTCATTCGTCTCAGTCCTTGCGACCGCCTGCGCTTCTGAAATTTGGTCTATTTCAGGAGCGCTGGCCGCGTGACTCGAATACAACGCTGTCTCGCGCAGCAAGTCGGCTGTAGTGGGCGTGATAATTAACGGTTCATTAAGGTCTTTAATGAGTGCCGCCCATATCCGAACATCAGGGGCGTAATTTACCTCCCCCTCCCTGTCCTCGCCGGCCTGAGACCCCTTTAGTCTCAGCCGCACCACGTCCACAATCATTGATTGCCCGTTCAGCCCCTTCACCTCTATCTGCTTGACCACAGGTAGGTTGAGCGGCCTGATTAGTTCTGCTCGCGCACAATTGTATTCGGCCCCGCTATCTATTAGAGACGATGTCACAGGGAGCCCTGTAATATACGCTTTCATGTACTCTCTTACATAAGTCTCCTCCACGTCAATGCAATCCGGCTTTTGTCGGCAATGCATGCTGTTCTATCTCTTGTATCAATGGCGGCCCGTCTTGTCGCGTCTCGCTTTGTCTGTCTGCCTGTCTGCCTTGAGCTCTGGTCACGGTTGGCTGGACCGCACACGCGCTCACCTGCTTGCTTTTAGTTTGTTTGTTCTTCGAACACAGTTTAGCTCTGTGGTCTGGAGAAAAGCATAGGAAACAAAGGCCACGCTTTCTAATCTCGTCGGGGGTTGGACGTCCGTCTGTCCTGTTATTTGTCTGTGTCCCTCCCGGTCGGTCAGTCCACGTGTCCGTCTGTTTAGCTGTCGTCTGAGGAGGTGCTGGCGCTTTCGCATAGCGAGCCTCCGTCTTACCCGTGCTTAGACTATGCTTCGTATAGTCACTTTCCCAAGGGTGTGTGGCGACGTAAGTGTCAGCCGCTGCAGCTAACTCTTTGTGCCCTAACCAATTCTGTTGCTCTTGACTGAGGATGAAATTCAAACATCCTCTGGGCAACATTTCTTTCATTTTATCTGCAATCAAGAGGCTTGTAACCTCATCAAACGTCATTGCCTTGCGATCTTGCAGATAGTAAGAAAGTAAATTATGCAGTCTCGAAGCTAATGTTGTGTATGATTCATCTACCGCCTTTTTTGCGTTCATGAATCGCTCTCGTAAAGAGACTGCGCTCACTTTGAACTCTTTCAACAAGAAGGTTTTTAGCTTCCCGTAATTATCAAGCTCCTCTTGTGTGAGTCTGGCCGTCAGTGCTCTGGCCTGATTATCTAGACAGGTCAAGAGTAATCTGCTTCGAAGGTCGTCCGGGACAGCGCAAGAGTCGAATAACCTTTCGCAATGCACAAAGAAACCAGGGATTTGCGCATGGTCGCTGGGGAATCTCGGTAAGAGTCCTCGCAAGCTTTCACTATACGTTTTCATTCGTCCTACGACCGAATGCCTCAAGTTATAGTCCCTTTCGTCTCTGAGTCTCCTCTCTGCGTCCCTTTCCTCTCGGACCTCCTTCTCTCTCTTCTCTGCCTCCTCCTTTTCTTCTCTCCTCCGCTTCTCCTCCTGAAGCCTGAGCTTCTCAGCTTCCTCTCTCTCTTCCCTTCTCCGCTTCTCCTCACGCAGCCTTACTCCTTCTGCTTCCTCTCTTGCTTCTCTTCTCAGCCTCTCGGCTTCCTCTCTCTCTTCCCTTCTCTGCTTCTCCTCACGAAGCCTTACTCCTTCTGCTTCCTCTCTCGCTTCTCTTCTCCGCCTCTCGGCTTCCTCTCTCTCTTCCCTTCTCTGCTTCTCCTCACGAAGCCTTCCTCCTTCTGCTTCCTCTCTCGCTTCTCTTCTCAGCCTCTCAGCCCGCTTCTCCTCAAGCAGTCTGAGCTTCTCTGCTTCCTCTTTCTCTTCTCTTCGCTGCTTCTCCGCTTCCTCTTTTTCTTCTCTCCTCAGTCTTTCTTCTTTCTCTTCTCTTCTCCTCTCTTTCTCTTCCTCTCTTCTCTCTCTTCTCTCCGCTTCCTCTCTCAGCCTTGCGGCTTCCTCTCTCTCGTATTTTAAGCGTTTTAATTCGTATACCTGCGTTTGCGCTGCCGAATCGATACTACTTTCTATGCTACCCGTGCTTACTTCCTCACTTACTTCTGGCGGGGTTTCCCGTCCAGACACAATTATTTCAGCACTCGCCTCTTGGAGCTGGCCCGTACTCATGGAACCCAATTCCTCCTCTCCTAGTCCCATCTTTATCAGATATGCGACTAGTCTGTGACGGGGCATGTTCTGCACCCTCACTCTTTTCCCTACCGACAACTTATCCATCTCCCAACAGTCCGCTCACTAATAGAAAAAGATAAGTAAGTTAGAGGAGAGTCACCGTTGGTCAGAAATCAAAGAAAACAACGTCCTAAAATTCTACCACAAATACAACAAGAACAGAACTGAGCAAAAGGAGCTACGCAAAAGCCTCGGCTATTCGCACACCAATCCTCATCCAGACCTCAACCGCAACCTCACAGATTACCACGACTACCAGTAAGGACTTACCCTCTGATACGTCGAGCGTGTTCCGTCTTTTGGTATCTTGGCTGATCCGCTGTCCTCCGTTGCCACTCCCGTCCGTCGTTGCTAGCGATGGTCGGTCGTCCGTTGGCGCTCTTGTTCCTCGTCCTTGCCTGTTGCTGTCGGTTCCTTCGAGTCCTTCGTCTCCGGAGTCCGGCACTCGATTTCTCCAGTTGCGAAGGGTTGTATTCGCCGCTGGTCCCGATCTGTTGAGATTCCTCTTTTCCGTTTCCGGTTCCGCTCTTCGTCGTGACGTCTTCAGTTGAAAACCCTGTCGACTGCGCCAATGTCGCAATCGAAGGTTTCCCTGTCGGTCGTTTGCCGTGTGTTGATGTCGACCCTCGATTGCTTGTTCTTTTACTTGCACTTTTATTTAACGTGCCTAACTTTTCTATAGAAGATTCACGACGAACTTTGTTTAATTAATAAATGAATTTAATTAAAGAAACAAATATATATATACTAACTCTACGGGAACTTCCACGTAGTATTAAAGCGTTTAGATATTAAATCGGACTATCTCAAATGTTGCTTCGTACAGCCTAACTACAGATCGTTCTTTCGCGTCAGTCTCTGAATCTGACGGACTAATACTCTGCCGCCCCGCTGGTCGTTCCTCCCGATGTTTCTCGCTCGACCGATGTTCACACGTCGCGTTCGTCAGCAGTACAAGTCCCGTGTTCTCCGTTCCCTTCTGTTAAGTAGGAACTCCAGCGTGCATCAGTCAGCCCCCCTCCCCACGTCAAGCTATCGTCAATTAGTGTCAGATTGCTCCTCGATACGCGGGTCGTCGCTCGCCTGCAGCGCGGGCGGTGTCTGGTTACACCATAGCCGCGAGGTGTCCTATTACACCTTGGCTGTGTGGTGTCCGATTACACCTGGGCCTCGCTGCCTTCATTGTCGCCCAAGTGGAGACTGGCTTTTCGTCCGTCATCATCCTATCTCGACCGGCAACGACGCTTACATCATAATGATGATGCCATCTCGTCGTTGTTGTCGATCTCCTCACGCGACAACTATAGACAACTATAGTAGTGCTAGGGGCAATTTATGGCATGCTCGGTAGCGCGATCTTATATGGTCAACATTTAGGCTCGCACTATACCGCGCTCTCCATAATTCGCCCTCTGCACTGGTTACTTGTATGACTGCCCTGGCCATGCCCTGGTTGCAAAAAGTGTCTGGCGCCGCCCCTGCATAAAAGACCAGAGATAAAAGGGACAGAATTTCGGTTTCTCTTGCCATTTAATAAAATGCAATAGCTTATGTGTAGCTTCATCGTCCATCCTTCTGGTTCTTTGCCATTGGGTACTTGCATATCCCGGCAAGAACTCGGTCGTCCACCATACACACTTTGCTTGCACAGGAGGACCACTTGCATGTGGCAAGGGGTAGTTGAACATCAGAGGCTTTAAAAGACTCTTGATGTCCCATTTTTCGACTCCAAACAGCCAGAAGGACGGACGATGAAAAACATCAACGCTTGGAAATGGGTCTTGTAAAACACGCCGGGAGGAAGGCCACGGGAAATCATTATCTCTATCTATATATAACAAGCGTCATATTTGGTAGGAAAGGTAACTGGGTTGTCCACCAGTGAAACTCCTGTCGAAAACAATATCATCTCAGGATAGGAACTAGGAATACTCTCGGAGCTTGGAAGTTAGCAAGAGTAATCAGTGAAATGAGAAGAGCACGAATGCAGATCCTGAGACTCGGAGAGATGAGATGGGAGAAGACTTCACCAGTTATATTAGCGAATGACCAACAGACAGTCCTGAGTCGCGCTGCTGCTGGAAAGGATTGCTTGAGATTGAGTCACCAGCATCAAAAGAAATGGAGACAGAATTATGCTTGTCAGCAAGACGTGTAGCAACAGGTGCAGTTCTGGCGAGTCTATACGCTGAATCAGGGAGTTGCCAGAAAATCTGAAGTGCTTGAATATTTGGAAGATAGAGTAAAGGTTGGGGAGGAGTCTGATGAAGGGCATAAGAATTGCAGCTAACCAGGCAATGGTATTCCAGGTATTAATGCTTGCTATAGATAATAATGAATGCCCTGAACAAAAGATCTGCAGAATATAGTATGAGGAAAGTAGAACGAAAACAAAGAATGATGAGACTGAGTAAATACGAAGGAAAAGCAATAACTATTGTCATCGACGGTGATCAACCAGTTTTTTTATATCAGAAGTTTAATAACAGCTGATTCCACATGTGAGAGCTTTTCAGAGGAAGACTGAATCTCTATCTAAAAAAAGAGAACTTAGGTAAAAAGCCCAGATGCAGCGTGACACTATTTGGGAAGGCAGAAATTGAGAAGCTCGAGGCATTTGAAATGTGGCTATGGTGAAAACTGGTCAAGATCAGCTCGAGCGACTATAAAACAAACGAGGTGTTGCAACTTCTGCAAATGGAGAGGTCAATGATCAACACAGTAAAGAGGAGACAAATGAACTGGACTGGGCACACACTATATTGAAATTTGCTCCTGAGGAAAGTGCTTGGAGAAGGAACTGAAGGGAAGAAACCACCAGGAAGATAAGAAATAAGATGCCATACTGGATGTTGGAAAAAGGAAACGGATGAGGATATACAGGAATTAAGGAAAAAACACAAAATAGAGAATGGCATCGCTTCATTCCTGGTTATGTTTACTGGCAGAACACTCAAGAAAAAGGAGAAGAAGAGGAACAGGAAGAAGAAGATGAAGAAAAAGGAGGAGGAGGAGGAGGAAGAAGAAGGAGGAGAAAAAGAGGAAGAAGTGCAGTTTTTATAGAAAAAAGAAGAAAATAAACTTTTTTAAACATCATGTGTAATGGTGATCTATTTCTTTTATTTCACAATATGTCACATATTATGTGATTTAAAATAACACAAACTGAGTTTAAAAAAAATTCATTGACAATTTTTAGAAGAGTCTTGACTTGATATCAATTTTTTGGGTCTTGGTCTTGGTCTCGAGGTTCAAGGTCTTGGTCTTGGTCTCGAGGTTCAACGTCTTGGTCTTGGTCTCGAGGTTCAAGGTCTTGGTCTTGAGGTTCAAGGTCTTGGTCTTGGTCTTGAGGTTTAAGGTCTTGACAACAAGACTGATCGTATCTTGATTTCTCATGGGCACTCGGGCCCCAGGCTTCATGATGTAATACGGGCTACCACTGTCAACCATATGCTGTACTGTTCCCAGGTATGGTTAGGCTTTGCCAACAAGCAGGAACTTGATCATTTGGGCGCAATTATCCGTAAGTTGGTTCGTCTTGGCTACCTCCCTCCTTCTTTTCCTACTTTTGAGGACCTCTTCAAAAAAGATGATCGTGATCTCTTTAATAACATTCTCAAAAACCCTCGTCACCTCCTCCATGACCTTCTACCTCCTGTTCTAAAGACTGGGTATGATTTGCGCCCTCGTTCCCATAATCTGATTCTCCATAGATTTGACTCCCTTATCCGACGAGGTTTCCTGGGTAGGATGCTGTACAGTTAGGCTCTGTTGCTATTATTTCATTTATGATCTAACGTCATTATTACTGCTATATTTTTCTTTCCTCTTCGTGTAAAATTGTATGTAAAGCGCTTTGCGCTTGCTAGCGTTTATTAAAGAATATACTTACTTACTTACCTACTTAGATGGCAATTACCCGAGTTTACACTATTTATTTACGCATATTGAGCAACTAGTATTAGACCAATAAAGGTACATGCTTTAAAGAACAGTGCATGACAAGAAACTCCGTCTAGCGACATCTATTAGAAATCTCGTGCTATCACGGTCTGTAAGCGCCTATTCAAATGGAGGCCTGCATTTATTGGTCTAATGTAATAATAATAATAATAATAATAATAATAATAATAATAATAATAATAATAATAATAATAATAATAATAATAATAATAATAATTTTCTTTTTATATATGTCTCCGGACAATTTTTTTACCTACCTGGGGATCCTTGATACCCCGGGGCAAAAAAAAATCTATAAACTATGAGTGGACCTTTGGGAGGGTTGTGGGAAGCGATCCCGCTACCTGCTGCTCTTCACGCCAGTGTTGTTACCACTACTCTATGGACCCCCTCCAGATGGACGTCGGAATTACTTTCCAACTATCCCCTCAGGAGAAAAAACATTAATCTCAAACTATAAGATTAGCAATTATTTCGTACTAAATGTGTTTTCCACTAAATTAAAGCAAAGTTTTGGAATCTAACCAGATTTGACGTTAAAGTTGAATTTCCCTATAACCTGGTTTCTACAGTCATCAGCACAAAATGGCGAAAGATTATAGTGGTTCGCTAAAATGGAAAGGTAAGCTGAATTTTTGAAGGTACATCCTGTCATCTAGCGAATAGATGTTGACCTTCTAAAAGCCGCAGGTAAATTTATAATCCTATTTCTAAAATTACTATATAGACACTCATGTAACACTAGTAAGAAAGAAGTGAACAGAAAGTGGCTAAATAGTGACCATTGATATCTCATTATGGCAATATGCAATACCTGTAACCCACCATCTCAACCGTGCTAATTATCATAATCTCCAAGTAAGAAAAGGCTCTACTTAAAAGTTGATCTACCATACAGATTCGCCAGACGTGCACCTCTTGCTATATCTGCCCACGTCCTTACTTCTTCCATAATTACAATTAGTAACTTTTATTACGCCGGTGTCTAATACATAAGGCATCAACCGGCGGCACAGGAGAACCAATTCGTAATCAGGTCAATATCCAGAAGATCAGTTACATACTGTTCTTTTAAAACACATTCTCAATTCCTCCGCCAACACCATCACCCACCCACTGTCATATGCCTAATGTTCCTCTACATGTATAGTCACTGCAACAGCAAACAATTATAATATGCACTCTCAACAACTTCCCTGTAGTACCTCATAGTCTGAGTTCGTAATTGCTGGTGTCATAATTATGGTGTTTGTTTCTTCGAGGTAGCTAACGGGAAGCACTAGGATCTACAGAAGAACAAACGTCACCTCATATCACAATCAACGTCCATATTGAAAGAAATACCAATCGGTTGTCAGTTTAATGTCGAACAAAGGGTAGGCCTAATCCTGGGTTTTAGCGTCCGAAATTATTTACAATGCATGAGCGATGAAAACACTTCCTAGTAAAAGTTAAACTAGAAGTTGGAAGATTGATGAAAATATAGCTCGAACTCGAAGCTGGATGTTCGATGAAAATGTTACTGATATTAGAAGTTGGATGAACGATGATTATTTATTGTATTAATATTTATTGTATTATAACGTTTCAATTAAAATAATTTCGGACGCTAAAACCCAGGATTACCCAACAAAGAATGAGGAACGCAAGAACTTGCTAGCTTGCATAAGCTAGATAAGCTATAGCTTGCATAAGCTAGCTCGCAAATAAATAGGATTATTTACCTTACGACAAAAGTTCTAATAAGGTAGCCTACTCCAAAAGGAAATAAATTAAAATGTTATAGAAATTTATAAATATTCGAAGGTTTGAAATAGATAATGGCATCTTTAAAATATATTGCGACTTCCGCAAAGAACACTTAAACACTTCGTAAACACTTCGTAAAATGTAGGCCTATTACAAGGAAGTTAATCCGATTACAGTTAATTAGTCCTCAAGCAAGATATATAATAATATGAGAATTGTGCAGTTTTTCCAATTGATGGCTATGTAGAATTGATGGCTATATTGGGTTATAATATCTATAATTTATGTCGTTAAACTTTTGGATTCAACCTGAAATTTGTTATCTATCATCTTACCTTTCCTTATTAGCATCTTACATTACCTTACCCTACGTTTACTCTACCAGATTTTAGCTTACCTAACCTGACCTTACCTTCTAAATGCAAAGTTATGCAGATTGGACAATCAAACTGAAACTGAATAAAACTTATAAGTTGTAGGCCCGCTGATCATCCTTATGCGAATGAGAGCTGAAGTCTACCTTTTCACAAATGTCTTCATCTGAGCTATAGTCACTCGCTTTTTAAACAAATCCTCTGGAGAACAGTAAGCTAATGCAACAATTTGAAGTCTAATGTTGTTTTCCTTAACCGTTGACTACTGTGCTTAGTACACACTGCATGCGAAATCTGTGTAACTACCTTGTCATTCATTAATGCAATCTTAAATCATCACAAAGAACTCACTGCAGTGTCAGCATTTATGACTTATTGATGCCAATAAGAAGTGAGTTACAGTAATCTGTTTGCTAGAGATATCCTAGAAGACATGGACACATAATGCCTAATTCTGCATAATGTACTGATGTGTGGCATAACTTAGGCTATATAAATGTTCAGCTACAATTACAATAACGAAACTTATTAAACCATTATATGTATATCCACTGGTACAATCCAGTGCACAGCAAGTTTGCTTTAACACAATTGCATCTGCTGCTTGATCTTGATCACACAATACACATTTATCTTTCGTTTTACATGATCAAACATATCGTCCTATCTAAGTAAAATAAGGTAATTAATTTTGTTACTTAATAAATCATGAATGCAACGACAATAGATTGAGCATCAACAGTATAAAACAGTCTCACAAAATATTCACAGTTCTGCTTTCTTAAATATCTAGTCCAGCCGAAGTATATGCACAGCTAAATTTAATATTTAACAACAAAGTTTTGAAGTAGTGAAAACCAGAACGAAAGACTTTACTGCGTCTTTAGTAACTATAGCGTAAAATTCGTTTTGATGACAGTCTTATAATTATGTGAACAGAAGGCAACAACTTAGGTGTGGTGCCTACAATGAGGGATATCTGGATTCTCTACACCAGAATACCTACTGTCTAGGTATTCTGATATTAAAGTGGTACAAAGTAACTATTCACCTAGATATCCCAACACTTCTATAGCATTTTTATCTCAAATTACAATTATTCCAATCTGTAAAGTATGTGGAATTATAATGCAGCACAGGTCAGCAGCTAAATCGTCAGGTGGAGAAAATTGATGGCTAGAACAATGGTCTAGAAATTCTTTTTCTATTTCAAGCAATTCGTCACATAGACCACATCCAAAATATTTTGACCTGTATAGTTTCTCGCTAGTATGGGTGTTCATGTGAGTTTTAAGATGACTACCTTCATTAAATGATTTCTGACAGAACAGGCACCTATATGGCTTTTCGCCAGTATGGGTTCTCATGTGCGTTTTCAGATTACTATGTATAACAAATGATTTCTGACATAACTGACATGTATATGGTTTCTCGCTAGTATGGGTTCTCATATGCATTTTCACTTGACGACCTGTACTAAATGCTTTTTGACATAAAGGACAACTGTATGGTTTTTCGCCAGTATGGGTTCTCATGTGGATTTTCATATCGCTAGGAAAAGCAAATGATTTCATACACATATTGCACCTGTATGGTGTTTTGGGAGTATGGGTTCTCATGTGACTTTTCAAATGATTACCTTGAAGAAATGTCTTCTGAAATAACTCGCACCTGTGTGGCTTTTCCCCAGTATGGTTTCTTTCTGACATAACTGGCATGTGTATTGCTATTTCACTGGCATGGGGTCTTATGTGCTTTTTTAGATTACACCCTCACTAAATGATTTCTCATACATATGGAAACTGTTTTCTTTTTCTCCTGTTTGGGTTGTGATATTCAACATCAGCCTATTCACTGTGTTTCTCCAGTATGTGTTCTTTGAAGAACTCTCAGATGATCACCTTGAGCATAAAGTTGGAAACTGTATGGCATTTGTGAAGCATAAGTTTTGTTACGCACTTCAAAGCGATTTCCTGTGTAAAATTTCTCTGCAACTGTATCTGGAAGTGATGTTGTCATACACCAGCAGTGTCTAGTTTCTCAAATTATCGACGACTTCATATAAGCTTGCGTTTCAGATCATTGGAGAAAGGGTTCATGTTTCATCTGTCAATAGTAGTTATTTTAATGACGAAATACTAAAGCTATTCAACCATTGTTCAGATTGATTTCAACTGAAGATGAAGTAGTTGACTATAGCCAAAGTTGTAGTCGTATAAATCCACTGTAGTGTTCCTGATCAAGATTACTGAGATGCAGAACTTGTCGCATTTTGAAGTTCAAACAGAATATTGTTCGTCTTCCTCCTGTACTTGCTAAAATAACAGTAAAACCTCATTATTAATGGCACTTTAAAATACAGAATATAATTTGACTGTTGCTCATCACAGCAGAATGGCTGTTCTGCATTTGTAGTTGAGTGACCACTTCCAATTTAGAAATAAGGATACAGTTCCAGGAATTCTTTAACGAATTTTCTGCTTAGAATTTACCTTTCCAAAACCATTAACGTTAGGCCTACAGGTCTGTGTGAAAACATGATTGCCCGACACATGTGCTAAGAAGTATATCATTCTATGAAAGGTTTACTAAAATAATTTGAAATTTGAAATTACAAGATCTCTTATCTTCATAGAAGTTTGCAATAGTAGCTAAAAGTTTCTAAATTTGCAAAAATCATATCATTTCAGAGTAGATATAATTTAAAACTGACAAATGAAATATGCACAAAGCACATAAGAGATTCTCTTCTGGTTCTCTGACTTCAGTCAGGTTCAAACGTCTGACGCTGCCACTCCTCTCGATGCTGAACCACTTATTTGAGTATTCCCCCCTTCATCATCCAATCCAGCATCATCTGTCTTGGTCTTCCCTTTGTCCTCCTCCCTCCCTTCTTCCCCCGATGACATTTCTAAGTAGATGTCGAGTCCCCTCTCAGCATGTGTCCGATCCATTTCCTCTGCCTGTTTCGTAATGTACGTATCAAGGACCTTCTTCTCCAATCCTTCCCATCACTTCTTAATTTGTTTTATGTTCTGTTCGGCTGAACTTCTACATTCTTCTGAAAATCGACATCTCGAACTCCTCCAGTTCTTGATGACCTCAGCGCTCTAATCATTCTGCCTCTGACCTTGATCCCTCCTCCATGTCTTCCAGTACTTCTCTAACAAGTTCTTCTATATAAAGATTGAAGAGTAACAGTAAGTTCATATATACAAGGGAGAACAGTCTTAAATGTTCGGTTACATTGCTTTTTCATTAAATGCAATAGCTTATGTGTAGCTCCATCGTCCATCCTTCTGGCTCTTTGCAACTGAGCGCTTGTATATCCCAACATATCATCCACCACACACTCTGCTTGCACAGGAGGACCACGTTTCTGTGGCATGGGCATCTTTTCTTTTCTCATACATTTTATAGTCATAAATGACTGGAAAAAGTATTAGACAGATCTGAGAACTGATGTTGCCTAGAATAAGTTGATTTTATATCTAGCATCGCAATAAAATTCTTGCAATTCAAAAACAGGCATTTTGCTCATTGCAAATACGCCATCCTACAACCCTCGCATCTAGGGTTGCCACCTCTCCCGGATTGGGCGGGAGTCTCCCGTATTTCGATATGATCTCCCGTCTCCAGGAATTAATTTGGAAAACTTTGAAATATCCCGGAATGCTGAAAAGTCCTATTCCCTAGGACAACTGCACAATGCGTCACTGCTCGACATCGAGTCAGAGACTCAGAGTCTGAATGTCTGATCGAGATTGTATTTTTTAACTTTCAGCGGACACTTTTCAAATTCAATTTATATATCTATGTATTTTTATAACTTTCTGCGGACACTTTTCAATTGAGATATCTATGTTTATGACTGCGCGTGCAGTGTGCGCGTGAAGTTCGCCGTGAACGGTTAGCCCGTTGTTATCGTTATAAGCAAAATAGCGTCGCAATGGCGAATTCAAATTCTGACTCTGAGTCTGAGTCTAATCCAGAAAAATGTGTAGTTAAGAAGAAACAGAAGTATTACTGTTCATTCAACGATGAGTGGCTCAAAGAAGACGACTTTAAGGATTGGTTGGCTAAGAAAAACGAGTTGGAAGCAGAGTGCAAAATTTGCCAGCAAACATTATCAGTAAAATACGAGGGACGCAGATGTACCATCCTTAGATTCTGTTCTATCAGTGCAATTGCAAATGTTAAAAAATGTATTGAATCTCCCGGATTCGTATCCTTAGGAGGTGGCAACCCTACTCGCATCATCAAATAAAAAATACGTCATTTATATTAAACATATATTATTTAATTCATTCATTTCCTCTGCAGGAAAGAAACTGAGTGCATATTATGATCGTTCATCAAGTCAAAAATAATATATCGAAAATCATCAATGCCAGGCTAAGTCTCTCATGTATAGGAGTTTACAATTTATCTCTCACTAGTTTTCGGGATGGAAGACACGATAGAGAGAGAGCTGCCAGCAAATCAAGCAGGATTTAGAAAAGGGAGAGGCACAAGAGACCATATTGCAAACCTAAGATGGATAATGGAAAGGCAGAGGGAATATGGACAAGAGGTACATCTTTGTTTTATAGATTACAGCAAGGCATTCGACTGCGTTGATCATGCTCTGCTGTGGAAAACACTGAGTGAAATGGGCATACCCATGCATCTGATAACTCTCCTCAAGAACCTGTATGGCAATCAGGTGGCGGTGGTCAGGACAGAACATGGCGACACTTCAAGTTTTCGAATAAAGAAAGGGGTCAGACAGGGATGTATACTATCACCATACCTATTCATTCTATATGCAGAAAGGATAATGAGGGAGGCAGGTTTTGATGATGAGGCGGAGGGTGTGAGGATAGCTGGAAGGATAGTGAACAATTTAAGGTATGCGGACGACACAACACTGCTGGCGGAAAAAAAGGAGAAACTGAAGGATAACATCAGAAGGCTAAAATGTGCTAGCGAGAAAGCAGGAATGTACTTTAATATAAAAAAGACGAAGATAATGACCACTGAGAAATGGAGTTATTTTGAGGTAGATGGAGAGGAGATAGAGGTGGTATCAAGCTTCTGTTTCTTGGGGGCCATGATGGAGAGTGAAGGTGGATGCGAACGAGAAATACGACGGAGAATTACATTGGGGAAGACGGCAACGCAGGGACTGGAAAAAATATGGAAGGACAAATCAGTGAGTTTGGGAACGAAGACAAGAATTGTTAAAGCAATGATCTTACCAGTGGTGCTTTACGGATGCGAAACATGGACAAAAACCAAGGCATTGGAGAAGAAAATTGAGGCATGTGAAATGTGGATCTGGAGGAAAATGTTGAGGGTTTCTTGGACTGAGAAGAGAACTAACGAGGATATCCTGGAAGAAATAGGACACTGGAGAGGGAGTTTGACGTTGGGGCAGAGAGCGTCCAGGCAGAAGATGTCATACTTTGGACACGTGATGCGTGCAGATGGGCTGGAAAAGGAGATGATGTTGGCGTGTGGGGAGGGCAGAAGGAGGAGAGGACGACCAAGGAGGAGATGGATGGACGAGATACAGGAGGCATTGAAGATGAACATCTCGGAGCTGAGAGAGGCAACGAGAAATCGGAGCACATGGAGAAGGTTGACCATGACAGTCGCTAGGATTCAACGAATCGACAGCACAAGGTGACAAGGTGAGTTTTCGGGAGTTCGGGCCGATTTCTATAAAACTGTGTTTTGGGAAATCAGGTTTTGGTGTATTTTCAGGGTTTTCGGGGATTCGGGTTAACCCTCTGTAGGCCCCTATCTATTGACCACGACGATATCCAAAGAACAAGTAAAAAAATCAGCCCATGTTAAAGTAATGCTAAAGCGTAACATTGCTTACTTGCTAACTTTACATTACTTATTAACGCATATTGATCAACGAGTTATAAAAAACCGGGTAATCCTGGGTTTTAGCGTCGGAAATTATTTACATTGCATGAGCGATGAAAACATTTCAGAGTTAAACTCAAACATGAAGTTGGAAGATTGATGAAAATATCAATGAAACTAGAAGCCGGATGAGCGATGAAAATATTACATAATAAAAGTCAAACTAGAAGTTGGAATTACGACGAAAATATATCGCTTTAGTGCCGATATTATTCCCGTGTATGAGCGATGAAAACATTTCATAGTAAAATTCGAAGTAGAAGTTGGAAGATTGATGAAAATGTTCACGAAACTAGAAGCTGGATAATCGATTAAAATATAACTGAAACTAGAAGTTGGATGAACGATGATTATTTATTGTATTATTGTATTAGAACTTTTCAATGAAATAATTTCCGACGCTAAAACCCAGGATTACCAAAAACCGGTGCATGGCAAGGAACTGCTTCCAATGACATCTATTGCAAATTTCGGGCTAGCACAGACAGTATGCGCCTAATAAAATGGGGGCCTGAAATGGAGTGGAACCCATTCAAACGGGCAGCGGTGGTGAAGGATCTCACCGGATGAATTCATTAAAAGATGAGCAGGGCAGAGGTCATACAGTCACATGTTCGTCGGAATGACTTTCAAGCCATCGCCTGAGGTAGAAAAAAACATTAACCTCAAACCATACGATTAGCAATTCTCTCATTAACCTAGATGTCGTTTATTAAATGTGTTTTCCCACTAAATTATATGCACAGAGTTGTAGAATCTAACCAGATTTGGCATTAAAGTCGAATTACCCCGAAGTATGTTTAATACTCTAGAAATCAGAACAAAATGGCGAATGATTTCAGTATTTGTCTAAAATTAAAAGAAAGCTTGAGTTTTGAATGTATGTCCTGTCATCTAGCGAATACATTTTGATGCGTCACAGCAACTAGGATATCAGTGATGATGTAATTGATTAGCAGTCCCGTTTCCAATACCAATACTTTTGGCTACCTTCTTAGCTAGCTGTACGATTCGGGATACGGAAATTTCGCCCCCGGAATATTCGCCCCCGGATGAAAATGTAACTAAGACTAGAAGCGGGATCTATGATGAAAATGTAACTAAGGCTAATACAGTTCAAACCAGAAGCTGGATCTATGATGAAAATGTAACTAAGATTAGAAGCTGGATTAACGATGAGTCTTCCGGGGGCGAAAGTTCCGGGGGGCGAAATGTCGGGGGCGAATCTTTCCGGGGGCGAATCTTCCGGGGGCGAAAAGTCCTAGAACCGTACGATTCATATCATCCTTCCATGTTAAGTATTGGTCTAAGTACACTCCAAAGAATTTACATGTAGGCTATTCACGTGGTTAATATACTTACACCATCTAATAATAATAATAATAATAATAATAATAATAATAATAATAATAATAATAATAATAATAATAATAATATTATTATAATATTATATTAATAATATAATATTAATATTAATAATAATAATAATAATAATAATAATAATAATAATAATAATATAATAATTATTTATTCTTTAATTAAGCGCCTGCAAATGCACTGCGCTGTACATGTACATGTTATGCGATAAATCTTAACTACTAACAGAACAGACAGCCTGCAATATACGGCGCAAATTGCAGCCTACAAAGCATGTCCGCCTATGGGACTCGATCTCTGTACCTCTCGCACTCTACGCCAGATGTTATCCAATGCGCTATCGGGCTAAAGTAACTTTTAAATCAGAAGTATGAATTACCTTCCGCTTAGGGCGAAAGACAGTGAAATTTGTCTTGTCAATGTTGAAGGATAACCTATTAGCCTTGAACCATAGACCAATTATGACATTAATGTCGGAATTGACTTTGATAAACAAAAACTGCAATGACCTATCATAGAGGCACGACATTTCGTCTACAGACAGCCTACTACGACATTTTATTATTATTATTATCATTATTATTATTATTTTTTTTTTTTATTATTACAAACAAATTTTATTATTTAAAATGATCCCTCAGACACTTTGAAACTGACTTAGAAGAGTTAAGTTCCAGAGTTTAGCGGTCATCGTCCACGATTAACTGTGCAAATGTGCCTCGAAAAGCGACGAAGTATTGCGCCCAACGTTATTATATTATTATTATTATTATTATTATTATTATTATTGTTTTTCTCTTGCTGAAACCCTTAGTGTAACAGCTCTGTCTCAATACGGCCTGACACCTCGACTGTTCAAACCACGCAGAGTTGGGAAGTTAGCAAAAGTAAACAGTAAAACGAGAAGAATAAGAATGAAAACAGTAAGAAAGCAGATCCTGATTAAAAAATTGATTACACACACATTTATCTTTCGTATTAAATGATCAAACGTAAGGTCCAGCACTTAACCTAAATAAATTAAACTAATTAATTTTATTACTTAATAAGTCATGAATGCAGCGACAATACGCTAACCATTAGCAGTCTAAAATAGTCTCAAAATATGATGCACAGCTAACTGCTCCGTTAAATATCTAGTCCCGCAGAAGTATTTGTTGAACTAAATTGAATATTAACAATAATATTGTCAAGTTGTGGAACCCAGAACGAAAAACTTTACTGTGTCTTTAGTAACTATAGCATAACATTTTATTTCGATGATTCGATTCCAGTCTTATAATTATTTGAACAGAATGCAACAACTTAGGTATGTGGTGCCTATAATGAGGAACCTCTGGATTCTCTACAACAGAATGCCTACTGCCTAAGTATTCTGAAATTAAAGTGATACAAAGTAACTATTCATCGCAATTCTTCTATGGCATTTTTATATCTCAAATTACAATTGTTCCAATCTGTAAGTGTAAAGATCAGCAGCTAAATCGTCAGGTGGAGAAAATTGATGGCTAGAACAATGGTCCATAAATTCCTTTTCTATTTCAAGCATTTCGTCACATATACCACATCCAAAAGATTTTGACAAAGACCCCTTTGCATAAGCAGGAGATTTGAATTTGTTAATATGCAGACATTCTCCATCTACAATTTTCGGTAAAGGACCTGCAATTACACTAGGATCTGGATATGAGAAACGTTCATTTGGTTTACCAATACCGCCTGTACTACTAAATGTAATGAAATGACGGAACAGGTTAGCAATTGCTTCACTTCCAAATTCAAGATCCTGTGGCTGTAGTCCTGTATGGAGTTTAAACTGCTTGGTTGAAGATCTGTTCTTGGTTAAAGGCTCATTGCACATGTGTTGCTTCTCAGTTGCATGAGTACTTCTGTGTTTCTTAACATTTCCAATTTCTGTTAATCCTTTATTAGAAACCTCGCACATGTATGGGCTTTCTCCTGTGGGAGTTCTCTTATGACTCTTTAGAGAACCGATAACAGTAAATGGTTTCTGATGAAACTGGAATCTGTATGCTTTTACGCCAGTATGGATTCTCATGTGCCTTTTCAGAGTACCACCTTCAGCAAATGATTTCTCACACAACCGGCATCTATATGCTTTTTCGCCAGTATGAATTCTCACGTGCCTTTTCAGAGTACCACCTTCAGCAAATGATTTCTCACACAACTGGCATCTGTATGCTTTTTCGCCAGTATGGATTCTCATGTGCCTTTTCAGAGTATTACCCCCAGCAAATGATTTCTCACACAACTGGCATCTGTATGCTTTATCGCCGGTATGGATTCTCATGTGCCTTTTCAGAGTATTACCTCCAGCAAATGATTTCTCGCACAACTGGCATCTGTATGCTTTTTCGCCAGTATGGATTCTCATGTGCCTTTTCAGAGTATTACCTCCAGCAAATGATTTCTCACACAACTGGCATCTGTACGCTTTTCCCCCAGAATGGGTTGTGATGTGCCTTTTCAGAGTATTACAATCAACAAATGATTTCTGACACAACAGGCATCTGTATGCTTTTTCGCCAGTATGGGTTCTCATGTGTCTTTTCAGATGACCAACTTGATTAAATGATTTCTGACATAACTGACATTCGTGTGGTTTCTCACCAGTATGGGTTCTCATATGCGTCTTTACTAGACTACCATTAGTAAACGTTTTCTGACATAACTGGCACTGGTATGGTTTTTCTCCGGTATGGGTTCTTATGTGCTCTTTCAGAGTATAACCTTTAGCAAATGTTTTCTGGCACATATTGCACTTGTATGGCTTTTCGCCAGTATGGGTTATCATATGCCTTTTCAGACTATTACTCTCAACAAACGTTTTCTGACATAACTGGCACCTGAATGGTTTTTTGCCAGTATGGGTTCTCATGTGCCTTTTCAGAGTATTATCTTCAGTAAATGATTTCTGACATAACTGACACGTGTATGGTTTTTCACCAGTATGAGTTCTCAAGTGCCTTTTCAGATCACAAGGAAAATAAAATGATTTCTGACACAAATGACACCTAAATGGTTTTTCGCCAGAATGTGTTCTCACATGCTTATTCAAAAGACTACCTTGAACAAATGTTTTCTGACATAAGTCGCACCTGTATGGCTCTTCGCCAGAATGGTTTCTCTCCGACATAGCTGGCGCATGTATAATTTCTGTTAGTATTGTCTCTCATGCTTTTTCAGATTACCCCTTGACTAAATGACTTCCGATATATTTGGAAACTGTATTCCTTTTCTGCTGTTTGAATTGCGATATTCAGCATCACGTTATTCACTTAATTGATAACTTCACTGTTTTCTCCAGTTTGCGTTCTGGGTTCTTTGAAGAGCTCTCAGATTATCACCTCGAGCATACGGTTTCTGAAATCATTGACATCTAGGTGATGTTTTAATGTGCCTCTCCTATCAGTAGATTCCAAAGTTGGAATTTCTATGGCTTTTGACAAGCATCAGTTTTCGTATGCACTTCAAAGGAATTGCCTGATTAAGTTTCTGCAATTCTTGTTGTCATAGCCTTTTACCACAGGCAATGTCCAGTGAAAGTTGTAGTCGAAAAAAATCCACTGTTCCTAATGAAGATTATTGAGGTGAGATCTTGTCCTAAAACTGCCTTTTGAAGCTCTAATAGAATGCTGCTCGTCTTCCTCATGTACCTTCTAAAATAACAGTAAGACCTCATTATTAATAAAGTAGTAATTCGATTGCAAAGAAATTGTTTTGCTGAAACCCCTAATGTTACACATGACAAGTAGCTGTGTCTAATGACATCTGTTGTAAATCTCGGGCTTAGCACAGTCCCTAGGCTCCTATTCAAACGGGGACATGAAACTACATACGGGCTGCACAGGCAGCGGTGGTGAAAGATCTCACCCGATCAATTCATTGAAAAATGAGCAGAGTCCAGGTCAGGTAAAACCGTAGGTTGGTAAATTATTTCTATGTAGATACCTAACCAACACTAGAAGTTGGATGATCATGAAAATCTTTCATAATAAAAATCAAACTGGAAATTAGATGATTAATGAAAATACAACATAAAAAAACTCAAACTAGAAGTTGGAATTGCGATGAAAATATATCGTTTTTGTGCCGAAATTATTGCCGTGGATGAGCGATGAAAACATTTCTATGTACCTAACCAAAACTAGAAGCTGCACTAGCGATGAAAACATTGCTCAAACTAGAAGCTGAATTAGCGATGAAAATATTTCATATAAAAAATTGAAATTAGAAGTTGGATGATTTATAGTGGAAACCAAATATAATGCATAGAAATAATTTACCAATCTAAACCTGAGACAAGGAATTTACCAACCTAAACTACGGTTTTACCCCAGGTCATGCGGTCGCTACATAACCATTTACATTTACATTTATTGGTATAAGGTTCGTCGGAATAACTTTCCAGCCATCGCATTCAGCATAAAAGCAATAACCTCAAACCATAAGATTAGCAAGTCCATCACTGACTTAGCTGTCGTTTATTAAATGTTTTCAAATAAATAATATGCAAAGAGTTATAGAATCTAACCAGAGTTTGCGTTAAAGTCGAATTTTCATATACTCTGCTTTATACTGTCATCAGCACAAAATGGCTAGCGATTAAAGTGTTTCGCTAGAATGAAATGTAAGCTGGAAATGTTGGAAGTATATCCTGTCATCTATCGAATAAATTTTGACTTTCTACGAGCAACTGGGACGTTAGTCGTATGTGAACAATCCTATTTCTAAGATTAGGCCTACTGGCTCATTAATGATCATTAATATCTCCAACATTACTCGCTCCTGCTTCTTTCAACTGAGGCGTCTCAGGGCCATCAGACGCTCGGTCTCACCTTCTGTCTTTACCACCATAGTTCACGCATTTGTCTGCTCACGCTTGGACTACTGTAACTCGCTCCTCATGGGTCTCCCCAAGCAACGTCTTTCACCCCTTCAATCTGTTCTAAATGCTTCTGCTAGGCTCATCGCTCGACTCCCCCGGTTTGCCCATATCTCTGCTTACATGCTTGATGTCCTTCACTGGCTCCCTATTGCTGCGCGCATCCGATATAAGATCCTTTTCCTTGTCTCTAAATCTCAGCAACCTTCTGCCCCAAAATATCTCTCGAACTATCTGCCAAAACCGCTATCTGCATCTTCTTCTCGCTCATCCCACTCTGAGGGAGATAGAGTAATGGTAACACTCATGGCCAGGAGCCATGAGTGTTACCGCAGCAGGAGAGAAGCATCAAGCAGTACGCGGTTCGATTCCCGCAACCCCGTCGGGCGGGCGCCTTGCATGGCTGCCATAACGTGTGTTTAGTTAAGATATTGATAATTGTACTGTCGTGTGAAATTTTAAGGGGAGGGAAATTACGTTTTTCAAGACAAAAAATTTGCATAGAGAGAAATTAAAGATAAATAATGACCAAGAACTTTACATAAATAATTCAGTGTTTTTTCGCATTGAAAATCGTATTGAAACTGTTGTAATAATCATCATAATCCAAAAATTTATTTTAATAAAATATTTGCAAAATTCAGAGGGGCGCAAAGGCGCCCCCTCCGGCAGCCCATGGCAGCACAACAGATTCCTCATCGCTCTGAAGCCATGTTTGATAATTTCAATCATCAATGGTGGCTCCACACACCCAAAGGTACGTCGAATGTACATTCAGATACATTGAGTTTCAAATCTTAGTCTATGACAGGCATCGGAAACTTCTTAGGGCCGTTCTGGGATTCTAAGGTCAGCTCAAGGGCCGTATGCCCCCCCCAAATTGAGACACTATTAATTTTATTCGAACCAAATATTGCGCAAAAACCATTAAGGTTAAACTTTAAGTTTAAAGTAAATGAAGATAATTTTTATGTTGAAAACATAGGCTAATTATCCTAAAGCATACAGTCATACACTGCAATAAGAAACAAAAGTTTCTTCAGTTTTAAAAATGCGTGGCATCAAATTCAACTTGCGACCCTACCCACACTGTGGTCTTGTTTCATGGAAAGTCATTACATTGAATTTTGAGTTTGTAAACTAGTTGACTAGACTAGAGACCAGTACCTTGGAAAAGATCAACATGAAGTATACAATTTCAGTTTATTAAACAGAGATATTCCATTTCAAGAAGAATAAGTAGGCCTATATGTAATTTACGACCTGCAGCTTATTTATTTGAAGGCTAAGAACAGAATTAGGTGTATCATAAAAATTACCAAAGACAACAAAACGCCAAATATTCAGGATTCATGACAACCATGATTATACAATACACATTTATCTTTCATATATAAATTTAAATGATCAAACATAACGTCCAACACTTAATCTAAATAAAATACGCTAATTAATTTTATTACTTATAAAATCGTGAATGCAATGACAATAGGCTAATTACTAACAGTCTAAAATAGTCTCACAAAATTATGCACAGCTAACCACTCTGTTATCTAGTCCCGCAGAAGTATTTTTTTAATTAAACTGAATATTTAACAATCAAATTGTCATGTAGTGGAACCCAGAATGAAAGACTTTGCTGCATCTTTTGTAACTATAGCATAAACTTTCATTTTGATGACCTATGATAGCGCATTGGATAACATCTGGCGTGGAGTGCGAGAGGTACAGAGATCGAGTCCCATAGGCGGACATGCTTTGTAGGCTGCAATTTGTACCGTGTATTGCAGGCTGTCTGTTCTGTTAGTAGTTAAGGTTTATCGCATAACATGTACATGTACAGCGCAGTGCGTTTGCAGGCGCTTAATTAAAGAATAAATATTATTATTATTACAGCAATTCAACAGTCTTATAATTATATGAGCAGAAGGCAACACCTTAGGCATGTGGTGCCTGTAATGAGGAAACTCTGGATTATCTACACCAAAACGCGTACAGGCTAAGTATTCTAAAATTAAAGCATACACAGTAACTAATCGAGTATGTATCCCAATTCGTTTATGGCATTTTACCTCAAATTATAATTGTTCCAATCTGTAAGTATAAAGGTCAGCAGCTAAATCGTCAGGTGGAGAAAATCGATGGCTAGCACAATGGTCCATAAATTCCTTTTCTATTTCAAGCAATTCGTCACATATACCACATCCAAAAGATTTTGACATAGACCCTTTTGCATCCACAGAAGATTTGAATGCGCCAATATGCAGATATTCTCCATCGTTAATATTCGGTAAAGGATCTGCAATTCCAATGGATTCCCGATATGAGAAACGTTCATTTGGTCTAGCAATAACGCCTGTTCTACTAAATGTAATGAATTGAGGGAACAGTTTAGCAATTGCTTCACTTCCCAATTTCAGATCTTGTGTCTGTATTCCTGTATGGAGTTTAAACTGCTTGGCTTCTGAACTGCTCTCGGTAAAAGGTTCATTCCGCATGTGTTGCTCCTCAGTTGCATGAGTACTTATGTCTTTCTTTTCATTTCCAATTTCTGTTAATCCTTTATTAGAAACCTCACAAATGTATTGGTTTTCTCCTGTGTGAGTTCTCATATGACTCTTTAGAGAACTGATAACTGTAAATGGTTCATAACAAAACTGGCAACTGTATGTTTTTTCGCTAGTATGGGTTCTCATGTGCCTTTTCAGAGTAGCACTGTCACCAAATGATTTCTCACACAACTGGCACCTGCATGGTTTTTCGCCAGTATGGGTTCTCATGTGCCTTTTCAGAGTAGCACTGTCACCAAATGATTTCTCACACAACTGGCACCTGCATGGTTTTTCGCCAGTATGGGATCTCATGTGCCTGTTCATATGACAACTTTCATTAAATGATTTCTGACATAATTGACACCTATATGGCTTTTCGCCAGTATGGGTTCTCATGTGCCTTTTCAGAGCATTGCCATGAGCAAATGATTTCTGACATAACTGACACGTGTGTGGTTTTTCACCACTATGGGTTCTAAAGTGCCTTTCCAGATAACAATGAAAAGCAAATGATTTCTGACATAACTCGCAACTGTATGGCTTTTCGCCAGCTTGGTTTCTTTCTGACATAACTGCCACATGTATGGATTCCGCCAGTATGGGTTCTCATGTGCTTTTTCAGATTACACACTGACTAAATGACTTCCAATATATTTGGAAACTGCATTCTTTTTCTCCTGTTTGGGTTCTCATATTCAACATCAGGCTATTCACTTAATAGATAATTTTACTCTTTTTCTCCAGTATGGCTTCTTTCAAGAGCTCTCAGATGATGACTTTGAGCATACGGTTTCTGAAATTATTGACATCTATGTGATGTTTTAATGTGCCTCAACAAAGTTTGTATTTGTATGGCTTTTGAGAAGCATCAGCTTTGGTATGCACTCAAAAGAAATTACCTGATTAAAAGTTTCTGCAATTATTGTTGTCATAGCCTTTCTAACACCAGCAGTGTCCAGTTTCACACATTATCGAAGACTTCATTTCAGTTTGCGTTTGAGAGGTTTACAGGAAGGGTTCATGTTTCATTTGTCACTAATCGTAATTTTTATGACGAAATCTGAAAGCTATCCAACCTTTTTATAATAGCACGCTTTACGCTTTTGTTCAGTATGATTTCCACTGAAGATGAAATAACTGAATATGGCGAAACTTGTAATAGAATAAATCCAATGTAATGTTCTTGAAGCAGATTAGTAAGGTGCAGACCTTGTTCTGCAAATGCACTTTGAAGCTCTAAAAGAATGTTGCTCGTCTTCTTCACGTACTTTCTAAAATAACAATTAAACCTTATTATTAATGTTTTAAAGTACTTAATATAATTTGATTGCTGGTCATTTACAGTAGAATGACTGTTCTGCATTTGAGGTTGAGTTACTAGTTAGAAATTTTGTTTTTCGTCTAACGTTATTATTATCTTCCAGTCAGAAAACCAGAGAATCAGACATCATTTCTCTTCTCATAATTTTAATGTCACAGCCATTTGGAAAAAAGTAATAAAACAGATCTGAGATCTTATGTTGCTTAGAATAAGTTGATTTTATATAATAAGACCGAACTTGCTACCACCGCATTCAGGAAATGAAGTTGATTCTAGATCTTGCGAAAATTGCATCCCGAGACACCATAGACATTTTAACATTCACGAAATAAATCCAACATCATTCACATTATGCAACTATTCAATCGCAAGCAACAACTAATGCTAACAAACTATGGTCATAATTTGGAGGCTGGAAGAATTATGTAATTCCGGTGTCATCTAATATGTTGGAGAAAACAACGCAGCTCCAGTAAGAACACTGCAGCTCCAATGTCTCGGTAAAATCGGGATCATACCCATCACTCTTGTTTGAACTATTAATAGCAGATTGCATGTTTCATTTCACTTATATGTTTAAGCAATGCTTTAGTCATAGTTTCATATAATTTCCTTTCTGGATAAACCAATAGTTTATTATTATACTAAGATATTTAAAGCATATGTAACAAGAACTGACACTAAAATTCTTGCAATTCAAAAACAATCATTTTGCTGCTTGGAATTCTGCTAACATACAACGGTCACATCATCAAATAAAAAATAGACCTCTTATATATGAAACATATATTATTTAATTCATTTATTTCCTGTCAGCAATTTCCCTGGAGGAAAGATATTGAGCGCATATTATGATCTTTCATCAAGTCAGTAGATTAATCATATTCATCTGCATGTATCGACCTATTTGCGCATATTGACGCATATCAACGGTGCATGACAAGGAACTGCGTCTAACGACATCTCTTGTTATCTCTGGTTAGCACGGTCCGTATGCGCCTAATCAAGCAGGGACCTGGGTAAACGTACGCTTTAGCGTATTTAATTATTGGCAGGATTTCGAAAAAATGAATAGCATAAATAATTATTTCATCCACCTTCCAGCTTTTAGTTTAGTTTAATATTACTCGTTTTAATCGTTCATCCATCCAGCTTTCAGTTTTAGCTCATTTTCATCTCATATCCAGCTTCGGTTTCAAGTTTTACTATGATATGCTTTCATCGCTCATCCACGGCAATGATATCGGCGTTAAACGATATAGTTTCATCGCAATTCCAAAGTCTTCTAGTTTCCGTTTTATTATGTAATATTTTCATCATTTATCCAGCTTCTAGTTTCAATAATATTTTCATCAATCATCCAACTTCTAGTTTGAGTTATATTTTCATCAGTCATCACAATTGATAAATATCCACTATTAGAGTGTACATATAATTAACGCACCTGACGTGGAGGATTACCTTCTTCGCACATCCAGCTTCTCGTTTGATCTCCATTTTCATCGCTTAGCCAGCTTCCAGTTTGACTTATATTTTCATCGCTCATCCAGCTGCCAGTTTGATTTCTATTTTCATCGCTCATACAGCTTCCAATAATTAAATACGCTAAAGCGAACGTGGACATTTCGTCCAATAATTAAATACGCTAAAACGTACGTTTACCGGGACCTGAAATGGAGTGGTACCCATTCTAACGGGCAGCGTGGTGAAGGATCTCCCCCAATCAATTCATTGAAAGATGAGCAGAGTCGAGGTCATACGGTCGCTACATAAAAGCATTTACATTTATTGGTGTTAATGTTCGTCGGAAAGACTTCAAGCCAACGCTTGCGGGAGAAAAAAAACACTAACCTCAAACCATAAGATCAGCAATTCCCTCAGCACAAAATGGCGGGTGCTCAAAGTATATGGTTACAATGAAATGTAAGCTGGAGCTTTCGAAAGTATGTCCTGTCATCTAGCGAATACATTTTGACGTTGAACAGCAACTACATTTTCCAGGATTACAATATTATATAAATTTCTAAGATTCCTATTTCTAACATTACCGTCATATTATTTTAAACAGTACTAGTTATAAAGAAGTGAACAGAAGTGATAATTAAGAATGCATTAAAAGTTATAAATCGATTTATCATGACCCACCCAAAATAATGATGGTTATTGTATATTAAGCAACTTCTTTAAACTGGGTGCCATTTCTACTTTTCTCAATAACTGACGTCGTTGAATCGCTTCGATGTGATTCGCGTTCCCCCCCCCCATTGTCTCTCGAGTCGTGCAATTCTTGAAGTTATCGTCACGTGTTAAGACTTCGATTGTTCCCGCAGAACATCCCATCAGAGTTAGTAGATTTGAGCATCTGTTCGAATCCCACAGAACCAAAGAACTGTGTCTCGATGCTTTCTACGACTGTCGAACGTTTGTCAGAGTTTGTAAATCTACCCGTTACTTGAAGTTCCACAGAACCGCAGAACTGTGTCTCGATATCTTCTACTCGATCGCAACCAACGTAGAAAACAATTCAAATTGGTGATCAGCACCAGTTTCTCATCGCCATCGACTTCACCTTCTTCTCTTCGCCTTCACTTGTCGAATCTCCAATGTCGAATTTCATCTTCCCATCGTTCCCCGTCTTCGATCTCTGTTGCTCTCCATTTCCAAAATCTCCTTGTTGTTTTTGAATCTCGAATTTTACGATCACCCGATTGGATGCGGCCTTTTCGCCCCATCTCACGTAACTGTTCGTTCCCTCCAACGGCATCATATACCACTCTTAGACTGTTTCACGGCCTCCCAGTTCAGCCGGGAATTATTATTATTGTTTCGCCATCGGTGTCGCCTTAATTGTTAAACGTAATTAACCAATCATAAAAGGATAACAGGATACAAGACGTTCGATGTTTACAGCCTATGCAACACCGCCAAAACGATTGCCATGTGTTACGCCGGATATTCCCATTATCACGTCTATCCACCGGTTTCTGGCTTCGACCTCGGCCCCTTTACTTCTCTCTCCCGAGAAAAGACGATCGAAATTTTGTATCCAGAGTACTCCACGTTGAAACATACTGATGATTATCCTCACTCAGAAGTTACCTTAAACCACCCAATTACACCCAATCAAACAATGAAACTGTAAGAAGAAGAGCAGTCCCTTGAGCTACCCTGAGGCAGCCATGGGTATGGTGTTATCGACTTCATTTCCTTAGAATCGGTAAGCGAGGGCAGGTGGCCAGTCTTCTCCCTCGCCGTTTCATCTTCCCATTGACTCGAAGAAACAGACGAGTCAGTAATATATGCCAAAGGTTTACCAATAGTTTCAACAGTGGCCATGGCGACTGAAAGGTCAAGTCCATCCATTCGAGAGCTTAGGTTATTCGTATTTAACCTTTATCATCCCAGATACTGAAATTGTTATGTAATCACTTCTGAATTTAGTTATGATGCAGTTTACAACCTATTTAGGGGCATTCATTAGTAAAAGTAATTTATTTTCAGTTCATTTAAGAATTTTGCATATGTTCCCAAAGTGGAACGTTGGGTCACTTTGCCTATCATAAGCACCATGCATAAGTAAAAATGTAACTTCTTCAAAATAATGCAGTTTTGCAATGTCCAAAAGTTGTGATTCACAAAATGTTAATATTTCATTTAACTAAAACAGTTTCAGTAGAATTAGACACTGCAAAGTCGACTGTGTTCCGTGGAATGGTACGTTTCAAAGCACAGTTCATGGAGCCGGTTATTGCATTTCCGCACTTCTTCCGAGTGTTGCTGCGGCAGTAGGCGCATTTACGTTGTGTTGTGGACTCGCTGAAATGGTTCAGTCCATCATATTGGAGCAGCGCAAGCACCAGTGCCACGTCAACGACTGCTCTTCCAGAGCAGTCGTTGACGTGGCATACCCTTCAGCAGGCCGCAAACCACATCGCGTGGAAACAGGGGGCTCGTACGGCCTCTCATATTCGCTGGGCTTCTGTTGAGAGGCCAGACACAGTGCTATCGATTATCTTATGCACCACAGTCTAAATGGAGAGGGTACCTAGCGATCAAGGAGCCGTCGGGCCTGACCAGATCCGACGGGAAGAGACTGGACGGCCAGACTCTAATCCCTTGGAGTGACGGACGCCCTCTGATATGAGACGCGACCGTGGTGGATACGGTGGCCGCATCATATCTCCCCGAGACAGCGGTCGCGGCCGGGGGCGCAGCGAAAAGGGGGCCACAAGGAAGCACACTATTGAAAATTCCAGATGAGATACACCTTCGTGCCGATCGCCGTGGAAATACTGGGCCCCACCAATGGAGGAGGTCTCGCCCTCGTTTCCAAAATCGGCCGCCGGTTGACAAGAACCAATGGCGACGCCCGTGAGACAGACTTCCTCTTCCAGAGCATGTCGATAAAATTTTATCGTTACAATACAGTGGCATACCAGGGCACCTTGTCGGAGCTGCCCGGGATTGACGACAGGCGGGCCCATCCAAGCTGGACCTAACTAAGCGTCGTGAAAACAGATTTTATTACACTAATAATTATAACATAATAATAATGATAAATAAAATAATAATAATAATGATAATAATAATAATAGGCCTAATAATAATAATAAATAATAAAATAATAATAATAACAGCAACAATCACAACTACAATAAATGTAATTGTGGAGTTACAGAATGCAATTTTCAGTAGCAACGCAAAATAATGGTACGTGTAAGGACAGTGACCCAACGTTCCCAAAGTGGAACACATATGAAGTCAGCTACGTTGCTCAGGCATAAAGCGCTACCACTGAAAAATTTGACCATACACAGGCAAAATAAACACAGTTTATTCAAAATGTACAATAAAAACAATTAATTGTCACGTACATGTAACATACAGTTATTTTCAATATTTAGAAGCATAAATGTCAATTTTTATCCGATTTCCACCACAATTATAATTAATGTTTACCAATACAGACTTGAAATCAAAGTAAATAAACACTCCTCCATCGTTGGTCAAGCCAATGAATATTTATGAGATGACTTATAGTCTGTTTCACTGTCTCTCCAGGAGTTTTAATGATCTGTTCCACTTTGGGAACGTTGGGTCAAAAAAGGTTAATTAGCCACTTCAATAGTACATGTATTATTTTCAGTAATTGGTAGCATAGGCCTAACCATTGAAGATAAATGCGAGTCTTTACAAATTTATCAAATAATGGGTAATTTTCTGGGATATCAATTTTCGAGGCTAAGGCAGATATGTTTACAAGTCATTGAATATTTTTGTAATTTCTAATTTGTCAGAGATACTCGAAATACCTGTGGTGACGACTTCAGGAATATTAAACCTACTACCATATTAAAAAAAAGTCATTTCCACATTCCATAAACTTATTGGCATAGTACTTTCTCCATTTGGTATATTTTATTCGAAGTTCATCCAGCTTTTGACGAACTTTTGGATTAGGCCTATCTGTTCTCGGACTATCGCAAGTTTGCTTACTGGATCTCCCCGCAAGTAGAGGAAGTTTTAGAGGAAAGCTCAGATTGCTTTCGTCATGTAGTTCTACGATTGATGCTTCCGGCATGCTGAGCAAAATCTGTGTAACTACACTGTCATTAATTAATGCAATCTTATATCAGCACAATAAAGGATCAGAGTGTTTCATATTTTATGCATTAGCAATGGCTCGAGCGGTCTAGCCAGAGTTCAGAACTCTCTGCAGTGTCAGAATGTATGCCTTATTTGATACCAAAAAGAAGCGAGTTACAGTAATCTAGGCGACTGGAGAACAATCTGTTTTTGCTAGAGATAGCCTAGAAGAGATGAACACATCATGGCTAATTCTGCATGTAGGCCTACATGTCATTGATGTGTGGTATAACTTATAACACATACATTTATTTCAACTGCTACAATCCTGTGCACGGCAAGTTTGCTTTAACACAACTGCATCTGCTGCCTAATCTTGATCACACAATACACATTTATCTTTCGTATTAAATGATCAAGCATAACCTCCAACATTTATTCTAAGTAGGCCTAAAATAAACTAATTAATTTTATTACATCGTCATTCATGAATGCAACGACAACAGACTGAGTATCAGTAATGTAAATAGTCTCACAGAATGATGCACAGCTAATCGCTCTGTTAATTACCTATCCCAGAAGAAGTATTTGTACAGCTAAATTTTATATTTAACAATAATGTGTTGAAGTAGTGGAAACCAGAACGAAGGACTTTACTGTGTTTTTAGTAACTGGAAACTGTATCTGGAAACTATATCTGGAAACTGTATTCTTTTTTTCTGTTTGAGTTGTAACATAGCATTTCATTTTAATGACCTGCATGTGGTGCCTATAACGATGAACCTCTGGATTCTCTACATCAGAACGCAAATTCGCTAAGTATTTTGAAATTAAAGTGGTACAAAGTAACTAATCATGTATGTATTCCAATTCGTCTATGGTATTTTTACCTCAAATTACAATTCGTCCCATCTGTAAGTATAAAGGTCAGCAGCTAAATCGTCAGGTGGAGAAAATTGATGGCTAGAACAATGGTCTAGAAATTCCTTTTCTATTTCAAGCGTTTTGTCACATATACCACATCCAAAAGACTTTGACATGTATGGCTTTTCGATAGTGTGGGTGTTCATGTGCTTTTTAAGATTACTACCTTGAGTAAATGTTTTCTGACATAACAGACACCTGTATGGTTTTTCACCAGTGTGGGTTCTCATGTGGTCTTTGAGATTATTACCCTTAGCAAATGTTTTCTGACATAACTGGCACCTGTGTGGTTTTTCACCAGTATGAGTTCTCATGTGGTCTTTGAGATTATTACCCTTAGCAAATGTTTTCTGACATAACTGGCACCTGTGTGGTTTTTCACCAGTATGGGTTCTCATGTGCGTTTTCAGATGACTACCTTCATTAAATGTTTTCTGACATAACTGACATCTGTATGGTTTTTCACCAGTATGGGTTCTCATGTGCCTGTTCAGCGAACTATGCACAGCAAATGATTTATGACACAAATGGCACAGGTACGGTTTTTCGCCAGAGTGGGTTCTCATGTGAATTTTCATATCACTAGGAAAAGCGAATGATTTCTGACACATATTGCACCTGTATGGTGTTTTGGGAGAATGGGTTCTCATATGCCCTTTCAAACGACTACCTTGAAGAAATATCTTCTGACATAACTCCCTACTGTGTGGCTTTGCGCCAGTGTGGTTTCTTTCTGACATAACTGACACATGTATTGTTTTCAGCGAGTATGGGTTCTTGTGTGCTTTTCAGATTACAACCTGACTAAATGAATTCCGATATATCTGGAAACTGTATTCTTTTTCTCCTGTTTGAGTTGTAGTATTCAACATCAGGCTATTCACTGTGTTGTTCCAGTATGTGTTCATTGATACGTCTCAGATGATCAGCTTGTCCTTGAGCAGACGGTGTCTGAAATTACTGACATCGGTGTGGTGTCTTACTGTGCCTCTCCAATCAGCAGATTCAAGATAAAGTTGAAAATTGTATGGCTTTTGATAAGCATCAGTTTTCGTATGCACTTCAAAGCAGTTGCCTGCATAAAAGCTTCTGCAATTTTTGTTGTCATAGCCTTTCTAACACCATCAGTGTCCAGTTTCTCACATTATTGACGACTTGATTTAAGTTTGCATTTCAGACGCTTACAGAAAGGGTTCATGTTTCATCTTTCAGTAATAGTAATTTTTATGACTAAATACTAAAGCTATCCAATCTTTGCACAATAGCTCGCCTTCACGCTATTGTTTAGTATGATTTCACTGAAGATGTTGACTATAGCGAAAGTTGTAGTCGGATAAATCCACTGTAATGTTCCTGATGAAGATCAATGAGGTGCAGACCTTGTCCTAACACTGCATGTTGAAGCTGCAAAAGAATGTTGCTGGTCTTCCTCAAGTACTTGCTAAAATAACAGTAAAACCTCACCATTAATTTTTCAAAATACAAAATATAATTTGATTGTTGTTCATTACACTAGAATGACTGTTCTGCATTTGTAGTTAAGTTGCTATTTAGAAATAATGGCAAGTCACAGGTCCAGGAATTCCTTAACGAATCTTCTGTTTAGAATGTGTCTTGCTAAAAACCTTAATGTTACATATCTGGGTCATTATCTGAAATGCTACAAATTTCGTCTTGGTAAAACAACAAAAATTTTCCCCCAAAATTGGTTGCAAGTGTTTTTTTTAGTCATATACATAGTTAAATTCAACTAATTTGAAAGAAATCCACTATATTTTTAATCATTAGTTAATTTTTTTCAGAATTTATAAAATCAAAACGCCTCTTTTTCATTACAGTCCACCCTTTTTGTGTAATCATAAACATTTCATAAAACTCAAGCTATAAGTAGGAAGATTGATGAAAATATAGCTCAAACTAGAAGCTGGATGAACCATAATTATTTACTATATTTGAATTTATTGTATTATAACGTTTCAATGTACATAATTTCAGACGTTACAAGCAAAGATTATCCCAACAATCAACCTATGCATAAATTGCATATGCAGAAGTAATGGTAAAGCGTAAGATTGCTTAATTGTCGGACCATTATTTATTTGCGCATATTTATCAAAGAGATTTAGACCAATAAATGTAAATGTACAAATTTTAAAGATACACGACAAGAAACTACGCATGCGTCTAACGCAAATCTCAGGCGTAGGCGCCTATTCAAATGGGGACCTGGAATTGCGTGGTAGAAACGAGTAGCGGTGGTGAGAGATCTCACCCGGATCAATTCATTGAAAAATGAGCAGAGTCAAGGTCATAAGGTCACTACATGAGACCATTTAAATTTACATATGTTGGTCTAATGTAGTCGGAATAACTTTTCAGCCATCGCCTGCAGGATAAAAAACACAAACCATAAACCATAAGATTAGCAACTCCCTCATTGCCCTACCTGTCGTTTATTAAATATGTTTTACACTAAAGTATAAGCAAATAGTTATATAATCTAACCAGATTTGGCGTTAAAGTCGAATTTCCATATAGTCTGGTTTATACTGTCACCAACACAAAATGGCGGAATATGAAGTGTTTAGCGACATTGATATTATAAGCTGGAGTTTTTGAAAGTACATCCTGTCATCTAGCGAACACATTTTGAAGTTCTACAAGCAACTGGGATATCAGTCGTATGTAAACAATCCAGCTTCTAAAATTACTATTTTGAAATTTAATTTAGTCTTATGAAGAAAATTGTGTACAGAAGATTGGAGAGCTGGTTCACTAATGATCAGTATTAGCTCATTATTGCAGCATGCAATACCTGTACAGTGTACACCCAATAATCACAACCGTGATACTTATCGATATCCAGATACGCTAAGGTCTAAGGCTCTACTTAAAGTTGATCCAACATGCAGACTCGCGAGAATTGCACTTCTTGCTACTCATGGGGACGTCTTTAACTCTTTATAGCTGTAACTGAAGGCCTAATTAGTAACTTTTAGTTCGCCAGTGTCTTAATGCACATTCGACGGCACACCAAAACCAAGCTGTAATTAGATAAATATCCAGAAGATCAGTTCGTAATACATTATCTCAGTTCCTTCACAAACACCGGCACTCACCCACCGTCATCTCGCTCAGGCTCCTCTGTACTCACTGAAACAGCAATCAATTATAACGTCAGATATCAAGAACTTCCCTCTGCTACGAAAATGTAGCAAGGGCTCGAGGATGGATTAGAGGGCGGTTGCTGACATGGATTCAGAGCTGGTTATCAGGCAGAAGAGAAAGATGGGTTTAGGTGATGAACATCTGGAAAACAATGCTAAATGGAGTGAAACAAAGAGCAGTGTGTGGGCCACTGCTTTTCGTACTTTTATTTATTATACAGATGATGGGATTTTATCGAAATCTAAAATTTCAAAGTTTGCAGATGATACAAAAATTAGGCCTAGTAGCTAGAGCAGTAGACAGGATGAGGAAGTAGCGTACTGCGGGAAGATCTAAGAAACATGTTCAGATGGTCGCATCACTGGCAAAATAATGCTTTTTCAGTTGGAAAATTGCTTAGTGATGCCTATGAAAAAGAGAAACAATTTGTTTTCAGATGAAGTGGGGGTGAGGTATTGAAAGTGAGTGAAGAAGAAAGGGACCTGAAAAAGATCATGCACAAGAGTTCAAAATTTTCATGGCAATGCGCTGAAGTAAAAAAAGATAATTCAACTTTAGGTATGATGAGAAGGACAACAAAGTCACTAGAGACAAGGATACGAATATTGAGATTGTACAGAATTGGAATACTGCATCCATGTATTGTATTGTATTCTATTCTATTTACATATTTTAGGTTGCCTCTCACAGTACAGCCTAACAGAAGCGCCTCCAGTGCGAAGAAACCCACGGAAAGAGAGCGAGCAGAAACCATCAATGCTCCCGGACAAAATAGTAAAACGAATCAAAGAGGTGTAGATCATTCCAGAGAAAAGGACCAACAGATGCAGTGGCTCTATGCTGGGCAGTCCAGGTCCGATTTGCAAACAAGTCATGTCAGATTAGAAAGCGGAGAGGACGACCAGGGAACGCCTAGACAGGACGTTAGGTGAAATCGTACAGACAGCGTGGAGCTTGACCCAAAGACACTCTGGATATAAACAACTTTAAATTGAAAAGTAAACTTTAAATTGAATACTAACAGTAAGCGGAAGCCAGTGTAGCTGCTCAGTCGCGAACGTCGAAATACGCGGGTAGCGAGGAAGGCGGGCGATGAGGCCCGTAGCTGCATTAAACACTGACTGAAGTGGAGACAAACGAAATTTCGGAAGACCAATAAGTAGGGAGTTTTAAAAATCAATGCCTTAGCAAATGAAATCGCGAACCGTAAAGAAGAAGGTAATAGAGGGAGCAAACCGCCTTACTGCTCGGAGATGTCAAAGATGATAGAAAATAGTGCGAGAGAGGTTAGAGATGTGATCAGCAAACGAAAGAGTGCTGTCAAGAGTGACACCCAAGTCACGGACACTGGTCAGGAAGATGAAGAAGGGAAACCGCTCAGAAAGAATGGCAAAGTCAAGCATAAGGAGGTGTTGGCGGGTGCCGAGCCAGATCAGTTGAGTCTCTCAGGCATGTAGAGAAAAGCGATTCAATGAAGAGAGAGAGATTAAATAGATTGAGGAAGAACAAGTTGATGAGCAGAAGTACCATGAACAAAGGCCTGAACATCATCGGCATACAGGCGACCAACAGCCAAATGCTTAGCAAAGAGAGGGGGATATCAGCAGTAAACATTAGGGCATAGCAAGAAATGGGTTTTGGTTTAAAATGAACTTTGGCACAACCAGAAAGGTTGCTCCAGTCCTTAAACATAAGTGTGGAAGAAAGATTGCATCAAATTTATTGCATCTAACTTTGCCGCCGAGCAATTGAAGTTTCCTCTACTTTCGCAGGTCAAAACCATGGCAAATACCTTACTGAAAAAGGCGTTAAAATAGTGCCTCCTTTTTTGGGTTGTTTCTAGTGTGCACGAAAGTCAACAATGTTGAGTTTGGTTGGTGGATTTGGTGAGTTTGGTTGGTGAGTTTGGTGAGCTTGATGAGTTTGGTTGGTGAGTTTGCCCATGTCTAACTGCAAATTATTGGTAGACCCCTCTTATTTTTGGTATTTCTCATAAAACTCCAATCCGCCATTTTGAAATTCATTTTTGGGGGTGTTTCCGTGGTCCGATTTTGTCCAATTTTGGATATATCATTCAGCAATGGTCTTTGAGCAGGAAACCGTTCAAAAAGCTTCTGAAGCACTTTTGCATAATCATGTATAACTGCAAATTATTGGTAGGTCCCTATTATAAATAATCAATCAATCAATCAATCAATCAATCAATCAATCAATCAATCAATAACTTTATTGTATCAACTGACAATCAGGAAAAACATATTTACAGGTAACAAGAAAAATTATTCAATTAATAGAGCATCCGTATACACTCCGGAGACTTTGTACAAGACCAGAATAATCCTCAATTGAATACTCAGTATTAATAATCAGTTTGGCATGATAAGGATAACAAATGGATGCACTATACATTTAAATTTCTATGACCGAGATTTTTTTAATTTGCTAATTTTATACAGAGCTACAGTTGCCAGGAGAGACAAAGGGCGACCCCAAAGGGACCAAAGTCCCGCTAGACGGGGATACCCAAGCTATGACATGTACAAGATATGTTGATGGTTCTTAGACAAAAATCTAAAAGAAAACAAGAAAAGAAACTGAAAGTTTTGCACATCTTATATGTATTGACTGAAGTTGATTAGGATAAAGACTTACCCTTAACTATACTTAACTAGCCTTAACTATCGGGCGCTGGGTGCCCCCCCCAACCAGACCCAGATACACTTTTTACTGTAGGCCTTCTAGATTAAGTCGCTGCACTAGAAGATGTTGCTAAGAGAAACTCCTTCAAAAGAATCCTAAACTGTCTCCTACTTTGTGCTGTCTTAATATGTAGTGGAATAGAATTCCAGATCTGCGGTCCCAGTGCTTTAATATTAAAAGCTCTAAGATTCGTGCGAACTTTTATGGGTCTATATAGTTGTGCTCCCCTTGTGTGATATGTGTGGGTCATCGATGCTTTAGCGAAGTAATTAGAATAAGACAAAGGCAGCATAGCATGCTCGAAGCGATAGAATAGTTCTGCTATTTGATAGTTTCTGATTTGAATTATGCTCAATAACTTCAACTTAGTAAAGATAGTGTGAGATGAGGCTCTGTATTCCACTCCAGCAATCATTTTTATGGCTTTTCTTTGTAAGGTGTTCAGTTTTTGTAAACGAGACGGATAATTGGATGCCCATATGAAATTACAGTAGGATAAGTAGGGGTATATTAATGTAAAGTATAAACTTTTTCTGATGTCTTGAGGGAGTAAATAGGCTATTCTTGAGAGTATTCCTGTGTTCTTTGCAATTTTCAACGAAATATAGTCTAAATGTGCTTTCCAATTAAGGTGTTGGTTTATAAAGACTCCCAGGAACTTAGTATTATCCACTTGTGTAATCGGATGGTTATTAAGATAGAAAAGCCAGTTTACAGGTTTGATTTTCCTATGTGATTTGAAAATGATTAAATTTGTTTTGTCAGTATTGAGTGTAAGTTTGTTCGCATGAAACCAGTCATTCACCTTCCTTAACTCTCGATTCACTGTTTCCATGAGACTTTCATACGAGGAATTTGAGTACACTAAGCTCGTATCATCTGCGAACAGTATACAATATAGGGCAGTGGAGACAGAGGCTAGATCATTAATATAAATTAAGAAGAGGATTGGCCCAAGATTGGACCCCTGGGGGACTCCATACGCAATATTACCCAAACCCGAAATGGCACCCTTACATTCAACACTTTGCTTACGATTATCTAAGTAACTCTGAAACCATTTTAACTGTATTCCTCTGATCCCGTAGTGGCTTAGTTTTTTTAGTAGTATTTTATGACTTACGGTGTCGAAAGCCTTGGCAAGGTCCAAAAACACCCCTACAGAATATTCATTATTATCGATAGATTTGGATATTATTTCTTCCATATCCAAGAGTGCCATGAAGGTCGAATGACCCGCTTGAAAGCCATGGCATGTTGGGATGGATGTATCATGTTAGTTTTTTGAATATACGAGATTAATCTATAGTACATAACCTTTTCGAAAAATTTTGCAAATAATGGCAGGATCGAAATAGGCCTATAATTTGTAATATTCTCTTTGTTACCTTTTTTAAGTATAGGCACTACTTTCGCCATTTTCAGTGATTCCGGAACTATTCCGTTCTGTAGAGAACTATTTATAATTTCAGTGAGAGGAAGAGTAACTAGATGAATAAGTTGTAGTCCGACATAAGGATCAATGTCATCTAGTCCTTTGGAATGGTTTTTTTAGACCTTGGCCTATTCTCAGTACTTCCTCTGGCGTAGTAAGGATCAGCCCCATAGAGTTCAAGTTAGACTTCGGTAGGTACTCTTTGTACGAGGTTTGGGTGATAGGTACTTCGATCATTAGCTAACATCCTAGGCAGATTAAGGAAGTAATCATTGAATTTATTTGCTATTGCTCCAGGATCCTCAATTCTGTTGTCACCAATCGTCAGTGCATTTATTTTCATATTACTCGCGTTCAGCTGCATTGCCGAACGAATCACTTTCCAAGTAGACTTAATGTCATTATGATATTTTTCAAATTCAGTCTTAGGCTATAGTAGTTCTTTTCTGTGAGTATTCTTAGTGACTTAAATTTGTTTCTATAAGACGTAAAAATCTTTTTATTTTCCGAGGTTGGGTTTTTTATATACTTAGTATATAATAAGTTTTTTCTTTTACAAGACTTCAAAAGTCCAGGCGTCATCCAGACGTTCCTAGTTTTTTTCCTTTGATTGCTCTTCTTATGTTGAATTGGAAATGCTTCGGCGTAAAGCTTCTTGTAAGTGGAGATGAATGATTCATACGCCTCATTAACTAATCCTAATTGCGAATACTGACTAACAAGTTCCCAGCTAGTTCCCTCAAGCGCTCTAGTAAAATTTTCCAGTCCTTTTGGGGTAATTGATCTTTGATTTGCATATTCCGCCTCTTTTGTGTTGTATTTTTCAAGAGAAAATTGAGCAATAATTGGGAGGTGATCTGATAAATCCGAAATTATGATTGCTGCGAATTTCATTTTGGCCCAATTGGTACAAAAGACATTATCAATTAAAGTTTTGGAGTGTTGTGTAATTCTAGTAGGTTTAGTTATTGCTGGAAAGTAATGGTGGGATATTAAGCTATTATAGAAAAAATTAGTGTCTCTATGTTCATTAACTTTTAGTAGATCGATGTTGTAATCACCAAGCAAGATAATTTCTTTATTCCTTTCCCCAATTTCAGAAGTTAGCTGATCAAATTCACCTTGGAATTCCGCAAGATTTGAACCAGGTGGTCTATAGATGACACCAATTAGGGGAGAACAAGTTTTCATTTTAATTCTGATAAAGAGACTTTCGAATGCTGCGTAGTCTTCCATTTTCTCCCTAGGATTAATAACCACATAGTTGAGGTCAGTTTCCATTAAAAATGCAACCCCTCCACCCCTATCTTTTTTTCTTGCTTTACCAATAAAAGTATAACCAGGAATTTGAATACAATCCGGGAGATCATCCTCCAACCAAGTCTCCGTTAATGCAATTACTGTTGGATGAGTTTTATCAATCAGTTCATTTATCTCCCCTATTTTATTCAATATACTTCTGCAGTTAATATGTACAGCTGTTAGATTCTTCTCTCTGCTCTGATCCTGCATTAAAGTAAACTGGAGATTATCCAGGGAGGTATAGTTACTAGACCATGACGAAGTTCTAAACAGATTTTGGTCAGGATCAATATCATCACCATTGCATGCTTTAGTGTTATCCGGAGCCTGTGAAAAGACCTCTAATTCCGTGCCCTGAAGAGAGTTTATTTCAATCTCCAGTTCCTCTATTCTCAAATTAGGCGTTACCTCAGTATAGCTCAGGGACCTGAATAAGTTCGCCTTCCCCAGTGTTGAGTTAGGGCTAAGTGCCTGCGACTCAATAGACCCAGCACTATAAATATCTTCAATATTATTATTGATCCTAGCTGGTTGAGGAGAAGCCCCGCCCCCAGCGCCCCGAGATGGTATTATTTCAGACAGGTTAATGACAGCGGAGGGTTGCCACACCTTTGACATCACAAGAGTGATCAACCATCTAACAACTAGGCCTATGCAACTGAAAGAATCCGTAGGGATCTGAATTCGATCCGGGATTAACCAAGATATCAATCAATCTAACAATAACAAACTGTATTAAGCTATAGCAACCAAAAAAAGTCCAACTAAAATCAAAACAAAAAAGAAAAGAAGAAAATGAAAAGCATCAAGTAAACAAAGCAATCAAGTTAAGTTCCGTTCAAGCAAAATCATACCACGATCGAGTCGAGGGACTGAGAACCTTCAGTACAAAACATAATTAATTCCAAAATCACGAAGACAAAACACTTATAATACAGGAGCTGAACCGGTCCTGATCCCACTTCTAAGATCATCATATTTTGATCACGATTTCAGGTAAGTGCTGCCCTTTAAATAAATTCGCAGTAGTTTCTCTAACCCTGCTATGTTAATGTAATATTTATTAAAATTGACAACAGTTCTTATTCCAACTATGATCTTTATCTAAACCAATGTGGCCTAATGAGTCGAGAAAAAGAGCTAGTTTTTGTTCCAGAGTAAGAATCATAAAGTTAGTAAGTCACAGTAACTTATTCAACTCACTCAATGGTCCATAAGTGAAAGTAGGTCCCGAGATCCTAGAGGTACGGGTTTTGCGCCGCAGATGTGGATATGGAAACGAGTGCTCGAGACTTGAATGAATGAGAGGAACCGTCAATCCGCCCACGAACATAACGTAGAAAGTTCTGTGCAGTTGGTTGGAGGCTGGACTTGATAAGATGAGAGTAGCAGGCTTGGTTGAATGAGTGGAACAGTCGAACCACCCACGAACATAACGTAGAAAGTTCTGTGCAGTTGGTTGGAGGCTGGACTTGATAAGATGAGAGTAGTAGACTTGGTTGAGTGAGAGGAACAGTCAAACCACCCACGAACATCACGTAGAAAGTTCTGTGCAGTTGGTTGGAGGCTGGACTTGATAAGATGAGAGTAGCAGACTTGGTTGAATGAGAGGAACGGTCGAACCACCCACGAACATAACGTAGAAAGTTCTGTGCAGTTGGTTGGAGGCTGGACTTGGTAAGATGAGAGTAGCAGTCGACCCATGGGAGAATGTAGAATGCTTCGGCCAGATGAAGCAGGAACTTGAAGAGTCTCAATGACCACCGGACGGCGATTCTAAGCCCATGGTCGGTTTACTTAGTGCCTGCGCGTCCTGCATGGAAGACAGTTTCACTGGTTTAGAACCTGAAGTTCCCGCCGTCAGGATAAAAACCTGGCCTTTCTAAGGAAACCTCAAATCCACCATTTTAAAACTAATTTTTGTGGGTATTCCCGTGGTCCGATTTTGTCCAATTTTGGATATGTCATTCAGCAATGGTCTCTGAGCAGGAAACCGTTTAAAAAGCTTTTGAAGCACATTCGCCCAGGTGTAACTGCAAATTATTGGTATT
The DNA here is from genome assembly GCA_963556255.1 of Allolobophora icterica. NCBI lineage: Eukaryota > Metazoa > Annelida > Clitellata > Crassiclitellata > Lumbricidae > Allolobophora > Allolobophora icterica. Next base: position 1,266,631 of record OY744611.1, on the reverse strand, counting down.
ATTATTGGTATTTCTTAGAAAACCGCCAATCCGCCATTTTGGAATTCATTTTTGGGAGTGTTCCCGTGGTCCGATTTTGTCCGATTTTGGATATGTCATTCAGCAATGGTCTCTGCGCAGGAAACCGTTTAAAAAGCTTCCGAAGTACTTACGCCCAGGTCTAACTGCATATTATTGGTATTATTATTGGCATTTCTTAGAAAACCGCCAATCCGCCATTTTGAAATTCATTTTTGGGAGTGTTCCCGTGGTCCGATTTTGTCCGATTTTGGATATGTCATTCAGCCATTGTCTCTGAGCAGGAAACCGTTTAAAAAGCTTCTAAGGCACGTTTGCATATGTCTAACTGCAAATTATTCTTAGGCCCCTATTATTACTGGTATTTCTGAGGAAACCCCAAATCCCCAATATTTAAACTAATTTTTGGGGTGTTCCCCTGGACCGATTTTGTCCGATTTTGGATATGTTATTGAGCAATGGTTTCTGAGCAGGAAACCGTTTAAAATGCTTCTGAAGCACTCTTGCCCATGTCTAAATGCAAATCCGTTTTTATTCGTTTTTATCCGTTGCAGTATTATCATTGGTATTTCTTAGGAAACCCCAATCCGCCATTTTGAAATTCATTTTGGGGGTGTACCACTTGACCGATTTTGTCCGATTTTGGATATGTTATTCAGCAACGGTTTCTGAGCAGAAAACCGTTTAAAAAGCTTCTGAAGCAATTTTTCCCAGGTCCATCTGTAAATTGCCTGGACTGTAGCTTAACAGTAGCATAATGTGGTATATTGGAACAACTTCAGAGCCATGGCGGCAAAGTTAAGCAGCATACCAGAAACATAATTTCTATACCAGACACTATCCTATGCACAGGAGCAACAAATTAAGATATGCCAAACATAATCCTTTCTGGTCACTATGCCCTAGTAAACATGCTATAAATAAGTGGATCTCGAGGAACCCCATGTTTGACTGGTACCCAGGTGGAGCGGATCTCCCCGAGAATGAGTTACGCGAGCTGTAAGTAAGATATAATCGAAACCAGTATAGTGGAGAGTCACTAATACCAAACGAGATCCCAGGACGCCGCAGGAGACTATCAAATGCTGAAGAATCATAAAAAGGTAAAAGGCAGACATGGAATTTGTCAATAGCAGAGTAAACATTAGAGGGGAGATATCAGAGACCAGTTTCAATATAGTAAAAAGCTGTTAAACCAAATTGTCTGTACATAAAAACGAGATTTCTCAAGGAATGGAAGAAGCTGGAGAGAGACAAGTCGTTCAAGGGTCTTTGAGAGTAAGGAAAGATTAGATATCGGACGGTAGTTTTGACATACGCTAAGGTGCAGGCTAGGCTTCTTAAGAGAAGGAAAGACAATCGCACGCTTTTGAGAAGGAGGAAGAGAGCTTAAGTTAGTTCCATACAAGTATATAATCCAGTTACAATTAGATAAAAAGATGAATGCAAAGTATAAAATTTCCGAAGTACATTATAATCCGAAAAGTATAAGTATGTGCAATTTACGACATGCAGAAATAGGTGTATCATAAGTATCATCAAAGACAACAAAACACCAAATATTCAGGATACATGGCAATCTCTATTACGCATATATCTTTCGTAATGATAAAACAAAACGTCCAGAACTTAATCTAAGTCAAGCAAACTAATTGATTTTATTACTTAATAAATCATGAATGCAACGACAATACGTTAAATACCAACAGCCTAAAATCGTCTCACAAAATGATGTACAGCTAACCGATCTGTTAAATAGCTATTCCAACAGAAGTATTTGTGCAGTCGAATTAAATATTTAACTTGTTGTGAAGTAGTGGAACCCAGAACGAAAGACTTTACAGCATCTTTAGTAACCCTAGCATAGAATTTTTGTTTTTTGTCCTGCAGCAATTCTCCCGTCTTAAAAAAAACGAAGAGAGCAAAACCTTAGATATTTGGTGCCTATAATGAGGAACCTATGGGCTCCCTACATCAGAATGCCTACTGTCTATAAGTATTCTTAAATTAAAGGGGCATAAAGTAACTATTGATGTATGTATCCCAGCACTTCTATCTTCGTCTTCATCGTCCACCTCCTCCGTCAGTACTGGGATGACAAATGTCCTACAAAGTTTCGTTTTTGTTCTTTTGATATGCTGGTCGTCCTCTACATCCTACTCGATGTTTCAAGCATCGCTGTCGTTAGGCCAATCATGCGTTTAATGCCCTTTGTACATTGGCCATCTTCAGTTACTAATCTCCCAGGTACACAAACTGTGACTTGCTCCAGCACCTCTCCATCCAGTCTCACCTTCAGCTCTTTATGCTGTTTTCCGATAGTCATTTTCTTCGTTTTTGCACATTTTTTCTGAGTCCAAACCTTCCCCTACTGTCCTGTATTCTGTCTGTCAGTTCATGCAGTTGGTAAGCCGACTCTGCATGCAACCAAGTCAGTGTCATCACAAAGGCGTAGATGGTTAAGTATCTGTCCATTTAGTGTCACTCCAGCTTCAACAGAATTCAGTGTGCAGATCAACATGGCCTCCAGGAGTAAGCAAACATGTCTGGTGACAGGCCGCATCCTTGCCTTATGCCTACTGTGATCTTAAACCACTCCGTTAGTTCTTCATCCACTCTGACTGCACTCACTGACTTGTTGTATAGATCTTCTAGAAGCATCACCAACCCCTCTGGAATTCCACAGTTCCTTTGTACCTGCCACAACCTAGTTGCCATACATTATCGAAGACCTGTTTAAAATCTATGAAATTGTTGTGCAAAGTTCGATTTCTTTCGAAGCACTTCTCTGAGAGCTGTCGAACAATGAAGAGTTGATCTATTGCACATCTTCTTCCTCCGAATCCGGTCTGTTCTTCGCAATCACCTCAGCATATTTCTTCAGACGTTGTTTTAGTATCCGTGTGTATACTTTTCAAGGAACACTTAACACTTATTGTTGCGTTCCCTTTTGTCATTTTTAGCACTTCTATAGCATTTTTAAAAATCTCAAATTACACTCGTTTCAATCTGTAAGTATATGGAATCAGAATTCAGCACATGTCAGCAACTAAGTCGTCAGGTGGAGAAAATCGATGGCCAGAACAATGGCCTAGGAATTCCTCCTCTATTTCAAGCAATTCGTCACATAAACCACATCCAAAAGACTTTGCATCCACAGTAGAGTTGAATTTGCTAAAATACTGCCGTTCTCCATCTCTAATGTTCGATAAAGGACCTGCAATTGCACTAAAATCTGGATAATTATTCTTCGAGGAAAGTTCATTTGGTTTATCAATAACGCCTGCACTACTAACTGTGATGAATTGATCAGATAGGTTAGCAATTACTTCACTTCCCATATTAAGATCCTGCGGCTCAGTTCCTGCATGCTGTTTAAACTGCCGAGATGAAGAACTGCTCTTGGCATAAGGTTTATTGCGCATGTGTTGCTTCTCAGTTGCATGAGTTCTTCTGTGTTTGTTTAGATTACCACTTTGTGTGAATCCCTTATTACAAACTTGACAAATGTTAGGTTTATCTCCTGTATGATATCTCATGTGCCTCTTTAGTGTACAGGCTACTGTAAATGATTTCTGACATAACTGGCACCTGTATGGTTTTTCGCCAGTATGGGTTCTCGTGTGCGTTTTCAGATTACTGCGAGTAACAAATGATTTCGAACAAAACTGGCATATGTATGGTTTCTCGCCAGTATGAGTTCTAGTGTGCGTTTTCATATCACAGTGCGTAACAAATGATTTCTGACATAGATGGCACGTGTACGGTTTTTCGCCAGTATGGGTTCTCATGTGAGTTTTCAGATAACCACCTTCATTAAATGATTTCTGACATAACTGGCACCTGTATGGTTTTTCGCCAGTATGGACTCTCGTGTGCGTTTTCAGTTTGCCGCGAGTAACAAATGATTTTGAACAAAACTGGCATATGTATGGTTTCTCGCCAGTATGAGTTCTAGTGTGCGTTTTCAGATCACAGTGCGTAACAAATGATTTCTGACATAGATGGCATGTGTACGGTTTTTCGCCAGTATGGGTTCTCATGTGCCTTTTCAGATAACCACCTTCATTAAATGATTTCTGACATAACTGGCACCTGTATGGTTTCTCGCCAGTATGGGTTCTCATGTGCGTTTTCAGAACACAATTGTTAGCAAATGATTTCTGACATAACTGGCACCTGTACGGTTTCTCGCCAGTATGGGTTCTCATGTGCGTTTTCATATTACAGTGAATAACAAATAATTTCTGACATAGCTGGCACATGTATGGTTTTTCGCCAGTATGGGTTCTTGTGTGCCTGTTCAGATCACCATTTTTAGCAAATGATTTCTGACATAGCTGGCATGTGTATGGTTTTTCGCCAGTATGGGTTCTCATGTGTGCTTTCAGATGACCACCTCCATTAAATGATTTCTGACATACCTTGCACCTGTGTGGCTTTTCACCAGTATGGGTTCTCGTGTGCCTTTTCAGATCACAATGATTAGCAAATGATTTCTGACATAGCTGGCATGTGTATGGTTTTTCACCAGTATGGGTTCTCGTGTGTGTTTTCAGATCACAATATCTAGCAAATGATTTCTGACATAGCTGGCACGTGTATGGTTTTTCGCAGTATGGGTTCTCGTGTGCCTTTTCAGATCAGACTTTCTAGCAAATGATTTCTTACATAGCTGACACCTGTATGGTTTTTCGCCAGTATGGGTTCTCATATGACTTTTCGGATGAGTACCATTTGCAAATGATTTCTGACATAACTCGCACCTGTATGGTTTTTCGCCAGTATGGGTTCTCCTGTGATTTTTCATATGAGTACCATTAGCAAATGATTTCTGACATAGCTGGCACCTGTATAGTTTTTCGCCAGTATGGGTTCTCATATGACATTTCATATGAGTACCATTAGCAAATGATTTCTGACATAGCTGGCACGTGTATGGTTTTTCGCCAGTATGGGTTCTCGTGTGCGTTTCCAGATTACAATTTCTAGGAAGTGATTTCCGACAAAACTGGCATATGTATGGTTTTTCGCCAGTATGGGTTCTCGTGTGCCTTTTGAGATAACAATTTTTACCAAATGATTTCTGACATAGCTGGCATCTGCATGGGTTTTCAGTATTATGGTTTCTCATTTGCACTTCCAGATTTTGAGCAAATGTTATCTTATGTAACTTACAACTGTATGGGTTTCAAGCAGCAGAGTAACCAAGCCACGTACTTCAATAAATGATTTCTAACAAAAGTGACATTTGTATGTTTTCTCTCCAGTATCGGTTCTCATGTGCTTTTTCTGCCTGCAGTTCTAATCGAATGCCTTCCGAAAAAGCAGGGAATTCACTAGATTGATATTTTCACGGTCTTTCTTTAGTAGGGTTTCTTTGATGATCTCTCAGGTGATCATCTTCAGCATAAGGTTTCTGAAATAATTGACATGTGTACTTTTTTAAATGTGCTTCTCCAAACACCAGACTATAGACAAAGTTGGAATTTTTGTGGCTTTTGATAAGCATCAATTTTGGTGTGCACTTCAAAACAATTGCCTGAGTAAAAGGTTGAGCAATTGTTGTCATAGCCTTTCTAACAAGAGCAGTGTCTAGTTTCACTTAACTGTTCGATTCAGATGCTTACAAGTTTAATCTGTCCGAGGACCAGGAGTGTTGTTGAACATCAGAGGCTTTTAGATACTCATGATAAACCATACAAATTTTCCCACTTCAAGAGCCAGAAGGACGGACGATGAAGAAAATTGTGGTTGTCACATTAAGGCCACAGCCAGATTTAAAGACCTGAGAAGATGCAACAAGGAGATCTGGCGAGTCTGTATGGTGAATCATATTGTTGCTGTAATACTGGAAGGTTCGGGAGGAGTCTATAAAGGCAATGGTAGCAGGTACCAATGCTGCAGAGAATAATGGATGCCATGAACAAAACTTCTGAGGAATATAGTAGTATCATGAGGATAAATAGAAAGCAAACAACGGCGATATGAATGACGGTGAAGAGATCGAGCAAGTATAACAGTTTCTTTTATCGGGAAAGTTTAATGACAGATGATTCCAGATGCGAAAGGTTCACAGAGGAAGACGGAATCTCGGTCTTAAGGAATGAGAGGTGAAAAGCCTCATATGGAGTGGGACACTATCTGGATTGGAGCCAGGAACTGTTGGTAAGCCAGATATGGAAAAGTTGAATGCCTTTGAAATGTGGCTAAAGGAAAGAAGGAGGAGAAGGAGGAGGAGAAGGACGAGGACGAGGAGGACGAGGAGGAGAAGGAGAAAAATAAGAAAACAAAGGAAAAATAAATGTGTGGCAGTAATGGAAGGCAAATGAAAAAGCAATTTTCCAAACATCACGTGTGATGGATATCTAATTTCTTTTATGGTACTTCACATTGTGTCACATAATGTGACTAAAAATAACGTATACTGAGTTTCTTTTGATAAATTTCAGGTATGGAAGTTTTATTGCACTATCCAAGTCAGGGCAGTGCACGGCATGGTAAATAGCTACTCCAAACTGTGAATCCTTACCTGAATGGCATTGTTTATGGCTATAGCTGTGTTACCGTACATAATTTAGGGTCAAGCCTAGCTGTTTCCTAATCCAATGTTGCATATTTAGTGAACATAGTCAATTAACTCTGTCCAAACACATAATTACTTAAAATCAGGTCTAATTCTTCAATCTTATGACCATTCCCGAACGTCATCATATTGCTACCATTGGTCAAACCTGAAACTAAAACTGTGCTAGGTGAATGAGCACTTTCAGTTCCTGGACCTAAATTTGTCAATTCTTTCCCTGTATCTGGTCATATCTTTGTGAACATTGCACCCTGATGAATCGTGCACATTTTACAATTCACCAGATGAATCCAAAATCATTCATGTGATGCACGTATCCAATCACAGACAACAACTAAAATTTGCAAGAAAATGATGGACATAATTTGGAGGCTGAGTGAATTATGCAATTGATAGCTCCAGTGTTCACTAAGCAAGCAGCAGAAAGCAATACACCTCCGCTGTCTCAGTTAAAAATGGATCACTATTATTAGCAGATAAGCTGCATGTTTAATTTCGTTGAAAATGTTTAAGCAATGCTGTAGTCATAATTTTAAATAATTTCCTTCCTGTATTAAGGAAATTTGTTATTATACTACGACAATGTAAAAATATGCAAAAAGAACTGAAAGTTTGCTATTTCAAATTATGCTAACATACAACCCTCACATCTTTAAAAAATATATACGTCCTAACATAAAATAAAACATAAAATTATATTACTTAATAAAATCATTTCATGTCAACAACCTCTCTGATTGGTCAAATGCTGTTTGGTGATTGGTGGGTAGAATGCTGTTAGAAAAATGCTGATTATTATTATTATTATTATTATTATTTTTTTTTTTTTTTTTTTGCCCCGAGGTATACAGGATCCCTCAGGGACTTCAACATTATTTACAGAGTAGATTTGTCCGGAATGGGCCCTATTCGTCCAGGTTTAAGTTGTTGAAGGTACCCATAAAGGCCACCGCGTTGAAACGTTATTATTATTATTATTATTATTATTATTATTATTTTTATTTTTTTCCCCGAGGTACATATGATCCCTCGGGAGTTCAAAAATTAGGGGATCATTGTTCTGGAATGGCTAGTCTTCGCAGATGGTTTTATCGGTGCAAAAGGTGCTAACAAAAGCGACAGCATTGAAGCGTTGGATTGCCATAGATAAGCGCTGATAAAGGAAAGTAGTCTCTCTATTGTCTCCTGATATTTGGGCCAGGCGGTAGCCGAGGAGGTTGATCAGTGCGAGGCCTTCCTGATTTATTATTATTATTATTATTATTATTATTATTATTATTATTATTATTATTATTATTATTATTATTATTATTATTATTATTATTATTATTATTATAATAATTTTTATAGGTACATATCACAAATGTACCTTTTCTTTCAATAATAACAGAGTCATCGTGATGCCAACATGGACATGAATCACACTCAATCCAATGATTATTTTTTTTTTAAGTTTTGTCCTTGCATTTCCACGTGGAAAATCAGCTGTAGTTGACAAGAACATAATTTAGACGATCCTTTCGAAAATATGCTGTTTTGGTGAAGCACTTGCTCTGTGCCTTGAGACAATCATAGATCTGGAAATACATTCTGTCACATAGACCATTGCCACAGTTTCCTTCGGTTTGTGGATCCAAAAAACCGCCAACAATATCTATCAACTTTCCAATCATTCCTTCTTAAATTCTTCTGACCACGAATAATGAAGAATTGATCCTCCCAGTTGTCGATTAACAATTGCAATTACTGATTGACTATTAAGACACTTGTAGATATACTCATGACTGCAATTATTCCAATCCAAGGCATGTGAACCCTCCAGAAATCAAAATTTATAATAAGTTACACAATTATTTGGGGGTATTTAGTGTTTCAAAAATCTTGCAGTTGTTGACTACAATACCCTTCTTTGATCACTACTTGCCTTGATTTCAATTAACATTTGTTAATTAAAACAATAGTGAAAGCAACAAAGCTTTTTTGATCACTACTTGTTTGGATTTCAATCAGCATTTTACTCTTTGATTTGCTGATTTGGCTTTTTGGTAAAATGCTGATCAATCAGCACTTTCCAATCAGCATTTTACCCGTCACCAATCAGCAAATCAGCATTTTACCCGTGCAACCATAGGCTGCAGGAGAAAAAACGGCGACCATGTACAATCGGGGTACTTAACCCTAACCCTAAATGTTTAAATCCAGTTTCTACTAGCAGGTATAGCTTTTTAGTCGCACAAAATACATTGGCTACACTGACCCTAAACTAAGCCCTAACCGACCATCACGACGCTTACCCTGACCCTAACCGACCCTCACGATGCAAAGACACCCACCCAGATAGTACATAGGCACCCTGATTGTTCATGTTCGCCGAGAAAACCTTAACCTCAAACCATAAAATTAGCAAGTCTCTCATTGACCTAGCTGTCGTTTATTAAGTGTGTTTGTCGACAAAGTTATATGGGTAATCCTGGGTTTTAGCGTCCGAAATTATTTACAAGGCATGAGCGATGAAAACATTTCAGGATTACCATTTCATGTACATAGTTATAGAATCTAACCAGATTAGTTTGACGTTAAAGTTGAATTTCCATATAATCTGGTTCATACTATCATCAGCACAAAATGGCGACGCTCTAGGTGGGTTAGCTAGGATGCAAACTAAGCTGGAGTGTTTTGAAAGTATATACTGCCATCTAGCGAATACATTTTAAAGTTCTACACGCAACTGGGATATCAGTCGCATGTAAACATCCTATTTCTAAGATTAGTATTTTGAAATTTAAGCAGTATTATGAAGAAAGAAGTGAACAGTGTTGGAGATCTGCCTCAATAGTGATCATTAATAGCTCATTAATGCAATATACAATACACCCAATATCACAACCGTGACATAATTTTTCGGGGCCCGATAGCGCATTGCATAACATCTGGCGTGGAGTGCGAGAGGTACACAGATCGAGTCCCATAGGCGGACATGCTTTGTAGGCTGCAATTTGCGCCGTGTATTGCAGGCTGTCTGTTCTGTTAGTAGTTAAGATTTATCGCATAACATGTACATGTACAGCGCAGTGCGTTTGCAGGCGCTTAATTAAAGAATAAATATTATTATTATTATCTTCACATAAGCTAAGGCTCTTCTTTAAGTTGATCCGCCATCCACCTCTTGCTACATCTGAGCACGTCTTTAATCTTCATAACTGTAATTCTAATTAGTAACTTTAATTGACCCAGTATCTAAAGCATAGGGCATCATCCGATGACACACCAAAACCAAGCCGTTATCAGGTCAATATCCAGAACATCAGTTCGTAAGATATATTCTAAATTCCTCCACCAACACTGGCACTCACCCACCGTCATCTGCCTCCGACTCCTTTATAATCACTGAAACAGCAAGGAATTATTATAACGTGCACTATCAACAACTTCCTTCTATTACATTAGAGTCTAAGCCTTCAGGCGTTTGCGCGTCATTGCTGGTGTCAGGTGGTGTTAATTTTTATTCTTAGACTTAGCTAACTGGATGTAGGATCCACAGAAGAACAAAGGTTGCCTCCTGCTGCAAACGTCCATATTGTAGGCCTTAAGACACACCAATTGGTTGTCGGGAAATGTTGAACAAGAGAATAACCAACGCAAGTACTTGCTATTGCAAAAGCAAATCCCTTGCGACGAAAGCTATAAAGTAGCCTACTCCAAAAGACAATAAATAAAAATGTTATTTAAATTTGCAAATACCCGAAGGTTTGAATTTATAGAGAATGGCAACAGATAAATGCACCGATAGTGATAGTGAAGACTGCAGGAGAGTCGGATCGACGAATAGCCCGCAGTCTCCTCAAGTGGTAGTAGCAAGTGCGAGCAGGTAGCCTAAGGAGAGGTGAGAAGCAAAGGCTAGTGAACTGTTTAAGTTGACTCCCAGGTCACGGACATTCAAAGAGTATAAGAACGTCAGGAAGTGAACTGAGAGAAGTGATAAATCGAGTTTAGACAATTCCTGCTTTCTACCAAACCAAATGAGCTGGGTATAGGGGAGTTAAGGTTCAACCGATTAGAGAACATCCAAGAGCGAGGGGGATATTGGAGTGAACAAGAAGAAGTTGGTCACTAGAGTGAACAAGAAGAAGTTGATCAGCTGGGGGACCATGGAGATCATCAGCATAGAGAGGGTCCAGATAAGCCATATAAGATCTGAAGACTGCGAGGAAGCAACTCGTGATCGACCAGATCGAAGGCTGATTACTGGGCCAAGTACAAGCTGCATTCGTCATGTAGTTCTACGATCGCTGCTTCCAGCAAGCCAAACGAAACCTGTGTAACTACTAGGGAGAACATTACTTTTTGGAGTATGCATTTTGACAAAATATGCATTCTGCCAAAACAAAACAATTTAGATCAAACCTCAACAATAATTGTTGAGGTTAGATTATTAATTACTAGCTGGTTTACCCGGCGTTGCCCGGGGTTATAAGTTTCAATCCCTGCACCCCCACCTACCACCACCCCCCACCACCCCCCACCACCCCCACCCACCACCACCCACCCCCCACCCACCACCCCCACCTCCCCCGGCTCCCCACCCACGACCCCCACCACGACCCCCCACCCACCACCCCACCACCCCCACCACCCACTACCCCACCCCCACCACCCGCCACCCCACCACCCCCACCACCCCGCCCACCACCACCCCACCCACCACCCCCACCCGCCTCCCCCACCCGCCTCCCCAACCACCACCCCCCAACCACCACCCCCAACACCCCCCCCACCACCACCACCCCCCACCACCACCCCCCATATTGACTTACCAACAATAAATTTATCTTCGATATTTGTTACACGTGCATGCATCCAATGCAGTAATCCTAATGTCACTGCAGGCACTGCATCAAATGCAGTAAGCCTAATGTCACTGGAAGGACGGTAATTTTCCTATCGCTTGGGGCGATGTTTTGGCCGTTTTTCACCATGGTAGCGGTGAAAACGGGGGACGCGAACCCCTCCACTGGGTGTCCGAAACCGAAACCGACACAGTAGTGAAGGTTTGGAGTGAAAAGGTGCAAAATTGACGAAGTTAAGCCCGGTCAAACAGACAGACAGACACACACACAGAAAGCTGGCTTTATTTATAGAGATTAATAATTACCAAACATTACCTAAAGTCAATTAAAACCAATCTGTCGCAGATACTAATGTAATAATTAAAAGTTTAACATAAGTTATAAGTGATAACAGATACAAAAGTAGAAAAGTGAAAATTTTGATGTTCTTCATTTTTAAACCTGCATTCAACTGATAAAACATTTCTTACATTTTGAAACAAATTTTTTCTCTCGTTTAACAGTAATAAGCATTTAAACACATGTTTACAAAACAAAAGTATTAAAAGAGAAGTATCTCTCGCAGGATGTTAACGCAGCTTGCCAAAACAGGCCCAAACTTTGCCGAATTACGTATATTTTGTTTCAAAATAGTAACTAAAAACAAATCAACTGGCACAATATCAGATTATCTTTTGTGTTAGTCAGTCACTCTACAAATTCTATAATAAATTATGCATGCAGCATAACAATGCATAAAAATGGTTTTTAACATTAAGTGCTTAGACTAAGAGAAGAAACCTACGACCACAGATAGAAGAGACTGAGAAGCAAAGTCCTTGAAATAAGATGGAGTACATTCTGCTAGAGACTTGCGTGTAAGCAACGGGATGCAAAACTCAATGCGATTTGATTAGCTAACCCAAAACTAAGTGTATCACAAACGATCAGGATACATGACAATATTGAATACACATTAATCTTTCGTGATGATCACTTACTTAAAACATGATAGGCTAACAAATTTTATTACTTAACCCTCAGGCTACCAAGGTTTTTTTGCGACATCGGCTACCAAGGGGGGGTGGTTACCACCCCCCGGAATTTCGTGTTTGGTTTAAGATATCATATCATGTAATACAGCATTTGATTCAGCATTCATTTCTGAAAAGAATGGTATATTTAGTTGTAAAATATATGAATGCATCTCGAAATTATATAGTTTTTAACAAAGGCACCGGTCCATTAAACGATATCTGATATTATCGCACACAATTTGTACTATTGATCAATTAATATTATGACGTAAGGCCCTACATCGACACGCAAGACTGATATATATATATATATATACATATGTATATACATACATATATATATATATATATATATATATATATATATATATATATATATATATATATATATATATATATATATATATATATATATATATATATATATATATGCACACACACATTATTACCGGTATGTGTGTGTATATATATATGCCCATAGACAATTACGATTGTTACGTAAATACCTGGACAAAAATATATAAATGATGTGGGTTTTGAAAATGAACTATGTATCCAAGAATATTCTAAATATAATAAATATAATGAGGCTTAATTTTCAACAATACAAACTATTCCAAAGTGTGTTTTAGTTACAGGCAAAACCTAAAGGTGTGCAGCTATATCAACATGAAACAAGAAATTATGTAATTTTTCCCGGCAGTCAAATACGTCAGTGGTCCTTGCAGTTGTTGCAAGTTACTTTCATTGTTTTGTGCGAATGCTTCCTGCAAACCGGCTTCTTGAACACTTCACAGCACTACTTTACTCTGTTAGTATTCTGCTTCAACTGTTTATAGCCCTTCCCCATACCCAACCATATCGGTTTACGTTGTGATATTGCATCAGTGATTTACACACTGAAAAAGCGTATTATTATTCATTATGATCACTTCCGGTTATCAAAAGACAAATAACTAAGCAAGTAAATATAACCCTAAATTCCCTCTAAAGAATGGCATAGTTGTTTCTCTTCCAGAAAGAATAATGAATACCTTTATAGTCGACAACAGCTAACAGCTGACGAGAGAAATTCCTGATTTCATAAGTGGTACCTAGGCTATATCGGGTATAACTTTTTTATGGCGTGGGATATCATCATGACTTTTACCTCAAAATTTGCGCAAATGGACCCCCTACAGCTACCTAAAATGTCAAAATTATATTCCATGTGCAAAAAAAAGTTTTTCCAGAAAAACGTAGGGGGGGTGGTAACCACCCCCCCCTTGGTAGCCCGAGGGTTAATTTGTAACATAAGGTCATTTTACAGGATATTGATTGTGTTTATGATTCAGTTCTGTGATGAATGTAGCCTACTTTTTGAAGCTATTTGATTGTGTTCAAGTTACAACTAAACGATTTGTTCTTACTGATTGACTGAAGTGATTAAAGATAAAATTCAAGGATTGCACAGTCTTCTCTTCAGAATATGTATAGTTTTTAATAACGATTTATAAGTATTGTTTTGTACTGTGATAAATGTGAATATCAACTAAATGTACTCTTAGTCTGTAACGGAAAGTCAGTTTTGCCAATAAGTTGCTGGAAATGAAGGGAAATGAGAATGAGAGGATGTCCTATAGATGGATGCTGCTGGACTGGATGATAGTGAGTGGATACAGTAAACTGTAGGAAGACCAGCATCGAGAGGAGTGGCGCCACTGGACGTTTGAACCTGACCGGGGCAGAGAACTTGGAAAGTAGTCGGTAAAGGCTGCACAACCATTCGCCGATGGTAACCACTGCTAAGGGCCAACATTGACCCAATGTATAGAAGTTGGTAAACGAGTGGTTCGGCGTTGGCAATCGGTGGTAAATTGAAGGGTAAAGCTACATTGGGCCGTTGTTATTGGGCGAACGTTGGACCGGATTTCAAAAGAACATTGGGCCAATATCGTATGTACGACCATTCACCAATGGTAACCACGACGTCGGGCCAACATTAACCCCATGTCGTATATAAGTCGGTAAAACAGCGGGTCGACGTTGGCAATCGGTTTTAAATTGGAGGGTCAAGCTACGTTGGGCCAATGTTATTGGGCGAACGTTGGACCGGATTTCAAAAGAACATTGGGCCGATATCGTATGTACGACCATTCGCCAATGGTAACCACGACGTCGGGCCATCATTGACCCAATGTCGTATATAAGTTGGTAAAACAGCGGGTCGACGTTGGCAATCGGTTTTAAATTGGATGGTCAAGCTACGTTGGGCCGATGTTATTGGGCGAACGTTGGACCGGATTTCAAAAGAACATTGGGCCGATATCGTATGTACGACCATTCGCCAATGGTAACCACGACGTCGGGCCATCATTGACCCAATGTCGTATATAAGTTGGTAAAACAGCGGGTCGACGTTGGCAATCGGTTTTAAATTGGAGGGTCAAGCTACGTTGGGCCGATGTTATTGGGCGAACGTTGGACCGGATTTCAAAAGAACATTGGGCCGATATCGTATGTACGACCATTCGCCAATGGTAACCACGACGTCGGGCCATCATCGACCCAATGTCGTATATAAGTCGGTAAAACAGCGGGTCGACGTTGGCAATCGGTTTTAAATTGGAGGGTCAAGCTACGTTGGGCCGATGTTATTGGGCGAACGTTGGACCGAATTTCAAAAACACATTGGGCCGACATCGGATGTACGACCATTCGCCGATGGTAACCACGACGTTGGGCCAATGTTATTGGTCGAACATTGGGCCTGGTTTCAAAAAAACCGTTAGCCGATGTCGGGTGTACTAACATCGGGCCAACATTGACCCAATGTGTGTGTGCTGGCTGGGAACGGTCTTCTATCTGAATTCCGTAAATTTTCAGTCTTTCGCCAATGTCTCCGCTCACCCACCATCACCTGCCTGAAGTTCCTCTAGTCTACTTATCACTCCACTTTAATTTAAAACTCCACAACTTCGAGAATCCCTACCCTAATCCATCCAATCCTCCATCTTCAAAGCTTTTCAATAGCAGCCTTTCTTCCTCATCCTCTAATTATTGGTTTACCTGGCAACCGAACTCGGAACCTCACTTGACATTGCTGGACAAAACCTATGACTTGACGCAGCGCTCGTGAATACTTTGGTGCCCTGCGCTAATTCTTAGATGTAGCGTTTGTCGGTCGTTGATCGACAGCTGAGTCATTTTGACGGATTAAGCTTATTTTGTCTAAATGCCGAATTTGCTCAGTAATTTTGAACATGTTGGAGCTTAGGCCTACTGGCGAGAAGTTTGCGTTCCGGAATTGTTGCAATAAGCCCCTCATTCTTTGCAATAAATTATTCAGATCTCCGCCTAAAACGTTTTTTTTTAATATCATCAATAAATTTGCTTATGACACCTTCTCATAGGTCCCCTAACATATATAGTTACCGCGCAGGAAGATTTTGCTCATATATCTCTGTGTAGCAACAATATTCACCTCAATCCTCAATAACCCGCGAATTGATTATCTCCACCAGAGGGAAAGCAGTCCCCTTCACCTCCCTTATTATTCTGGGGGCTATCCCTCTGAGTCCTAGGCGTCATTTTGCTTTGACCTGTGGATGGGGCATCATCTAAATGAGATTCTAACAACACCCTCTTCTTCACTCCTTCCGCTCCGAGTTCTCCGGTCCCGCGCGTATTTCCGTCTTAAATGAAATATATACCCTAGTACTTCTCTGATGCACGCATACTCGGCTTGATGGGACTATATACGGGCAGAGGCAGGGAGAAGATTCGACAGCTACTAAGGGAAATGCGCCGAACTGGCCTACTTTCTTCTTCCATTCAAAGCTCTTCAGAACAGTTACTGGCCACGCAGGCATATGAACGCCTAATCAATGCCGCTGTTGCTGACCCTATAGCCATGTTCTGTGACCCTACTTCGCTGCTTCCCTGCTGAACGTAACATGCTCCATAATCTCCGTCTTGCGGACTCACAATTTCCCACTGCACGGAAAGAATGATAAAAACGTTATTTCTCGCATGCTTTATAGGAACATTTATTCAGTGCTCTTTTCTAGAAACAAGGTTCCGGAACGGTAGGCCTACGATTAGCCTATGGAAGGACTAAATCAACAAGCCCGATAAAAAAAACGGGTACACCGTTCCAGAGCGTTGCGGCTGAAAAAAAAACTGCATTTATTAATTGTCGCAGTTTCTGTTACCAAATCTATCTCCGAGTTAATTACAATGTCCACTCTGTAACATATACCGTATAGTCCTGTCACGTTTGTGTTGACAGGAATTTCTGCAAAAAAATAAATATTTCATTTCTATTTGTTGCCTGAATGCTAGTTGCTTTAGTACGTCAAAATGTATTCGCTAGATGACAGGACATACTTTCAAACTCCAGCATACTCTTCATTTTAGCGAAAACTTAAATCGCTCGCCATTTTATGCTGATGACAGTTGTAACCAGATTATGGGGAAATTCGACTTTATTGCCAAGCTTGGTGAGATTCTATAAGTCTGCATTTTAATTTAGTGGACAAACACATTTAATTAACGAAACCTAACAAACGATAGCTAGGTCAGCGAGAGAGTCGCTAATATTGTGGGTTGAGCTTAATGTTTTTTTCTCCCGCATTTTTTCATTCCGACGAACCTTAGACCATGTTTTAAATAGCGGTCTTGTAATTCTGGAGTAATAAAGGAAAATACAGTACAATACAGTAGCGACCGTATGACTTTGACGGTAAACGTACGTTTTAGCGTAATTAATTATTGGACGAAATGTCCACGTTCGCTTTAGCGTAATTAATTATTGGAAGCTGTATTAGCGATGAAAATACAAATCTAACTGGAAGCTGGATTAGCGATGAAAATATAAGTCAAACTGGAAGCTGGATTAGCGATGAAAATGGAGATCAAACGAGAAGCTGGATGTGCAAAGAAGGTAATCCTCCACGTTACATGCGTTCATTATATGTACACTCTTATAGTGGATAGTTGCCAGCAATTGTGATGACTGATGAAAATATAACTCAAAATAGAAGTTGGATGATTGATGAAAATAGTATTGAAACTAGAAGCTGGATAAATGATGAAAATATTACATAATAAACGGAAACTAGGAGTTGGAATTGCGATGAAACTGTATCGTTTAACGCCGATAATTATCATTGCCGTGGATCAGCGATGAAAACATTTCATAGTAAAACTTGAAATAGAAGCTGGATTTGCGATGAAAATGAACTAAAAGTGGAAGCTGGATGGATGAACGATTAAAATGTGTAATATTAAAGTGAACTAGAAGCTGGAAGGTGGATGAAATAATTATTTACGCTATTCATTTTTCCGAAATCCTGCCAATAATTAATTACGCTAAAGCGTACGTTTACCCAATTTGACTAACTAAACAAGTAGTGTAATGTCTGGCAAATAAGCAATCTCACACTTTACCATAACTTCTACATATGTAATTGTTGATATTTGGTACTTGTTGTATGGATATCGTGTAGGTTGATTATGATTTATTTACTGAACTGTTACTAAGACTAGTAGCGGGATCTATGATGAAAATGAAACTAAGACTAGAAGCGGGATCAATGATGAAAATGTAACTAAGACTAGAAGCGGGATCAATGATGAAAATGTAACTAAGACTAGAAGCTGGATTAGCGATGAAAATATAACAGACTAGAAGCGGGATCTATGATGAAAATGAAACTAAGACTAGAAGCGGGATCTATGATGAAAATGTAACTAAGACTGGAAGCGGGATCTATGATGAAAATGTAACTAAGACTACAAGCTGGATTAACGATGAAAATGTAACTAAGACTAGAACCTGATAATCGATACGTGGGGGGGGGCGAATCTTCCGGGGGCGAAATGTGTGGGGCGAATCTTCCGGGGGAGAAAAGTCCTAGAACCCCTGAGAAGATACTGCTTTTGGACAGAGATTCACTGGTTAATGATAAACGAGACCCTGTTACCTCTTCTACTGAACATGACACTCCCCAAGGTAGTCTGAGGATTCCCGTTAAATTTGTTAACTTCATTGTTTTTTTCATCTCCAATGTACTTTGTATTGATAGGGATGTTGTTTCTGTTTCCTTCCTTTTTGCGTTTTACGAGACCCATTTCCAAAAGTTGCTGTTCTCTAATGTCCATCCTTCTGTCTCCTTCCAGCTGGAAAATCATTTATCAAGAGCATCTTAAAACCTCTGATGTTCAACTACCCCGATACCACATGCACGCGGTCCTCCTGTGCAAGCAAAGTGTATGGTGGAGGACCGAGTTCTTGCCAGGATATGCAACTACTGAGTGGTTAAGAGACAGAATGATGGACGATGGAGATACACATAAGCTATTGCACTTTCATAAATGGCAACATAATCCAAAAATTTCAGATTTTTGTCAATTTTCTCTCTGAAGTTTTTTGTGCATATTTCAGTTGTCAGTTTTAAATCATACCTGGTATGAAATAATATGATATAGACTTTTTACAAATTCAGAAACTTCTTTCTTTGCTACTTTGCAAACTACTATGAAGATATGAGATGGTGTGATTTAAAATTGGCGTTATTGTAGTTATCTTTTCAATTAATGATGTACTTCTTAGTGCCACTGTATTGAGACAGACCTGTGACATTATGAGTTTCAGGGAGAAAAAAATCCTTAGTAGAAAATTTGTTAAATAATTCTTGGAACTGTGCTTTGTATTTTTATTAACTATTCACTCAACTACAAATGGAGAAAAGTCATTCTACTGTTAATGAGAAGCTATCATATTGTTTTATGTACTTTAAAACATTAAAATTGAGGTTTTACTGTTATTTTAGCAAAGATGTGAGGAAGACGACCAACATTCTATAAGAGCTTCTAAATGCAGTTGTAAGACAAGGTCTACATCTCATTAATCTTCGTCAAGATCCTTACAGTGGATCTATTTGACTACAACTTTCGCTATAGTCAACTATTTCATCTTCAGTTGAAATCATACTGAATAACAGCGTAAACACGTGCTATTATACAAAGTTTGGATAGCTTTAGTATTTCGTCATTAAGAATTACTACTACTGACAGATGAATCACGAGCCCTTCCTGTTAGCATCTGAAACGTAAACTTGTAATAAAGTCGTCGACAATTTGAGAAACTGGACACTGCTGATATTCGAAATGGTATATTAAGACACTAATCAGATGTTCAGTGTGATCGTCTGAGAGCTCTTCAAAGAAATCATACTGGAGAAAAACAGTGAAATTATCAATTAAGTGAACAGCGTGATGTTGAATATCGCAACCCAAACAGGAGAAAAGGGATAGAGTTTCCAGTTATATCGGAACTCATTTAGTCAGGGTGTAATCTGAAAAAGCACACGAGGATCCATATTGGCTGAAGCCATAAATGTGCCAGTCATGTCAGAAAGAAACCAAACTGGCTTTTTTCCATACTGGTGCAAGTTATGCCAGGAATCATTTGCTTTTAAAAGGGACCTGAAAATTCACATGAGAACAACCCACACTGGTGTAAAACCATACACGTGTCAGTTGTGTAAGAAATCATTTGCTTCGCAAGGTGATCTGAAAAGGCACTTTAGAACCCATACTGGTGAAAAACCATACACGTGTCAGTTATGTCAGAAATCATTTGCTTTGCAAGGTGATCTGAAAAGGCACTTTAGAACCCATACCGGTGAAAAGCCATACACGTGTCAGTTATGTCAGAAGTCATTTGCTAAGCAAAGTGATCTGAAAATACACAATAGAACCCATACTGGTGAAAAACCATACACGTGTCAGTTATGTAAGAAATCATTTGCTAAAGGTAGTGTTCTGAAAGAGCACATGAGAACCCATACTGGTGAAAAACCATACAGGTGTCATTTGTGTCAGAAATCATTTGCTCACTGTGGTGATGTGGAAAGGCACATTAGAACCCATACTGGTGAAAAGCCATATAGGTGCCAGTTATGTCGAAAATCATTTAATGAAGGTGGTCATCTGAAAACGCACATGAGAACACATACTGGAGAAACACCATACAGGTCAAAGTCTTTTGGATGTGGTATATGTGACGAAATGCTTGAAATAGAGAAGGAATTTTTAGACCATTGTTCTAGCCATCAATTTTCTCCACCTGACGAATTAGCTGCTGACCTTTATACTTACAGATTGGAACAAATGTAATTTGAGATAGAAAAATGCCATAGCAGAATTAGGATACATATTTACCTTGTATCAGTTTAATTTTAGAATACTTAGACAGACTTTGGCATTCTGTTGTACAGAGAATCCATAGGTTCGTCGCATAATTATAAGACTGTTGAATTGCTGCAGATCATCAAAATGAAATTTTATGCTATTGTTACTATTTACTAAAGGCTCAGTAAAGTCTTTCGTTCTGGGTTCCACTGCTTGACAATTTTGTTGTTAAATATTAAATTTAGCGGTTCATATACTCTGCTGGACTAGACATTTAAGAGAGCGGTTACCTGTGTATCAATTTGTGAGACTATTTTAGCATATTGTTGTGTTCATGATTTATTAATTTAAAAAAGGAATTACCTTATTTTATTAAGATTACGTGTTTGATCATTTAATACGAAAGATAAATGCATATTTGTGTAATGAAGTTTGTCGTGAATCCTGAATATTTGGCATTTTGTTGTCTTTGTTAATTTTTATGATACACCTAATTCTGTTCTTCACCTTCAAATAAATAAATAAATAAGCTACAGGTCGTGAATTGCACAGAGGCCTAATTATACTTCTTGTTATGGAATAGATATTTGTTTAATAAAGTGAAGTTTTATACTTAGCATTGATGTTTTTCATCCAATTGTAACTGGATTATATCCTTATACGAATCAAAAGTAAGCAACCTTAGGACCCTACCGTACAGTGGTTTAAGAGGAGATCTTTCATGGCAAATGTCGCATGCGACACAAATCCGCTTGGTTACGTAATCACAAGCGCATTGAGTTTAAGATGGCGATGCTTACACGTAATTCTTTGGAAGCACGTGTTCCATTTTATTTCAAATACTTAGCGTTAAAATCATTACTATTGTGCATTCATTAATGCTACAACCATAATTAATGTAAATTTATGGAAAGACTAACACAGAAGATAATCTGATATTGTGCCAATTGATTTTTTTCATGAAATTTTTTAAACAGTAGGCCTAAAAATGTGCATAATTGGTCTAATTTTAGGCTTGCTTCGGCAAGCTGCGTTAACAGCGCGCGAGATAGGCCTACGCTTATTTTTTGCAATTCTTTTGGATTGTGAACACGAGTATAATTGCTTAATTCTGTTAAACGAATAAAAATTTTGATTAGATATGTGAAAACATGTAAGAAAATGTTTTAACAGTTGACTTCAAATTAGAAAACCAATAATATTAAAAATTGGACTTTGTAAGCTTAAAAGTTTTCTCTGTTATCACTAGTCTTGTAGTTTCTGCCCATCCTTCTACTTGGCTGTTGTACTGACACTGCTCTCCTCTGGATTCAACCGCATTTTTATTCCCAGCTGTTTCTCTGTTAATACACCTGAAGGCTCATCCCAATCATGCCATCTCACTTGCGGTATTCCTCAAGGCTCTGTTCTTGGGCATTCTGTTTATCCCTTAAGCTTACACTAGGCCTATACTCCACTCGGTTAGTCATCGAAGTATATCAGAGAGTCAGTCAAGTAATCAGTTGGGAAGCGTTCAATGATGAATAGTGGTTCAGACGGGAACGCCAGCAGCTTATAGTGGCATTTTGCTGTAGAATCAACTGGCATATCTAGTGCTAAGCTAAGCAGGCAGTCTAGGCTTTCGTCTTGAGAAGTCCAGAAAAGAAGTTCTTCTAGTTGTTGCGATATTGTAGCTATCTCATCAACATCAGCGTAACTGAACGCTTCCCAACTGACTACTTGACTGACTCTCTCTACTGCTTTATATAGGCTAGGCCTATCCTTAGTCATTTGGAGGTCCGTGGTAAAAGTATAATCTGAAATTTCTCGACGCTATTTGTTTCTTAAGACCGCGCTGTCTAGAAGTAGATGGGGATTCTCTGACCATTTGGAGAATGTTAGTATAAAGGATGAAAAGTAGTGGACCCAGGACGGAGCCTTGAGGCACACCACAGGAGAGAGGGAGGGGTTGTGAGCAGTGGCTTGAGGCTTTAGCAGAGAAGGATCTGGAAGACAAGTAGGAGTGGAACCGGAGCAGGGAGTAACCACGAAGAGTGCAATCGGAGAGATGATGGCTAGAGGACGAAATGGAGGTCCATGTTTCTTGAAGGGCAATGAGATCAGGTGGACGATAACAGATGACAAGATCACTTGGTAAAACCGTAGGCCTAGTTTCTGTTTACGTTGCTAATTTGATAGTGGCTGGGAATCAGTATTTTACCTTGCTAAATTCTTTCACGTTAGGTCTAATACCGCGTATAAAAACAAAATCAGGTGCCCTAAGAAGGATGGGTTTCATAGTAAAACTAGAAGTTGGATTATTCATGAAAATACTACTGAAACTTGAAGTTGGATGAGCGATGAAAATAGTTTATATTATACGTGAAACTAGAAGTTGGATGATCAGCAACGTGAAGACATGGTATTAATTTGGCACCCCGTCCTTATAACGCTCACGACAAATGCGCGCCGTCAATATTATTGCGCGCATAATCGAGACGTTTAATTATTGTGCGAGAAGTAGAGACATAATTGGATCGATCTGACCTGATATCCTGAGTAAAAGAACCAAAAAATAATAGTAAGCCAAAAGCGAGACCGATGAAAAAGAAGAAATCAGATCAAAAGTCAATATAACGCTCAGACAGCTATGCTGGTGCCGTTGTTGATCGTCAAATGAATATTATTCAGGATTCACCATAATCTTGATTACACAATAAACATCTATTATTAACTTACATAATAACCGTTGTACGTCTGTCTGTCTGTCCGTCCCGTAACAAACACTATTGTGACGTCACTATACTGCCGCCTTGGCGACGGTTGTCTTGCCAGCAGACTAGCTGTCTAGCTGTGTTACGCTGTCTTGACGACGGCTATAGGCCTATAATATGACGTCATAATATAACGGGGAAGTAAGCTATCACTGCAATAATTGTTTTTTATATACCGTGATTTTTCACGGGTTACAGCTAGTTAAACAACATAATAACCGTTGTACGTCTGTCTGTCTGTCTGTCCCGTAACAAACACTATTGTGACGTCACTATACTGCCGCCTTGGCGACGGTTGTCTTGACGACGGCTATAGGCCCATAGTATGACGTTATTGTTATCACTGCAATAATAATTGTTTTTTATATACCGTGATTTTTCACCGGTTACAGCTAGTCAAACATAATGTGCAACACTTATTCTAAATAAAATAAGCTAATTAATTTTATAACTGGTACTTAATAAATCATGTATGCAACAACAATAGTCTAAGTGTCACAGCTAACCGTTCTGTTAAATATCTAGTCAAGCAGAACAGCTAAATTTAATATTTAACAATAAATTGTAAAGTAGCGGAACCCAGAACGAAAACTTTTGCTGCATCTTTTGTAACTACGCATAACATTTCATTTTGATGACCTGCAGCAATTCAACAGTCTTATAATTATGTGAGCAGAAGGCAACACCTTAGGCAGGCTATGTGGTGCCTATAATGAGGAACCTCTGGATTCTCTACACCAGATCGCCTACTGGCTAAGTATTCTGAAATTAAAGTGATACACAGTAACTGTTCATGTATGTATCCCAATTCTTCTATGGCGTTTTTTTAATCTAAAATTACAATTGTCCCAATCTGTAAGGTATGTGGAAAAATAATTCAGCACAGGTCAGCAGCTAAATCGTCAGGTGGAGAAAATTGATGGCCAGAACAATGGTCTAGAAATTCCTTTTCTATTTCCAGCAATTCGTCACATATACCACATCCAAATGATTTTGACAAAGACTCTTTTGCATCAACAGGAAATTTGAATTCGGTAATATGCAGACATTCTCCATCTCTACTTTTTGGTAAGTGATCTGCAATTCCAATAGAATCCGGATATGAGAAACATTCATTTGGTTTACCAATATCGCCTCTACCACTAAATGTGGTGAAATGATCAGATAGATTAGCAATTACTTCACTTCCCAATTTAAGATCTTGTGGCTGTATTCCTGCATGGAGTTTTAACTGATTGGCTGCTGAACTGCTCTCTGTAAAAGGCTCAGTCCGCGTGGGTTGATACTCAGTTGCATGAGTACTTATATCTTTCTTTTCATTTCCAATTTCTGTTAATCCTTTATTAGAAACCTTGCATATGTACTGGTTTTCTTCTGTATGAGTTATTGTATGATTCTTTAGCAAACTCTTAACTGTAAATGGTTTCCGAGAAAAATTACATCTGTACGTTTTTTCGCCAGTATGGGTTCTCATGTGCCTTTTCAGAGAACCACTTACAGCAAACAATTTCTCACACAGCTGGCATCTGTAAGTTTTTTCGCCAGTATGGGTTCTCATGTGCCTTTTCAGAGTACAACCTACAGGAAACGATTTCTCACACAACTGGCATCTGTATGCTTTTTCGCTAGTATGGGTTCTGAAGTGCCTTTTCAGAGTACCACAGTCAGCAAATGATTTCTCACACAACTGGCATCTGAATGCTTTTTCGCCAGTATGAATTTTCATGTGTCTTTTCAGATGACCACTTTCATTAAATGATTTCTGACATAAATGGCATCTATATGGCTTTTCGCCAGTATGGGTTCTCATATGCGCTTTCATTTGACCACCATGAGCAAATGATTTCTCACATAACTGGCACCTATATGGCTTTTCCCCAGTATGGGTTCTTATGTGCTCTTTTAGAGCATGACCTTTAGCAAATGGTTTCTGACATAACTGACAAGTGTATGGTTTTTCACCACTATGGGTTCTCAAGTGCTCTTTCAGAATATCACCTTTGGTAAATGTTTTCTGGCATAAATTGCAACTGTATGGCCTTTCGCCAGTATGGTTTCTCATGTGCTCTTTCAGAGTAGTACCTTTGGCAAATGATTTCTGACATAGCTGACACGTGTGTGGTTTTTCACCAGTATGGCTTCTTATGTGCCTTTTCAGATCACTATGAGAAGCAACTGATTTCTGACACAAATGGCACATGTATCGTTTTTCGCCAGAATGGGTTCTCATGTGGCGTTTTAAACGACTACCTTGAACAAAAGTTTTCTGACATAACTCGCACCTGTATGGGTTTTCGCCTGTTTGGTTTCCTTCTGACATAACTGGCAAACGTAAGGTTTCCGCCATTATGGGTTCTCATGTGCTTTTTCAGATTACACCCTGACTAAATGACTTCCAATATATCTGGACGCTGTTTCCTTTTTCTGCTTTTTGGGATGACATATTCACCATTAAGCTATTCACTTATTTAATAAAAATTTCACTGTTTTTCTCCAGTATGGGTTCTTTGAAGATCTCTCAGATGATAACCTTGAACATATGGTTTCTAAAATTATTGACATCGATGTGATGTTTTAGCGTGCCTCTCCAATCAGTAGATTCTAGACAAAGTTGGAATTTGTATGGCTTTTGAGAATCATCAGTGTTGTTACGCACTTCAAAGTAAAAGTTTCTGCAATTGTTGTTGTCATAGCCTTTCCAACACCAGCAGTGTCTAGTTTCTTACATTATCAATGACTTCATTTGCTTACAGAAAGGGTTCATGTTTCATCTGTCAGTAGTAGTATTTTTTTATGATCAAATACTGAAGCTATCGAACCTTTATATAGCAGCACACCTTTATGCTATTGTTCAGCATGATTTCCACTTAAGGTGACATAGTTGACTATGGCGAAAGTTGTAGTCGAATAAATCCACTGTAATTCTCTTGATGAAGATTAATGAGGTGTAGACCTTGTCCTGCAAGTGCACTTTTGAAGCTGTGAAAGAATGTTGCTCGTCTTCCTCACGTACTTGCTAAAATGAAACCTCATTATTAATGTTTTAAAATACATAATATAATTTGATTGCTGGTTCTATTGCAGCAGAATGTCTGTTCTGCATTTGTAGTTCAGTTAATAGTTAGAAATAATGGCAAGGCACTGCTCCGTAATTTCGCTAACTAATTTTCTGCTAAGAATTTGCTCTGGTCAAACCCTTACTGTTACAGCTCTGTCTCAAAACACAATGGCCTGACACCTGCCCTAAGAAGTGCATCAATTGATGAAAAGTTAACTAAAATAATGAAAATTACAGAAGTTTGTAAAATTAGCAAAGGAAAAAGTTTATAAATTTGCAGTTGAACATCAGAGGTTTTAAGATACTCTTGATAAATGATTTTCCAGCTGGAACGAGCCAGAAGGACGGATGTTAGAGAACAGCAACTTTTGGAAATGGGTCTTGTAAAAAACACTGGAAAGAAGGAAACGATTAACCACATCCCTACCTTTACCAAGTACAATGGAAATTACAAAAACCAATGCAGTTAACAAATTTAACATGGGGTGTCATGTTTGGTAGGTGTGGTCGTCAAACAGCAAAAAAACTTTTCCAAAAACAGTATCAACTCAGGATAAGAATTAAGAATATTCAAATCACGCAGAGCTGAGAAGCAAAAGTAAACAGTGAAACGAGAAGAGCGATAATGCAATGAGAAGAGGAAGAAAACAGATCCTGGGATTGACATAGGTCAGATGAAGGATGATCGAGACTTCAGGGTTAAGGATGGACTTTACCAGTTATCGAATAAGGGTTATATATATTAGGAATGGGATGAGTAGCAGACAGAGGTTGCGCTGATAGAGTAGGCCCTAATGGTAATTGGTAACACTCATGGCCAGGACAACATTGCATTCCGGTGAGCCCAGAAAACTCTGGTCAACATTCAATGACATCTTGGGTCGTGCGCGCTCTGGTTCCTGTCCGGCTACATCACACTTCACGGCTGATGCCTGCCTTAAGGCATTCACGGCTAAAGTGCGTTCGGTCCGCGAGGCCACGGCAGACAGCCCACCACCGGTCTTTCCATCTACGAGCTACGAACTTCCGTCTCTGGGCCTAATCACAAGTGCTGAGCTCCGTCGAATTATACTTTCATCAGCGCCGAAGACCTGCAAACTGGATCCGCTCCCGTCGTTCATCCTCCAAGAGACCCTCGATGTCTTCCTACCATTCCTTACGGTTCTGTGTAACCGCTCCCTCCAAGAGGGAGTTCTTCCTGCAAGCCAAAAGAGGTCCATCCTTGTTCCAGTGCTTAAAGCGGATGGACTCGACGCTACTGAACCAACCAATTTTAGGCCCATTGCTAATGTTACATTCTTGTCTAAAATAATTGAGAAGATTGTTGCCGCGCAGCTCATGTGCTACCTGGACAAATATTGTCTTCTCCCCACCTTCCAATCGGGTTTCCGTAAGGGCCACTCCACAGAAACCCTATTAGTCCGCCTCTTATCGGACATAATTTTTTCTTATATGGGGCCATTGACAGATCCCAGGTCACTCTCCTTGCGCTGTTCGATGGGAGTGCCGCGTTCGACACTGTCGATCACGACATCCTCTTGCAGCGCTTATCCATTTCCTTTGGCTTCTCTGGTAATGTTCTAGGTTGGCTTACTTCATTTCTGCAAGACCGCTCCTTTATGGTGGCTCAAGGATCCACTAGGTCCCCTTGGGTTCCTGCTCCTTTTGGCCTGCCTCAAGGCTCCGTCCTTGGACCCCTTCTTTACATAATCTACACTGCTGACCTGGGGTCCTTGTTAGCGGCTGGGTCAGTTTTTAACCAGTCCTATGCTGATGACCTGCAAGCCTATGTACACTGCCCTGCTGTCCGGGCTGTTGCAGCTGTGGAAACCATGACCCGTGCCATGGAATCCCTGCAGGCCTGGATGTCTGCAAACCGCTTAAGACTTAATCCGGTTAAGACGCAGTTTATATGGCTTGGCACACCCCAGCAGCTCTCCAAAATCGATTTGACTTCTCTTGCCTTGCAATTCCCACACCTTACTTTTTCGACCTGGGTCCGGGACTTGGGAGTCATCCTGGACCAGGAACTTGCATTTACGCGGCACATAAGCCTTCTCTCCCGTAGCTGTTATTACCAGCTCCGGCAACTGAAGGTGATTTCCCGTTCTTTGTCCTCTGGTGCAGCTTCCACACTTGTCCATGCATTTGTTGTTTCTCGACTGGACTACTGCAGTGCCATATATAACGGACTGCCGGCCTGACGGATTGAGCCCCTGAATAGAATCCTGCGTTCTGCTGCCCGCCTTATAGGCCGCATCCCCAACTTTGGCAGAGTGTCTGCGTATATCAGGGATGTCCGACACTGGCTCCCCTACCCGCAACGCATCACTTATCGAATCTCTGCTTTGGTTCGGCGATGCTTTGAAGGCGTGGCCCCTCCATACCTGCGGGAGCTCTGCTGTCCCACTTCATGTTCGCAACGTCGTTGCTCTCTCCGCTCAGCTGCGCAGGCTGAACTTATTGTTCCCCGTGCGCGGACAGCCATACAACAGCGCCGTGCCTTCTCTGTGGCTGGCCCCATGACCTGGAATGGGCTCCCTACCAAACTCCGCCAAATACCGATTGGTCATTTCACCTTGTTTCTTACTGTTCTCAAAACTGCGTTGTTCGACCGTGGTTGGGCTGGGAGCGCTCCTGAGTAGGCAATCTTGAAGTCTTGAAGGGGCGCTATAAAAAACTGCTTTAATAATAATAATAATAATAATAACATTAGACTGCGGGTCGATACCCATAACCCCCCTCTAAGGAGGCACCTAGCATGTCAAATCGTGTGTTTAATTAAGATCTTGATTGTACTGTCATGCTTCAATGTAATCTTACTGCCTACCTGTCAGTTTGAATGAATAAAGAATATTATTAGATTAATTATTATAGTAAATATCGGGCTAACACTCCTTTTTTCAAATATTATTATGTTCTTATTATGGTCTTATTACTTCTGTTTTATATTTTTTTCTATACTTGTTCACCAATGTGCGGTTCGCTTTTGGTTTTTCAATAAAGAATAATAATAATAATAATAATAATAATAATAATAATAATAATAATAATAATAATAATAATAATAATAATAATAATAATAATAATAATAATAATAATAATAATAATAATAACAACACGGTCCGAACGCGCCTAATCAAACGGAGACCTGAAATGGAGTGGTACCCACTCACACGCGCAGCGGTGGTGAAGAATTTAACCCAATAAATTCATTGAAAGATGAGCAGAGTCGAAGTTATACGGTCGCTACATAAAAACGTTTACATTTACATTTATTGGTCTAATGTTCCTCGGAATAACTTCCCAGCAGTAGAAAACATTAACCTCAAGCCATAAGATTAACAATTCCCTCATTGACCTAGCTGTCGTTTATCTAACGTGTATTTAACGTGTTTGTCCACTAAATTATACGTACAGGGTTATAGAATCTAACCAGATTTGGCATTAAAGTAGAATT
This sequence comes from Allolobophora icterica, assembly GCA_963556255.1. Lineage (NCBI taxonomy): Eukaryota > Metazoa > Annelida > Clitellata > Crassiclitellata > Lumbricidae > Allolobophora > Allolobophora icterica. Next base: position 1,236,715 of record OY744611.1, on the reverse strand, counting down.
TTCCCATGATCTCGTTCATCCTGTCATCAGCACAAAATGGCGAGTGATCATACGATTTTGCTACAATGAAAAGTAAGCTGGAGTTGTTGAAGGTATTTCCTGTCACCTAGCGATTAGATTATGATGTTAAACAACTAAGAATTCCGTCATTATACAAATCGTACAATAAGCTTATAATACAACTAAAAATTTATAGCGCGCTTCAACAAGACAGGCCTTGCACAGAAGCGCGTTGCGCTACATTCCTAGTCATAGTACAATGTGAATAGGTGAGTTTTTAATATAGATTTAAACTGTGCAACAGATGCGCATTGACGGACTGTAGTTTATTTATTCCGGATATTTCTATAGCGCCTCTCGAAGTCAACTACTACTCAGAGGCGCTCCCGACTACAGCATTTGATGCTGTACCGGAATTTTCACGCCGAAGCGCCACGAGCAATTGCGAGTGAAGGACTTGCCCAAGGTCCGTACGCAGCGGCTAAAGTGGGATTCGAACCTGCAACCCTCCGGTCACAAGGCGCCGAACTTACCACTGAGCCACCACGCCCCATTCTATAGGTGTTTTGACAATTCATTTGGTGTCCTATTTCTAAAATTACTGTCATACTATTTTATATAGTTCTAGGAACAAAGAAGTGAGCAGCAAGTTGGAACGCTGGTTTATTAATGAACATTGATGCAATATCAATACCTGTACATGTGCACCAAAATTAAAAACAACTTGCTTCGTCCTCTCCATTCTTCTGACCAGTTTGGTTCCTGGTTCCGCGTGTCAGAACTTCAATGGCTCAACTCAATCTGATGTTTATCCTCTGCTTCCATAGGTCCCTCACTTTGGAACAGTCTTCCTTCTGAATTCTCTGCTTAGCCTGTTTCGCCTCTGCGTCCATGTGCCACATGCGATATAAATTTTGACAATTAAGATTTACTTTTAAACTATACTGTACACTGTAGGGTACTAAGTTTGCATTTAAGTTAGTTTCGCACAACGATATAATCCAATAACAGTTAGATGAAACAGTGGTCATCTGAGAAGGCACACGAGAACACATACATTACAGCTGTCTTAATGTACAGTACGTTGTGTACTTAATGTACGTTGTCCTATGTGTTCTCTCTATGCCCAAATTTCAATCCCTCTCTCCTCATGCAGTCTTGCAGGATGATATAATTATTGCGCGTGTCACATCAAAACCAGCCTCCAAATTTGAAGTAACCATCGAGAAATCTTGTCTCTCAACAGCCAACAACTGTTGTAGCTTTCATACCCGAGAGTATAAGGTTTCCAGATTTCATGATTCTCTTGGAACTTTATCAGTCGCTTAATTTGCTGACCCATTTCCTAAGGTCAGGGCGGCCGTTGGCCGGCTCTTATAGTTGGTTCCATTAGAGTTTATTAGACTTACTGTGTTATTTCTATAGTGCATTGAGTGCATCGAAATAAGCTTTGGATTCTGCCTGACAAAGGCGCTCATCTTTTATCTAATCACTGTTAAAATTTAGGCGCAAATGATTTTTTTAAATTGTACCAATGACCAAAAAGTTGTTTGAGCATGCGCCTGCCTTGGCGCCACAGTGCCAAAACTTGTGAGCATAGGCGCCTTTGGCGTCATAGGTTCCCGGGCCCCTGTCTTCCTCCGAAAATGCTCTAAAACTCACCTACGGCAATGTAGAATTTCAATTTCAGAATTTCATGGAAGGGGAATGGGAAGGGAGGGGGAAGATGGATAGGCATGGAGGGGATGGAGGAGGGGAGGGAGGCGAGGGTAGGGAAGGAATGGTTCTTATATCCATACCGGCACCTCTTGTTTCCCACTTCGAGCCCTCAAGCCAAATCCCTTTGCAATATTCCAATCCCTTCTCTAGATATTACACTGAAAACACTGGGGTCCGGTCGGACCCCCTCTTGGGCATTCGTGTTCCAAAAAATACCTTGAGCACTCGAGGGTTAAACCCAATGCGCTCTTGATTAGACAACTATTTGAGTGTGTGCCACATGCGTCATTAGCCATTAGCCTAAACACTAACTACTAAACTACTGTACACTAGGGCCCTAACGTTGCTTAAGTTAGTTTCCTACAAGGATATAATCCAGTTACAATTGGATGAAACAGATCAATGTGAAGTATAAAATTTCAGCTTATTAAAGAAATATATTTTTATTCCAGAATTATAAGTAGGAGTATGTAATATTTACGGCCTGCAGCTTATTTATTTGAAGCTAAGAACAGAATTAAATGTTTTATAAAATTACGAAAGACAACAAAACGCTAACTATTCAGGATTCACGACAAACTTGATTACACAATAAACATTTATCTTTCGTATTAAATGATCAAGCAAAACGTACAACACTTAATCTAAATAAAGTAAGATAATTACTTTTATTACTTAATAAATCATGAACAGGTCATGTACGGTTTTGTTTGATAGCCGGCCATGTACTGTTTTGATTGTAAACTTTTCTAGTAAAAATCTTAGGTGACGGTTATGTGCTGTCTTATTATGGAATGCACAACTTTTTTAGGACCAACAGCCATACCTTCTTCTTCTTCTCCTCCTCCTCCTCCCCCCTCCTCCTCCTCCTCCTCCTCCTCCTCCTTCTTCTTCTTCTTCTTCTTCTTCTTCTTCTTCTTCTTCTTCTTCTTCTTCTTCTTCTCTGCCTTCAGGCAGGTTCGAACGTGTGAAGCGATTTCGAGCCTCTTCTTTGAGTCTTCTATACCCTTCCTTCATCATCCAATCCAGCATCATCTTTCTTGGTCTTCCCCTTGTCCTCCTCCCCTCGATGACATTTCTTAGGAGAGAGTCCCCTCGCAGTGTGTGTCCAATCCATTTCCTCTGCCTCATTCTTAATGTGTGCATCAGGGATCTTTCTTCTTCAATCCTTCCCAACACTTCTTCATTTGTTTTATGTTCTGTCCAGCTGATCTTCTCCATTCTTCTCCAAATCCACATCTCGAATGCCTCCAGTTTCTTGATGTCTTCTTTCCTCATCGTCCACGTCTCTGATCCATACAACTGTTACAACATCACACTCCACACCAGTGTCTTAACCATTCTTTTCTTCAGATTTCTGTTCATTTGTCCTCTCAATAGCTCTTTCCGTTTTGTTGTTAATGTTGGGGGCGGGATGACAGGAGTGTATGTGTTGTGTGTGTTATGCAATTGAACTGTTGTAGCTAAAGCTTTTCAACTGGGCCTGTGTTTATAATTGCTTGTGGATACAATTCTATTGCTTGACTTAATTGTAGAAACTGTCTATAATGAGGAACCTTTGGATTCTCTGAATCAGTATGCCAAGTGGCAAAGTATTCTGAAACTAAAATCTGGTGGGGCGTGGTGGCTCGGTTGTAAGTTCGGCGCCTTGTGACCGGAGGGTTGCAGGTTCGAATCCCACTCTAGCCGCTGCGTACGGACCTTGGGCAAGTCCTTCACTCACAATTGCTCGTGGCGCTTCGGCGTGAAAATTCCGACACAGTATCAAATGCTGTAGTCGGGAGCGCCTCTGAGTAGTAGTGGACTTCGAGAGGCGCTATAGAAATATCCGGAATAAATAAATAAATAAATAAAATGATACAAGGTAACAATTCATGTCTGTATCCCAATTCTTCTAGGGCAGTTTTTTTTATCTCAAATTACAATTATTCCAATCTGTAAAGTATGTGGAATCATAATGCAGAAGCTAAATCGTCAGGTGGAGAAAATCGATGGCTAGAACAATGGTCTAGAAATTCCTTCTCTATTTCAAACAATTCATCACATAAACCACATCCAAAAGACTTTGACCTGTATGGTGTTTCTCCAGTATGGGTTCTCATGTGCCTTTTCAGATGACCACCTTCATTAAATGATTTCTGACATAACTGACATTTGTATGGTTTCTCGCCAGTATGGGTTCTCATATGCGGTTTCAGTTGACCACTGCGAGTAAATGTTTTCTGACATAACTGGTACCTGTATGGTTTTTCTCCAGTATGGGTTCTCATGTGCGCTTTCAGGCTATTACCTTTAGCAAATGATTTCTGACATAACTGACACCTGTATGGTTTTTCATCACTATGGGTTTGCATGTGCCTTTTCAGATTACTACCTTGAGCAAATGATTTCTCACACAACTGGCATCTGTATTCTTTTTCGCCAGCATGGATTCTCATGTGCCTTTTCAGATGACCACCTTCAGCAAATGATTTCTCACACAACTGGCATCTGTATTCTTTTTCGCCAGTATGGGTTCTCATGTGCCTTTTCAGATGACCACCTTCAGCAAATGATTTCTCACAAAACTGGCATTTGAATCCTTTTTCGCCAGTATGGGTTTGCATGTGCCTTTTCAGATTACTACCTTGACCAAATGATTTCTCACACAACTGGCATCTGTATTCTTTTTCGCCAGTATGGGTTCTCAGGTGCCTTTTCAGAGTACTACCATCAGCAAATGATTTCTCACACAACTCGCATCTGTGTGCTTTTTCGCCAGTATGGGTTCTCAGGTGCCTTTTCAGGTTATTACCTTTAGCAAATGATTTCTGACATAACTGACACCTGTATAGTTTTTCGCCAGAATGGGTTCTCATATGCTCTTTCAAACAACTACCTTGAAGAAATGTTTTCTGACATAGCTCGCACCTGAATGGCGTTGCGCCTGTATGATTTCTTTCTGACATAACTGGCACATGTATATATGGTTTTCCGTGTGTATGTGTTCTCGTGTGCTTTTATCAGATTACACTCTGACTAAATGACTTCTGATATATGTGGAAACTGTTTTTTTCTCCTTTTTCGGTTGTAATTTTCAACATCAGGCTATTCACTGTTTTTCTCCAGTATGGGTTCTTTGAAGATCTCTCAGATGATCACCTTGAAGTTTCTGAAATAACTGACACCTGTGTGGTGTTTTAATGTGTCTCTCCAATCAGCAGATTCTAGTCAAAGTTGGTATTTGTATGGCCTTTGACAAGCATCAGTTTTCGTATGCTCTTCAAAGTAGTTGCCTGATTAAAAATTTCTGCAATTTGTGTTGTCATAGCCTTTCTAGTACAAGCAGTGTCCAGTTTATCAAATTATTGATGACTCCTTTAAGTTTACTTTTCAGATGATTACAAGATGGGTTTATGTTTCACCTGAATTTATCCGACCTTTGTATAATAGCACATCTTTACACTATTGTTCAGTATCATTTCAACTGAAGATGAATAGTTTATAATAGTTGACTATAGCAAAAGTTGTAGTGGAATAATTCCTCTGTAATCTTCTTGATGAAGATTAATGATGTGCAGACATTGCCAAGAAACTGCATTTTGAAGCTTTATAATTGTTGCTCATCTTCCTCGGGTATTTGCTATAAAACAGAAAAAAACCTCATTATTAATGTTTTAAAATACATAATATAATTTGGTTGTTGCTCACTACAGTAGAATGACTGTTCTGCATTTGTAGTTAGGTGACTAGTTAGAATTTAGAGAGGTAATCTATCGTTTTAACGGCATTAATTATTTCGGATTTCTCCCACTATTGTTTTAACGGAATTATATTTAAATCGCTGATCCCGCTGCTAGTGTTAGTTATATTTTAATCGTTCGTCCAGCTTTCAGTTTTAGTTACATTTTAATCGCTGATCCCGCTCCTAGTTTTAATTATATTTTAAACGTTCATCCAGCTCCTAGTTTTAGTTATATTTTAATCGTTCATCCAGCTCCTAGTTTTAGTTATATTTTAATCGTTCATCCAGCTTTCAGTTTTAGTTACATTTTAATCGCTGATCCCGCTCCTAGTTTTAATTATATTTTAAATGTTCATCCAGCTCCTAGTTTTAGTTATATTTTAATCATTCATCCAGCTTCCAGTTTTAAATAGTTTTAGTTATATTTTAATCGATCATCCAGCGCCTAGTTTTAGTAATAGTTTAATCGTTCATCCAACTTCCAGTTTTAATTATATTATCATCGCTGACTCCGCTTCTAAAGTGATAGCGCAAGATATATACAATAATTACTTCCGCTACTCCGATATGCGAATTGATAGAAATAATTAATTCCGTTAAAATGATAGATTACCTTTAGAAATAATGGAAAGGGTTCTTTAACGAATTTTGTCCTTAGAATAAGTCTTGTTAAAACCCTTAAAGTTACAGCTCTGTTTCAAAACAAATAGCCTAACACTTGCACTAAGACTTACATAATTCCATGGAAAGTTAACTCAAATAATTTCAAATGTTAAATCACAAAATCTTATATCTTCATATAGGTTTGCAAAAGCAGCACATCTAAAAGTTGTCATGTGAGCATAAACCATGTACCAAGTTTCGCTGAGATAAGTGCAAAAAGAGTTGTAGCTGAAATGAAGCAACGGGCAACAAACACTATGGAAAAAACACACAGTATTGTTGCAACTGTAGCAACTGGTGTTGGATCAGCAGCAGTCACTGGTAAGCTCCCAACTACCGGTAACTTACAGCAAAGAATAAGACGTGTTAGACATAAATATTAAACTCAGTAAACTTGACGGAGAGTAAACTATAAGCAACATCGACAGTCCTTATAATATGACACTGAATGGTAGTTTTTTAATCCTTGTTTGCTATGGAATAGGAGGTGTTTACATTTTCCATGTTTCACTCTTTTCAATATTATTCGTCTTTATAAGCGCTTATAAGCTCCTGTAAACACGCTCTTCATTTACATTCGCCCTTTTGATCATGCGCTTTATTTATCATTCGCTTTATTGATTTTCGCCCTTTTGATTGTGCCCTTTTGATTTCGCCCTTTTGATTTTCGCTCCTTTGATAGGATACCGGTAGAAATGTGTAAACATTAGCTTGCTTTACTTATAGAGGGGTATAAGAAGAAGAACAACATAATCACTTAAATGGCAAAACTCTTGCAAATAGGCACAAAATCGAAGAATGTTTAATTCTACCAATAGGATTATAGGATTACACCAGCTGCAGAATGTTGGTGGAAGATCAGATGCCCATGAAAAGTATTCAACGCCTGCTGTCTTCCTCTCAAGGTTAAGACTTATCTTATCTTCTTTTCAGAACACGCAATATCTGAAATTATGTTGATTAACTACCTGCTTCAAAATTCAACTGGTTGAAAATCAAAACGGTCTTGCACATTTTTATAGGTAAGACAGTCTGAATAGCTGCAAATTTAGAATTTACTATATATTTAACTGTTCAACATCATGTATGTTATAAGGATATCTAAATAAATTATAGAGTGGTACCCATTCAAACGGGCAGCAGTGTTGAATGATCTCACCCGATCAATTCATTGAAAGATGAGCAGAGCCGAGGGCGAACATGTACAATCGGGGTGCCTATGTACTATCTGGGTGGGTGTCTTTTCATCGTGAGGGTCGGTTAGGGTCAAGGTAAGCGTCGGTATAGCCTAGGGTGACCATACGTCCCGGTTTTCCGGGACATGTCCCGGTTTTATGTGGTGTGTCCCGGTGTCCCGACGACTTGTGGGAAAGAGCAAAATTGTCCCGGTTTCTGAGAAGTAAAAAAGTTGTCAACTTGAATCTTGGAAACGTCAGTTCTTTGTTATAATAATAATCTTCATTTATTAATTCAAACTGACAAGTATGCAGTATAGTAAGGTTACATGATATATTATAGGTATAGAACTAATAGTTAATAGTAAATAGTTTGTAATTTATATATTATATCTTTAGTAAGTTAGTTAAAATGTTATGTGAAATATTAAAGTACAGAAAATGCAATGGAAATATTAAAGGCTGCTCTGTAGAAACTAATGCAGTTATATAAAATTGTTATAATTGTTATATTGATATAATTATATAAAATTGTTATAGCTGTTATATTGATATAATTAATATGTTATGATATAGGCCTACAGATCCGGCCTGCCGATGTAGTCTAACTCTAAGGGTTACCAGTCTAACACTCGAACGGTCTAACGGTGATCAGTGTGGGAATTGTAGAAAAAACACTGAAGGGTTGAACATTTTATTCGTATTTTGCAAACTTATATAAGTAATATAGATAGATAACATTACAATATCGTATATGGTATGGTAACTAGCTGGGATGCAAGTTCTCATTTGTACATATTGATCAATTGTTTTCTTTTGCCCAGCCGATGAAAGATGCCGAAAAGAGCGTTACAAAAGGTGTCCCGGTTTTTGAAGGCCAATAAATGGTCACCCTAGTATAGCCTATGTATGTGTGCGACTAAAAAAGCTATTCCTGCGAGTGGAAGCTGGATTTTAAAATTCAGGGCTAGGGCTAGTCACCCCGATTGTACATGATCGCCGAGCCGAGGTCATACGGTCGCTACATAAAAACATTTAAATTTACATTTATTGGTCTAATGTTCGTCGGAAAGACTTTCCAGCCATCGCCCGCGGAAGGAAAAACACACTAAGCTCAATAATATGCACAGAGTTGTAAATCTAACCAGGTTTGGTATTAAAGTCGAAATTCCCCAAATAACTTTCATACTGTCACCAGCACCAAAATGGCGAGTGATCTAAATGTGTTGTATCAATGTAAAGTAAGTTGGAGTTTTGAAAGTATACCCTGTCATCTAGCGAATATATTTTGGTGTACATGCTATTACAGCAACTAGGATTTCAGTCTTAGCTCCGATCTAAGCATGTCTAATCATATTGACTAACAAGTATATTCTACAGTGTGGATGTTTTCATTGTTTATTATAAATTTTATGAGCATTTTAGTGGTATTTGATCCGTGAGTTGCTGACATAGATTACCACAAATCTTAAGCAAGAATACACAGTGCTAGGTTTTTTTGGTCTAATTAAAACCTTCATTGCCCTACATATATTACATATAGTCTAGACAGTGATGGGCACTAAACTATTTCTTTTAGTTAAACTAAAACTATTTTCCAACTAAAAATGTAGTTTAACTATAAAGTTGGCAACTGATTTTGGAAATTAGTTAACTAAACTAAAAAGAGTAATTAAACTTTCTGCAAACTTTTTTCCAACTTTTTACGACAAACATTTTCACAATAACAGAGGTTAAGTGAACTGTGATAGCCTAATGCAGATCATCGATGACAATTTCACCTTCAAACTATGCAATGTGTACTGTTCTGGCATAGGCTACAGTTATGGCGTACTGTAAGTAGTAGGCCCTATATGAATTTGAAAATGCTGTTTTTGTTGTTGATAGTGTTCAATGTTCATTGTGGAAAAATAGTTGCAAATTGCTGATTTTTTAGTTAAACTTTTTAGTTAGCAACTACATTTTTTTTAGTTAAACTGTGGTTTTAACTAAACAATTTTTAGTTAGTTAAACTTCATCCTTAACTAAAACAATTTAGTTAAAAATAGGACAGCATGTCCTATGTTGCATATAATATTCCGAGTTCTACTTTCTGTTTTATACTCAATGTTAAGTATTCAACGGTGCGTCGGTGGTAAAGTTCAGGCGGCAGTATGTATATGTTACAGGGAATGTGTATTTTCAGGGAATATGTATATTCCCTGAAAATTTCAGGGAATGTGTATAGAAGCGGGATCTACGATGAAAATGTAACTAAGACTATAGAAGCTGGATTAGCGATGAAAATGTAACTAAGGCTAGAAGCTGGATTAGCGATGAAAATGTAACTAAGGCTAGAAGCTGGATTAGCGATGAAAATGTAACTAAGGCTAGAAGCTGGATTAGCGATTACAAAAATCATATACATATTCCCTGAAATGTTCAAGTGATTTCTATACACATTCCCTGAAATTTTCAGGGAATATACATATTCCCTGAAAATACACATTCCCTGTAACATATACAACCAGACATCATCCAGTACTATAAGGCCCAAGAAAGTGTGTAAACAAATTTGGGTAATCCTGGGTTTTAGCGTCCGAAATTATTTTCATTGAAACGTATTAATACAATATGCAAAAATACAGTAAATAATCATCGTTCATCCAACTTCTAGTTTCAGTTATATTTTAATCGATTATCCAGCTCTAGTTTCGTGAATATTTTCAGCAATCTTCCAACTTCTAGTTCGAGTTTTACTATAAAATGTTTTCATCGGTCATACCCGGGAATAATATCGGCACTAAAACGATATATTTTCATCGCAATTCCAACTTCTAGTTTGACTTTTATTATGTAATATTTTCGTCGATCATCCGGCTTCTACTTTCATTGATATTTTTATCAATCTTCCAACTTCTTGTTTGAGTTTAACTCTGAAACGTTTTCATCGCTCATGCAATGTAAATAATTTCGGACGCTAAAGCCCAGGATTACCCAAATTTGTTAGTGTGTCGCCGTTGTCACGGAATGAGAAAGCTATATCGGATGATCTGAGCATTAAACTGAAAGTTTCGAGCAGTCACGGCAATAGTAGGCCTAAATCTGTTACTGGGCCCTTACAATAGGCGATTAATTTAGACGGCCATCTAACTGTCGTCAGCACTCTGAATTCACCGCTCATTGAGGAACACTAAATACAAACTAGGAAGCCAGCGTGGAAACTTTATAATCGCAACTGTGTGGCGGTCTAGCCGAACATTTTTTCGGCGGCTAGCCGTGAAATAACTCTCGGCGGATTTTCGGCTAAGCCGCAAAAATTCCAGAGGTTTATCGGCTTGCAGAAATTTTTTCGGCTCGGCGGCGGCTTAAGGGTATGTGTTCGGGCCTTAGGCCTATACCATTATAATTACGTATTTCCGCTGGTGCAATCCTATGCAATGCACGTTTTCTGTCACACAATTGAATCATTCTGCTCTATAGACAACCTTCTTGCGGTTGCAATATAACAGAGCAGTACAGATCTTTGAAACATCAGGAAATGCCATCCACATAGGAAGCTAGGAACCCAATTGTCAGTGTCATGAACTCAACCCCATTTACATTTATCAGCTATAAGAGGTTTTTAGCAACACTGTCCCAAAATATGGTTCAACTCGAGGTTTCCTTTCAGCAAGCTCGTGTGGTGATTTGGGACACAGATCAATTAAATAAATTTCATTTACAAAATTACTTTGTGCAATATTAACATCAGTTTCCTTATAAAAGCACTTTCTGGCCTTTTCTGAGGTTTTATGCCAGCAAGTTGTGTTTCTTATTAAAGTTTCAGCCACGCCATCGTCTTCACCTACTTCAGGCAATGGCTTGGCATCTAGCCGATTTCTTTGAAACCATGCAATTTATTAAACAATGGTATGTATCCAACACCGCCATTCATCCTCTTCGAATTTTCAGGAGAAAGTTACTTTTTGGAGTATGCATTTGAGAAAACAGGCATTATGCCCAAACAAAACAATTTCAGATCAAACCTCAACCCTTACCACACATTACCTAAAGTAAGTTAAAACCAATCTGTCGCAGATACTAATGCAATAAGTGAAAGTGTAACAAAGTTATAAGTGATAGGCCTAACAGAGAAAACTATTTACAAAGTACAAAAGTCAAATTTTTGATATTCTTTATTTTTAAACCTGCATTCCACTGATAAAATTTTCTTTCAGACTTTTACATTTTGACATTTTTTTCATCTAACAGAAGTAGGCATTTAAAAGCATGTTTACAATCAAAAAGTATTAAAAAAGATAAGCGTCTCTTGCACGATGTAAACGCAGCTTGCTGAAACAAGCCCAAACTTAGCCCAGATATGCACATTTAAAAAAAAATAATTTCTGAAAAAATTCAACTGGCACAATATCAGACTATCATGTGTTAGGCCAACAACATAATTAAGCATATCATAAAATTCACTAAAGACTACAAAGCAATAAATATTCAGGATACACGGCAATCTTCATTACACATTCATCTTTTTCAGATGATAAAATATAATGTCAACACTTAATTTAAGCAGAATAAGCCAACAAAGCCAACTAGTACTTGATACATCATGAATGCAATGCAAAAGGCTAATTATCAATTAGTCTAAAATAGTCTCACAAAATGATATGCAGCTAACTGCCCCGTTTAATATCCAGTCCAGCAGAAGTATTTATGCAACTAAGTTTAATACTTAACTATAAATTGTGAAGTAGTGGAACCGAGAACGAAAGACTATTGCGTCTTTAGTAAGTATAGCATAAAGTTTCATTTTAATGAGCTGCAGCAATTCAACAGTCTTATATGCATGCAGGGCGCCGGCAGGCTTTAAAAAATTGGGCGCACACCATCCTCCAGTCTCCAACCTAGAAAAATTCATCCACAGCCGTGCTCTGTCTGTCACTCGTAGTCATACACTGAAAATGACTCAGAATGACTCATTCAAGTACAGTGTAAAACCTGCATTATGATATCATATTATATTATTTATACATACTGTATGGTAAAGCAAAAAATTACAGTGAAATTGTCAAAAATATCGATGCGATGCCTAATCCTTGTGTTGATTTGATTTGGTGGGTGGACGCACGTGCGTCCAGTGCGTCACGCTGCCGGCACCCCTGTATGCATGTGAGCTGAAGGCAACACCTTAGGTATGTGGTGCCTATAAGGAGGAACTTCTGGATTCTCTACATGAGAATGTCTATTGTCTAAGTATTCTGAAATGAAAATGGTATAAAGTAACCCAGCACTTCTATAGGATCTTTTTTATCTCAAATTACAATTGTCTACAACTGTAATCATGGGGAATCATAATGCAGCATTGGTCAGAAACTCAGTCGTCAGGTGGAGAAAATCGATGATTAGAACAATGGTCTAGAAATCTTTCTCTAACTCAAGAAATTCGTCAATAATCCACATCCAACAGATTTTGAGAAAGCCGCTTTTGCATCCACAAGAGATTTCCTAATAATGTACAGATTTTCTCCATCTCTAATTTCGTGAAAGGACCTGCAAGTATATGGATTCACAGGTTAGCACAGGTCAGCAACTAAGTCGTCAGGCGGAGAAAATCGATGGCTATGACAATGCTCTAGAGATTCTTTCTCTGTTTCAAACAATTCGTCACATATACCACATCCAAAAGCTTTCAACAAAGACGTTTTTGCATCTCCAGTAGATTTGAATTTGGAAATATACAGACATTCCCCATCACCGAGTGTTGGAGAAGTATCTGCAGCTACAACAGATTCCGGATAAATGTTTTTTGAGAAACGTTCATTTGGCTTATCAATAACGCCTGTACTATTAAATGTGTTGAAATGATCAGATCGGTTAGAAATTACTTCACTTCCCACTTCAAGATCCTGTCGCTGTGTTCCTGCATGGAGTTTAATTGGCTGCACCAAAGAATTGCTCTTGGTATATGGTTTATTGTGCGCATGTTGCTTCTCATTTGCATGAGTTCTTCTGTGTGTCTTTAGATTTCCAATGTGTGTCAATCCTGTATTACGATCCTCGCAAACGAATGGTTTTTCTCCTGTATGAGTTCTAATATGACTCTTTAGAGTACTGACTACTGTAAATGTTTTCTGACATAGGTTGCCCCTGTATGGTTTTTCACTAGAATGGGTTGTCATGTGCCCTTTCAGATGACTGCCTTTAGCAAATGATTTCTGACATAACAGACATACGTATGGTTTTTCGCCAGTATGGGTTCTCATGTGCAGTTTCAGATTACCACCTCTATTGAATGATTTCTGGCATATATTGCACCGGTGTGGCTTTTCGCTAGAATGGGTTCTCATGTGTTCTTTCAGATGACTGCCTTTACCAAATAATTTATGACATATCTGGCACATGTATGACTTTTCACCAGTATGGGTTCTCATGTGCTTATTCAGGTCACAATGTAAAGCAAATGTTTTCTGACATATCTGGCACCTGTGTGGTTTTTCGCCCATGTGATTTTTTAGTTTACCATTTTCACTGAATGATTTCTGACATATCTGGCACATGAATGGTTTCTCGCCAGTATGGGTTCTCATATGAGTTTTCAGATTACCGTCTTGAGTAAACGTTTTCTGACATAACAGACATACGTATGGTTTTTCGCCAGTATGGGTTCTCATGTGCAGTTTCAGAGTACCACTTTCACTGAATGATTTCTGGCATAACTGGCACATGTATGATTTCTCGCCTGTATGGGTTCTCATATGAGTTTTCAGATTACCGCCTTCACTGAATGATTTCTGGCATAACTGGCACCTGTATGACTTTTCACCAGTATGGGTTCTCATGTGCTTTTTCAGAGTACAACCTCTACTGAATGATTTCTGGCAAATATGGCACCTGTATGGTTTTTCAGCAGTATGGGTTAACATATGCCCTCTCAGAGTACTACCTTGAGCAAATAATTTCTTGCATATATGGCACATGTATGGCTTTTCACCAGTATGGGTTCTCATGTGCTTTTTCAGAGTATCACCACTAGCAAACGTTTTTGGACATAACTGGCAGCTGTGTGGTTTTTCGTCATTATGGGTTATCATGTGCAGTTTGAGATTACCACCCTGACTAAATGACTTCTGGAACCTGTATTCTTTATCTGCTGTTTGGGTTCCCATATTCACCATTAGGCTATTCTCCTAATTGATAATTTCACTGTTTTTCTCCACTATGGGTTCCTTGAACAGCTTCAGATGATCACCTTCAGCAAACGGTTTCTGAAATAAATGACATCTACAGATTCTAGACAAATATAGAATTTGGATGTCGTTTGATAAGCATCAGTTTATGCAATTGTCATAGCCTTTCCAACACCAGCAGTGTCCAGCTTCTTGACAACTTTATTCAAGTTTGGGTTTCAGATACATAGAAGAAGGGTTCATGTTTCACCTGTCAGTAGAAGTTAGTTTTCAAGTGAAGTAAGAATTAGTCAGACAGACAGAACCTTGAAGACGAAATACGGAAGCTATCCAACCTCTGTTATTGTTGAGTTGACTATAGCGAAAGTTGTAGTCGAATAAATCCACTGTAATGTTCTTGGTGAAGATTAATGAGGTGCAGACCTTGTCCTACAATTTTGAAGCTGTAACAGAATGTTGCTCGTCTACCTCGTGTACTTACTAAAATAACAGTAAAACCTCAATATTTACTAATGGTCTAAAATACAGAATATAATTGATTTCTGCTTATTACATTACAATGGCTGTTATCCATTTGTAGTTGAGTGACTAGTTAGTAACAATAGCACGACACAGTTCCAGGAATTCTTCAACAGATGTTCTGCTAAGAATTTGTCTCGTTGAAACTCTAAAATGGTACAGCTCTGTCTCAAGATAGTGGCCTGACACCTGCACCAAGAAGTACATCATTAATTGAAAAGATAACTACAATAACGCCAATTTTAAATCAAACCATCTCATATGTTCATAGTAGTTTGTAAAAGTAGCATAGCTAAAAGTTTCTAAATTTGTAAACAGGCTGTCATATTAAATTTCATTGTAGGTATTCATGATTTAAAACTGACAACTGAAATAAGCATAAAAGACCAGAGATAAAAGGGACAGAATTTCGGTTTCTCTTGCCGTTTAATAAAATGCCTAAGTGTAGCTCCATCGTCCATCATTCTGGTTCTTTGCCACTGGGTACTTGCATATCCCGGCAAGAACTCGGTCCTCCACCATACACTTTGCTTGCACAGGAGGACCACGTGCATGTGGTAAGGGGGTAGTTGAACATCAGAGGCTTTAAAAGAGTCTTGATGTCCCATTTTCCACTCCAAAGAGCCAGAAGGACGGACGATGAAGAACATCAACGCTTGGAAATGGGTCTCGTAAAACACGACCGGGAGGAAGGACACGGGAAACCATATCTCTATCTATATAACAAGCAAGTGCCATGTTTGGCAGGATAGGTAACAGAGACTCTTCGGTTGTCCACCAGTGAAACCCCCTGTCGAATACAATATCATCTTATGATAGGAACTAGGAATACTCTGGGAGCTGGGAAGATAGCAAATGAAATCAGTGACATGAGAAGAGATCCTGAGACTCAGAGAGGTGAGATGGGACAAGACTTCACCAGTTATATTAGCGGATGAGCAACAGGTAGAAGCTGCACTGCTGCTGGAAAGGATTACTTGAAAGGAAGCGCTTGAATATTTGGAAGATACAGTAAAGGTTGGGAAGGAGTCTGATGAAGGGCATAAGATTTGCAGCTAACCAGGCAATGGTATACCATGTATTAATCTCAATGGGTCAGGGTTAGATTTGGCATACCCCATATCCACTATAATGCGCCGTTGAACTCACCTTGTTGTATTGGGTGTATTTGGACGTTTTTGTAGCAATGTTCCACCATGTGACGAATTTTATAACATAAAATGGCGAAAAATCAATAAATTGTACTGATAACTAAAACCTGGATTGCTTCTTAATTGAGGCGCCACCTAGCGAATTAATTATATATTAGATTACCTTACATTATATGCTCACACGATTTACTGGAGGTTATGCTCCTACAAATACCCACTTGGGTGGCTATTATGGGCTACAGTACTTCGACCTATCCTCTATACGGCTGACATTTCCCTGATCTTTACCAAACATGCTGCGACGGACCACCTCTATGCTGATGACGCACAAGCTTTTGTTCATGGTCCACCAGCTGATCAACTTTCCATTGCTTCCTCCGTTGATGCACTTACCCAAGACTTGCACCTTTGGATGTCATCAAATCGACTTTGCTTAAATTCCACCAAGACTCGATTGATTTGGTTTGGCACTAAGCAACAACTAAATAAGCTTGACTATTCACTGCTGGCACTCAAGTTTCCTTCTTATACCTACTCCTCCAGTGTACGCGATCTGGATGTCACTCTTGACTCCTCCCTCACCTTTACTGAACATATCTCGACTCTGACTCGCTCCTGCTTCCTCCGACTGAGAGCTATCAGGCGATCCACTGTACCTACTGTCTTTACCTCCATTGTGCATGCATTCATGTGATCTCGGGTTGACTACTGTAACTCGCTCCTCCTCGGTCTCCCCATGCTACGCCTCTCCCCCCCTCCAATCAGTCTTAAATGCTGCTGCTAGGCTCATAGCACGTCTTCCTCGCTTTGCTCATACCTCCACATATATGCTTGATGTCTTACACTGGCTCCCGATTACTTTGCGTATCCAGTATAAGATCCTCCTTCTGGTTTCCAAATCCCAGCCACGGCTTGCCCCTAAATAACTCTCTTCTCTACGGGACATCATAAAAAATCTAACCTCTCTCCATGCGGCAACCTCTCTCTGCAATTTCTGCTCGTCCTTTGCGCTCTACTGGCCGTCTTGATCTCTTTGTCCCTCGTACTAGGACCACTCTGGCCTAACGTCGAGCTTTTGCTGTCACAGGTCCCTCTGCCTGGAATGGTCTTCCCTCTCGACTACGAATTAAACTCATGATGGGAATCTCCCTAGCATCTACTCGCTTGCTCAAGACGTTTGTTTCCACGGGGCTCATGCACTGAGGGCGCCTCTGAATAGTTTATACTTCGAGAGGCGCCTTATAAATTACTAGATAGGCCTACAATACAATACAATGCAGTTAATGCTTTGCTGTAGAGAATAATGGATGCCCTGAACAAAACATCTGAAGAATAGGCCTATAGTATGAGGATAACTAGAAAGAAAACAAAAGATGATAAGTCTGAGTAAATACGAAGGAAAAGGAATAACTATTGTCATCGGCGGTGGAGAGATCGAGCAAGTTTACCAGTTTTTTTATTGGAAGTTTAATAACAGATGATTCCACTTTTCAGAAGAAGACTGATTCTATAAAAAAAATGAGAAAGGCGAAAAGCATCAGATGCAGGGTGACACTATTTGGGAAGGCAGAAATTGAGAAGCAACGACCTATTATACACAGGACTGGAAACTCCTTAATAACCCTTATGGAACGTCGTGTGCCTAGTTTTTGGGCGATAACAAAATAATCGGACTCATACGTGGTATCGGCATAATCGGCAAAAATGGCTATCGGTACACCTCTGTTCTAGTGACTGTTTGCTGTATGAGAGTTGCAAATGATATTACAGAGCAAGGTGATGCTATGATGGATGAATACAACAAACTTCCTACCAAAAAGAAGGAATGGAAACAATTCCTTCTGTTTGTTTCAAGAATACCGGCAGCATTATCCTGACCAAAGCAAAGATATGCTTGCTATGACCAACATCCAAAATGATTTGTAATCTACATCTTCAAATGAACTCCATGCACACTATTAATAGAGTAATGAGTAATGGGGATCAAACTGTTTTAATAATAATGTTACAATAATGGCTCAGTGGTAAGTTCGGCGCCTTGTGACCGGAAGGTTGCAGGTTCGAATCCCACTCTAGCCGCTGCGTACGGACCTTGGGCAAGTCCTTCACTCGCAATTGCTCGTGGCGCTTCGGCGTGAAAATTCCGGCACAGTATCAAATGCTGTAGTCGGGAGCGCCTCTGAGTAGTAGTTGACTTCGAGAGGCGCTATAGAAATATCCGGAATAAATAAATAAATAATTATACATCTGAAGCTTATTCACTTTTTTCATTAAGTGCCTCATGGTTACATAAAATGAACGGTAGCGATCCCTAAAAGTCAAACTTAAAATAATCACTTTCCAGTATATTTATTTTTATACTTGGGGCACCCTGTTAAAAAATTAACAGGGTGCCCCATCTGGTTTTCAGGGACAACAATTTTCCTATCTACTAAAGACCACCCTACCTCACATCATTAAATAAAAAAATTTAAAAAATACGTGAATTATATTAAACTTAAAATTATATTATTTATTTAATTAATTTCTGTCAACAATTTCTGTGCACCAAAGAAATTGAGCGTATGTTATGATCGTTCGTCAAGTCAACAGATAAATAAAAATCATCTGTATCTATCGACATCCCGAGAAGAAATACCAACAATCAACCCATTCATAGATGGAAATTGCCCGAGTTTACACTATTTATTTACGCATATTGAGCAACTAGTATTAGACCAATAAAGGTACATGCTTTAAAGAACAGTACATGACAAGAAACTCCGTCTAGCGACATCTATTGCAAAATCTCGTGCTATTACGGTCTGTAAGCGCCTATTCAAACGGAGACCTAAAATTGCGTGGTACCTGGGCATCGGTGGTGAAGGATCTCACCCGGTAAATTTATTGAAAATGAGATGAAGCAATGTCATAAGGACGCTATACAAAAAAATTACATTTTTTTACATTTATTAGTCTAATGTAATAATAATATTATTAATAATAATAATAATAATAATAATAATCTATAAACTATAAGTGGACCTTTGGGAGGGTTGCGGGAAGCGATCCCGCTACCTACTGCTCTTCACGCCAGTGATGTTACCACTACTCTGTGGACCCCCAGATGTACGTCGGAATTACTTTCCAACCATCGCCTGCAGCAGAAAAAACATTAACCTCAAAGTATAAGATTAGCAATTCTTTATTACTATATGTGTTTTTCACTAAATTATAGCAAAGTTATGGAATCTAACCAGATTTGACGCTAAAGTTGAATTTCCATATAATCTGGTTTCTACAGTCATCACCACAAAATGGCGAACGTTAAAGTGGTTCGCAAAAATGATAAGTAAGCTGGAGTTTTGAAAGTTTATCCTGTCATCTAGCGAATAGATGATGACTTCTCCAAGCCGTATGTAAATAATCCTATTTCTAAAATTACTATTTGACACTTATGTAACACTAGCAAAAAAGAAGTGAACAGAAAATTGGAGAGCTGGCTGAATAGTGACCATGAATAGCTCATTATTGCAATATGCAATACCTGTAACCTAACATCTCAACCGTGCTAATAATCATAATCTCCATGTAAGAAAAGGCTCTACATAAAGTTGATCTACCATACAGACTCGACAGACGTGAACCTTTTGCAACATCTGCCCACGTCGTTAATTCTTCATAATTGTAATTAGTAACTTTTATTACGCCGGTGTCTAATGCACAAAGAAAGCATCAACCGGCGGCACATGAGAACCAATTCGTAATCCGGTCAATATCCAAAAGATCATTACTGTTCTCAGTTCCTCCGCCAACACCAGCACCCACCCACTGTCATAATTATGCCCCATGTTCCTCTATAGTCACTGAAACAGCCAACAATTATAATGTGCACTCTGAGCAACTTCCCTATAATTACCTCATAGTCTGAGTTCGTCATTGCTGGTGTCAGGTGGTATTTGTTTCTTCGACGTAAGATTGATCCCTTACGATTTTAAAGTTATAAGGTAGCCTACTCCAATAAAGATTGATTTGATTTGACGTAGCTAACGGGAAACACTAGGATCCACAGAAGAACAAACATCGCGGCATACCACAATCAACGTCCATATTGAAAGAAACCCCAATCGGTTGTCAGTTTAATGCCGAACAAAAGAATGAACAACGCAGGAACTTGGTCTTCCATAAGCAAATCCCTTACGACAAAAGTTATAAGGTAGCCTACTCCAAAAGGAAATAAATTAAAATGTTATAGAAATGTATAAATATTCGAAGGTTTGAAAGAGAGAATGGCATCTTTAAAATATATTGCGACGTCCGCAAAGAACGTGATGTCTTAAACACTTCGTAAAAATTTATTACAAGGAAGTTAATCCGATTACAGTTAATTAGTCCTTAAGCTTTGGCTCTGTCAAGCACGATAATTATATAATATGAGAATTGTGCAGAGTCTTTCCAGTTGATGGCTATGTGGAATATTATATTGGGTTATAATTAATATAATTTATGTCATTAAACTATTGGATTCATCCTGAATATTGTGTTATCCATCATCTTACCTTTCCTTATTATTATCTTGCATTACCTTACCCTACGTTTACTCTACCATGTTTTAGCTTACCAGACCTTACCTTCTAAATGCAAAGTTATGCAGATTGGACAATCAAACTGAAACTGAATAAAACTTATAAGTTGTAGGCCCGCTGATCATCCTTATGCGAATGAGAGCTGAAGTCTACCTTTTCACAAATGTCTTCATCTGAGCTATAGTCACTTGCTTTTTAAACAAATCCTCTGGAGAACAGTAAGCTAATGCAACAATTTGAAGTCTAATGTTGTTTTCCTTAACCGTTGATTACTGTGCTTAGTACAAACACTGCATGCGAAATCTGTGTAACTACTTTGTCATTCATTAATGCAATCTTAAATCATCACAAAGAACTCACTGCAGTGTCAGCATTTATGACTTATTGATGCCAATAAGAAGTGAGTTACAGTAATCTGTTTGCTAGAGATATCCTAGAAGACATGGACACATAATGCCTAATTCTGCATAATGTACTGATGTGTGGCATAACTTAGGCTATATAAATGTTCAGCTACAATTACAATAACGAAACTTATTAAACCATTATATGTATATCCACTGGTACAATCCAGTGCACAGCAAGTTTGCTTTAACACAATTGCATCTGCTGCTTGATCTTGATCACACAATACACATTTATCTTTCGTTTTACATGATCAAACATATCGTCCTATCTAAGTACAATAAGGTAATTAATTTTGTTACTTAATAAATCATGAATGCAACGACAATAGATTGAGCATCAACAGTCTAAACAGTCTCACAAAATATTCACAGTTCTGCTTTCTTAAATATTTAGTCCAGCCGAAGTATATGCACAGTGAAATTTAATATTTAACAACAAAGTTTTGAAGTAGTGAAAACCAGAACGAAAGACTTTACTGCATCTTTAGTAACTATAGCGTAAAATTCATTTTGATGACAGTCTTATAATTATGTGAACAGAAGGCAACAACTTAGGTGTGGTGCCTACAATGAGGGATATCTGGATTCTCTACACCAGAATACCTACTGTCTAGGTATTCTGATATTAAAGTGGTACAAAGTAACTATTCACCTAGATATCCCAACACTTCTATAGCATTTTTATCTCAAATTACAACTGTTCCAATCTGTAAAGTATGTGGAATCATAATTCAGCACAGGTCAGCAACTAAGTCGCAAGGTGGAGAAAATCGATGGCTAGAACAATGCTCCAGAAATTCCTTTTCTATTTCAAGCAATTCGTCACATAGACCACATCCAAAAGACTTTGACCTGTATAGTTTTTCGCTAGTATGGGTGTTCATGTGAGTTTTAAGATGACTACCTTGAGCAAATGTTTTCTGACATAACTGGCACTTGTATGGTTTTTCACCAGTATGGGTTCTCATGTGCCTTTTCAGATGACCACCTTCATTAAATGATTTCTGACAGAACCGGCACCTATATGGCTTTTCGCCAGTATGGGTTCTCATACATGTGCGTTTTCAGATTACTATGTATAACAAATGATTTTTGACATAGCTGACATTTGTATGGTTTCTCGCCAGTATGGGTTCTCATATGAATTTTCACTTGACTACCTGTAGCCTACTAAATGTTTTCTGACATAAATGACACCTGTATGGTTTTTCACCAGTATGAGTTCTCATGTGCTCTTCCAGACGATAACCTGAAGCGACTCAAGCAACACTTAACTTGTGTAACTCGACGCTCGGGCTATCTATCGTGGAGTCAGATATACGTATGACGGACGAATAGACTGGTCGCACAACACCGTCGCTCCGATGGATATTCGTATTTTTGGGGCTACAGCTTACCAATTTTCTCGCAAATTAATGTAAATTTTCGAGTAACCATTCTAGGCTCTCGGTCAAAGGGATATTTAATGGAAAAAATCCTTGGATGTAGCGAAATTTGCGGAGAAAAGTTTGTGTTTCGAAATACGTTCATGAAAGGGATGGGCACTTTCAATTGACTGTGCAGGACTCTCATTGATCGCTTCATCTGCTTTATACCTGTGTTGCGTACGACGAGCGTATATATGGACGAAACCTTTTCTCTACATGCGAGAGCATAGGCCTATATAAAAAAGAAACAACTAAATTGTGAATACATAACTTACCTGAGTTACAAAGCTAGCCTGGATCTTTCAAGTCTCCTCCACTGTTGACTCGAGACTTATCCTGCTTCCTAATCCTCGCATCGTCCGACATGGCAAAAAAAATGCTAAAGTCGATGCTAAAGTCGATGAACTCGTCGAGTTGCTGAAAGACGATAAAGTAACGCAGCTTTTGGTTGAAAGATTGGACTCTCCGACCTTCGAGGATATGCTTGAGAGAAAATTGGATAAAATTATTGACAAGATTCTGCTCAAAATAAATCCAATAATTGAGCAATCGGTCAATGACATGATGTCTACGCAACTGCAGAAACTGAACCAAAAGCAGACCCAATTGGAGCAAGAAAACGATCAATTACGAGCCCGGTTGGACCAGTTCGACACAGAGGCCAGATTGTCCAGCCTCGTCATTCATGGCCTCGTCGAGCCAGAGGCCGCTTTCGAATCTAAGCAAGCTGCCGAACGAGAAGCGACTCAAGCAACACTTAACTTGTGTAACTCGACGCTCGGGCTATCTATCGTGGAGTCAGATATTGCTTCAGCATATAGACTCCCTAAGAAAGGAAAAGAAATGCATCGTCCTTTGATCGTGAGATTTGAGAGTGGTAGAATAAGAAACCTGATCCACAAAGCTCGCTTCCAACTTAAAAAAACCTCAGTTTTCATCAATGAATATCTAACACCCAAGAATGCTCAGCTCTACGCCAAGACCAGGGGCCTCGTCAGAGAGGGTAGAGCTACCTCCACCTGGTCTGCGAGCGGCTTGATTTATCTCAAGCTAACGTCTGAGTTGGGAGCTAAACCAATCAAGATCTTGAGCCTGAAGGAACTCCAGGAACTCTTACCTACCACCGATCAACTCCTCTCCAATCTCCCAGCCACCATCGGCTTCGTATGAAGATGAGTTATCCTTCGTTCAATCATCCCTCCACGGACTACCACTGTAAGCTTTATATGAAGACGAGTTATCCTTCATTCAATCCACCTTCCACGGACTTACACTGCAGACATAACAAAATCACTACGTGTTCATTCTACCCTAGTGTCAATGTGAGTGTCTTCTTTACATTGCGAACAAACTCTTCCCTCACTGATACATTATCCTTGCGGAGTTTGAGACTAGCTCTATTGTGAATTATGTCTCCTCCCATTACTCAATATCTTGTAATCGCTCACAACTCGAATGTTACCGAGAAAGTTTTCCTTTTCTGCTATTATTTGAACTTAGAATTGACTATGATTTAAATGCGATAATGGTCTACCGATTGCCTTCTGTTATGTTGTAATTCTGATTTTTTAGTTGGATCATCAACCATCAATTGGAAATCATGAACTCTTACTTCATTAGTTTACGT
Organism: Allolobophora icterica; assembly: GCA_963556255.1. NCBI lineage: Eukaryota > Metazoa > Annelida > Clitellata > Crassiclitellata > Lumbricidae > Allolobophora > Allolobophora icterica. Next base: position 1,212,575 of record OY744611.1, on the reverse strand, counting down.
CTGTGTATATATTTCAACGAATTCAGATTGTTGTTAGGTTTCACTATTTAAGGGCAACTTGACTGTTGGTTTAGTTTTGTTTGCAGAGGCACTGTGTGGATCTACTTGCTCGCTATAGCTAGATTTGATTTACTCACTTCATATCTTACCTTTCCTTTATTGATAAGCTTGAACTTGCCCTAATTATCTTCTTTTTCAGTCTATTAAAGCTCTAGGCCTATCGTACTTCCTACTATCTCTACCTAATTCCTAGTGGAAGTCCGATATTAGGATCTTACCTCCTACTTCATTATCTCACCTTCCTTGTCTTCCCTAACTCCTATTTCTAGTCTCTCCTTTTCTCTCCTTCACTTGTGATCATTTGCAATGTTCAGAAACATTTTCGTTACTGCATTTTATTAGTTACTAGGGTAAACGTTTTTCCGACCTTTTAATTATCGACGACTTAATTGTTCTACTACCCTAGAACCATTGAGAAGGGGAAGTGAACAGTATTATCAACCGTCCCACCTGTAGATTAATTAGGAACGACGGTATATATTGAGCCTCCACTCTGTCGTCTTATACTCATGGGTCAGACGCGCGCTGCACTAGGTGCTCTTTATTGATCGAAGCTTCGGAGGAATCAGACTCGTGCCATTTATGTAATGAAATATATCATGTACATTGCGAACTTATTCAAAATGTTAGCATTACCCACCCAACTCATGAACCCTGTCTAGCCTGCCATAAGGGTTTATCTTCTACAGCTGAGGAGAATGTAGATTTGGAGAGTGAAGTATCTGACCTTAATTCAGTGCGCTTTGGGCCTAAGGATAATTCCCATACAATTGATCTAGAGGTATTTTCAGAAGGCCAGGAACCAGATACTAGTTTTGATAATTTAAATTTGGACCCAGACCAGAACTACTTCAGGTGCAATAACTGGTCTAGTGAATATATATCCCCCTCAGCCCTTGAGAAACGGATTCAAAACGAAGAATCCCTAGAGGGCGTGGACTTCTCCGTCTTACACATAAACTGTAGAAGTGTAGCCCATAAGATATCCGAAATTAGAGACCTAGCAGAAAAACTACAAATCTCTATTCTCGCTCTCTCTGAGTCTTGGCTCGAGGATAATTCTGAGGACTCGGTCCATCTCCGTGGTTATCGATTCGTTGATAAGGTAAGAGAGGGTGGTAGGGGAGGTGGACTGGGTATTTTTATCAAAGAGGACTTCAAATTTCAGTTATATAACCCACTTGAAGGAAAGCCTGATCTAAAAACCTTTGAGAGTCTTTTTATCAGAGTTAACCTTAAGAAAACCGTACTAATAATTGGCGTAATTTCTCGTTCGCCTGGCCAGGGATTAAATGACTTTAATGAGGAATTCGAAGAATTGACATCGAGGCTAAAAAATTATTCTACAGAAATTATACTTCTCGGCGACTTTAATATCGATTTACTAAAAGTTGAAGAACATAAAGAAACCAACACCTTCTATAACGCGTTGATCTCTCACCAATACCTCCCATTCATCACAAAACCCACCAGAATCACTCCTACTTCCCGAACTCTTATCGACAATATTTACAGTACCGCCTGGGCTAAGCGCCTACATGCCTGTATTGTTATCTCGGACCTTTCAGACCATTTACCGATTTATGCGCAATTTTCATTTGAGATTAGCCCTAAGAACGATCCTCCCGATAAAGAGAGTAGGCCTATTACTTAAAAGGGTTTGGAACAATTTAAAAAGACTCTTGCTGGTCTGAATTGGAACCAAGTTTTAAGTCTCAGTGCTCAAGGACTAACTAATGAAGCATATGATTGTTTTTTCTCAAGCTATATCCAGGCGTATAACTCTGCATTTCCTCTAAAATTGGATCCTAAAAGACCAAAACCTAAATATTCCCAACCCTGGATGTCAGCTGGGTTACTAAAATCATGTCGGAAAAAAAATCAACTATATGTTAAATACCTAAAAAATCCTAATCCATACAATAAACAAAAATTCACTCTTTATAGAAATAAATTTAAGTCTACTAGGATCAGCGCAGAAAGACAGTATTATGCAGCCGAATTCCTTAAACACCATGGTGATTTAAAAATGACATGGAAATTAATTCGATCTGCCATGCATCTAGAAAACAAACATCCACTAGTCGAAGCTCTGATAATTAACGGAGAAAAAATCCTCGACCCGGATCAAATTGCAAATGGATTTAATATGTATTTTATCAACATGGCCAACGACCTGGCCAGTAAGATTCAAAATCCTCCTTGCTCTTTTGTAGATTACTTGCCCCCTTCTAATTTAAATTCAATGGGATTATCCCTTACCTCCCCAGAAGAGCTCATGGAAATTGGGGTAAACCTAAAAAAAAACCCACACTAAGGGAGTTGACGGCATCGACCCCTATATTGCCACTCCTAACCTATCCTTTGTGCTCAGTCCCTTATCCGCTATCATTAACTCCTCCTTGAAATTTGGAATTGTACCAGACCAGCTTAAAATTGCAAAAGTAGTCCCAGTTTTAAAAAAAAGGAGATAAAGAATGTCTAGCAAATTATCGACCGATCTCGGTCCTCCCTTATTTTGCTAAGTTTTTGGAAAAAATTATGTATGAAAGGCTTAGTTCGTATATTACTAAAGCAAACTTGTTACATTCTTCCCAACACGGATTTCGGCCGGGTCACTCCACTTTCATGGCTTTGTTGGATATGGAAGACAAAATTTCGAAAGCAATTGACAATAATGAATATTCTGTCGGAATTTTTATCGACCTGGCCAAGGCTTTCGATACGGTCGACCACTCTATCCTTCTTAAAAAAATGTCTAATTATGGCGTTAGAGGTTTGCAATTAAAATGGTTTGAAAGCTACTTCATAAATCGTAATCAGAAAGTTCTTTGTAACGGGGTCCTATCCGCAATGGGTTCCATTACATATGGCGTTCCACAGGGCTCGAACCTCGGGCCACTGTTATTTCTACTATACATTAATGACTTGGCTAAAGTATCCTCTACTCTTTACTTCATCCTATTTGCGGACGACACCAATATATTCTACTCTAATCATTCTTGGACTGATCTTATGGAAATTGTCAACCTTGAGCTATCTCAAGTTAGTAAATGGTTCGCTGCCAATAGGCTCACATTAAATATTGATAAAACAAATTTCATAATCTTTAAATCTCATAGGAAAATTAAACCGATAAAACTAGATTTAGCGTTTGAAGTGAGGCCCATCTCTCAGGTGGACTCCGTTAAGTTTTTGGGTTTTTTTCTTGACCAACATCTAACATGGAAGACTCACATTAACCACATCTCAGCGAAAATAGCTAAAAACATAGGAATAATATCCAGAATTTCATACCTCCTCCCTAAAACAATTAGATTAAACCTGTATTATTCATTAATTTACCCATACCTAAATTACTGTAATTTAATCTGGACCTCTAATTACGAATCCCGCCTCCATAAACTAGTAATCTTACAAAAGAAAGCAGTCAGGCTAATTCAGGGAGCCCGAAGAAACGACCATACCTCCCCTATATTCAAGATGTGGAACCTGTTAGAATTAAAGCAAATAGGTTTCGCCCAAATAGGAGATCTCCTTTTTCGTTATGAGCGCAATCTACTACCTGCCTCATTCGTGGGATACTTCACTCTCACTTCCCAAATTCATGACCATTTTACTAGGAAAGCCACTTCGTATCGACCAGGAAAAGCGCGCACTAACACGCGAGAATTTTGCATTAGAACAGCTGGACCACTACTTTGGGATACCATTCCAATAGAAATTCGCTCCTCCTCTAACCGATATCAGTTTAAAAAACGTTTACGTTCATTTATTATACACTCATAGAATTCGCCTTAACTAGACTCCTCCGCTTAAAGGTGCTGTTACAGCTTGGGCCCGTCAGCTACGCGCACTGGCCCGTCAGTTCCTTAGTTAAGGTTTAGATAAGATTAGTTAAGATTTGTTCCATTTCTTTCTACCTCTCAGAGCCCCCCATCCCGTTTAATGCCCAGACTATTCTTTATCTTTTTTTCTAATTACGTCGGGAAGGATTACTTATATGCCATACACTGAACTTTGTTACATGACCTTTCGGGTGTCCCCGCCTAGCGGGATAATTATCCCTTTGGGGCCGCCCATTGCTTCCATCACCGACTGTTCTGTCTCACCTTATTTAATCTAGCAGTAATAAATGTTTCTAAATTGTTATACCTATGTAATTTTACTGTTTGGTTGCAATAAAAAAAAATATTGAAAAAAAAAATGATTTCTGACATAACTGGCAGCTGTATGGTTTTTCACCAGTATGGGTTCTCATGTGCGTGTTCAGATAACTATGAGAAGGAAATGATTTCGGACACAAATGGCACATGTATGGTTTTTCGCCAGAATGGGTTCTCATGTGGATTTTCATATCTCTAGGAAAAGCAAATGATTTCATACACACATGGCACCTATATGGTTTTTCACTAGTATGGGTTATCATGTGCCTTTTCAGATAACCACCTTCACTAAATGATTTCTGACAGAACTGGCACATATATGGCTTTTCGCCAGTATGGGCTCTCATGTGCATTTTCACTTGACTACCTGTACTAAATGCTTTTTGACATAAAGGACAACTGTATGGTTTTTCCCCAGTATGGGTTCTCATGTGGACTTTCATATCGCTAGGAAACGCAAATGATTTCATACACATATTGCACCTGTAGGGTGTTTTGGGAGTATGGGGTCTCATGTGACTTTTCAAATGACTACCTTGAAGAAATGTCTTCTGACATAACTCGCACCTGTGTGGCTTTTCCCCAGTATGGTTTCTTTCTGACATAACTGGCATATGTATTGCTATTTCACTGGCATGGGGTCTTATGTGCTTTTTTAGATTACACCCTCACTAAATGATTTCTCATACATATGGAAACTGTTTTCTTTTTCTCCTGTTTGGGTTGTGATATTCAACATCAGCCTATTCACTGTGTTTCTCCAGTATGTGTTCTTTGAAGAACTCTCAGATGATCACCTTGAACAGAAAGTTGGAAACTGTACGTTATTTGAGAAGCATCAGTTTTGTTACGCAGTTCAAAGGAATTTCGTGTGAAAGGTCTCTGCAACTGTATCTGGAAGTGTTGTTGTCATAGCTTTTCCAACACCAGCAGTGTCTAGTTTCTCAAATTATCGACGACTTCATATAAGCTTGCGTTTCAGATCCTTGGAGAAAGGGTTCATGTTTCATCTGTCAATAGTAGTTATTATAATGACGAAATACTAAAGCTATTCAACCTTTGTTCAGATTGATTTCAACTGAAGATGAAGTAGTTGACTATAGCCAAAGTTGTAGTCATATAAATCCACTATAGTGTTCCTGATCAAGATTAATGAGGTGTAGAACTTGTCGCACAACTGCATTTTGAAGTTCAACAGAATGTTGTTCGTCTTCCTCTTGTACTTGCTAAAATAACAGTAAAACCTCATTATTAATGCTTTTAAACACAGAATATAATTTGACTGTTGCTCATCACAGCAGAATGACTGTTCTGAATTTGTAGTTGAGTGACCACTTTGAATTTAGAAATAAAGACACAGTTCCAGGAATTCTTTAACGAATTTTCTGCTTAGAATTTACCTTTCCAAAACCATTAATGCTAGGCCTACAGGTCTGTCTCAAAACAAAATGGCCCGACACATGTGCTAAGAAGTATATCATTCTATGAAAGGTTAACTAAAATAATTTGAAATTTGAAATTACAAAATCCTTCTGGCTCTTTGCAAAGAGTTTTTGCACATCCCAACATATCATCCACCACACACTCTGCTTGCATAGGAGGACCACATTGCTGTGGTATGGGCATCTTTTATTTTCTCATATTTACAGTCACAAACGACTGGAAAAAGTATTAAACAGATCTGAGAACTGACGTTGCCTAGATTTTATATAAATGACTGAAATCTAGCAAAGCATTGAGTAAATGAAGTTGTTTGTAGATTTTTTTCGAAAATTGCAGAATCAGACACCAGACACATTTTACAATTCACCAGATTTTAATCCAAATCATTTATGTTATGTACATATGCAATTGCAAGCAACATCTAATGGTAACAAATGATAGCCATAAGTTGGAGGCTGAAAGATTTATGCAACAATTCCGGCGTCCACTAATATGTTGCAGAAAAACACGGCAGCTCTGAGTAAAACACTGGAAAATTGGCATCAAAATTATCATTCTTCTTCTCATTCTTCTTCTCACTATTACCTATTACCTGCATGTTTCGCTGCACTGGTATGCTGACGCAATGCTGTAGTCATAATTTAAATAATTTCCGGACAACTAATAATTTATTATTACAGTAAGAAATATAAAATATCGGTAAACGTTCGTTTTAGCGTATTTAATTATTGGACGAAATGTCCACGTTCGCTTTAGCGTATTTAATTATTGGAAGCTGTATGAGCGATGAAAATACAAATCAAAGTGGAAGCTGGATTAGCGATGAAAATATAAGTCAAACTGGAAGCTGGATTAGCGATGAAAATGGAGATCAAACGAGAAGCTGGATGTGCAAAGAAGGTAATCCTCCACGTTACGTGCGTTCATTATGTACACTCTTATAGTGGATAGTTATCAGCAATTGTGATGACTGATGAAAATATAACTCAAACTAGAAGTTGGATGATTGATAAAAATATTATTGAAACTAGAAGCTGGATAAATGATGAAAATATTACATAATAAACGGAAACTAGGAGACTTTGGAATTGCGATGAAACTGTATCGTTTAACGCCGATAATTATCATTGCCGTGGATCAGCGATGAAAACATTTCATAGTAAAACTTGAAATAGAAGCTGGATATGCGATGAAAATGAGCTAAAACTGGAAGCTGGATGGATGAACGATTAAAATGTGCAATATTAAACTAAACTAGAAGCTGGAAGGTGGATGAAATAATTAAATACGCTATTCATTTTTTCGAAATCCTGCCAATAATTAAATACGCTAAAGCGAACGTTTACCAAAATATCTATAAAAAAAAACGGAAATTAAAATTCTTGCAATTCAAAAACAAGCCTTTTGCTCGTTGGAAATACGCCGTCCTACAAGTTACTACCCCTCGCATCATCAAATAAAAAATACGTCATTTATATTAAACATAATATTATTTAGGCCTAATTCATTCATTTCCTCTGAGGAAAGAAATTGAGTGCATATTATGATCGTTCATTAAGTCAAAAATAATATATCGAAAATCATCAATGCCACGCTATAGGTCTGTCATGTAGGCCCTATCATCATCATCATCATCATCAGGATCCGTGGGCCGAAGGCCCGTAGGTGTCCAATGCATGATCTATCAGTTTTTTCCAAAGGCCCTATAGGAGTTTACAATTTAACTTTTACTAGTTTTCGGGAGTTCGGGCCGCTTTCTATAAAACTGTGTTTTGGGAAATCAGGTTTTGGTGTATTTTCAGGGTTTTCGGAGTTCGGGTTGACCACGACGATATCCAAAGAACAAGTCCCAAAAATCAGCCCATGTTAAAGTAATGGTAAAGCGTAACTTGCCAACTTTACTTACTTATTAACGCATAGTGTATTGATCAACGAGTTATAATATAAAAAAAACGGTGCATGGCAAGGAACTGCTTCTAATGACATCTATAGCACGGACCGTACGCGCCTTTAGAATCAAACGGGGGCCTGAAATGGAGTGGAACCCATACAAACGGACAGCGGTGGTGAAGGATTTCACCGGATGAATTCACTGAAAGATTAGCAGAGTCGAGGTCATACAGTCACGTGTTCGTCGGAATGACTTTCAAGCCATCGGCTGCGGTAGAAACAAATTAACCTCAAACCATACGATTAACAATTCTCTCATTAACCTAGATGTCGTTTATTAAATCTGTTTTCCACTAAATTATATGCATAATACTTTATAGAATCTAACCATGTTTGGCATTAAAGTCGAATTCCCCTCAAAATCTGTTTTATACTGTCATCAGCACAAAATGGCGAGGGAGTTAAGTGTATATCTACACTGTGTCCCGATGAAAAGTAGACCCCAAGAAAAAGTGTCATAACTCGGTCAAAACTTTTATCATTTGCCTGAAATTTTAAAAACAACAAAAGTAGCCATATTATCACCAAATCTCAACGCCGTTTGGAAATGTTAATGAGTTTGTCAAGTTTATCAACGTTTGAGATGCAATCCTGAAAAGGGGAATTTTCCAACATACAAGAGCCATAAGGAAGTGAAGTTCAGCTACAGCTGGTGTTCAAAATGTCCTCCTTGTTCACGGACACACGACCGTAGACGTGGACGCCACTGTTTGATGGCCCAGTCGATGATCACGTGGTCAAACAGCTGCCACTCTTCAATCAGGTGATCAACCTCACGAATGCGGGAACGATAAACGCGCTCCTCAAGTACACTCCAGATCTGATAGTCAACTGGATTGAGGTCTGGACTGTTGGGCGGCCACAGCTGCGGGATATAATTATATGAAGTCAGTTGTCTCCCGGGACAGCAGAGCAATGGTGTCACGTGCTCGGTGCGCAGGGGCACTGTCTTGATGAATGTGAAGTAGCCGCCCGATGAAAAGTAGGCCTAAACTCTTAAACGTTTGTCAAAAATTTGTATGTTGGAAATTTCCCCTTCTCAGTACTGCATCTCAAACGTTGATAAACTTGACAAACTCACCAATATTTCCAAACGGCGCTAGGATTTGGTGGTAATATGGCTAGTGTTGTTGTTTTTAAAATTTCAGGCAAAAACTAAACGTTTTGACCGAGTTATGACGATCTACTTTTCATCGGGACACAGTGTATAATGAAACGGAGTCTTGAAGGTTTGTCCTGTCATCTAGCGAATACATTTTGACTACGATTTCCGTCATGATGTAAATTATTAGCAGTCCTCTTTCTAAAAATACTCTGCTGTCAAACCTTTTAAATAATACTAGGAATAACTAAGTGAACGTAATACTCGAATTCTGGCTTATTATTGAATATGCAATACCTGTACACCCAATATCATAACCGTATTATCATGATTTCCACATAATCATAATTATTCATCGGCTAAATTCAGCTGCCTCGCTTCGACCTCTATAGATCTGTTCTTCTGACCCATCTGACCTCCTGGTTATTTTCAATGGCTTAGTTTAGATCCATTGCCTCCACAATTCCCTCCCTTTGGAAAAGACTTGCTTTTTTCTGACCGTTCCTCCATCCTCTTGGGTAATCTTCTCCTAAAAACCTTCTTCTCTCGATGTCTCATGCACTGGGAGCGGGTAAACGTACGTTTTAGCGTAATTAATTATTGGACGAAATGTCCACGTTCGCTTTAGCGTAATTAATTATTGGAAGCTGTATGAGCGATGAAAATACAAATCAAACTGCAAGCTGGATTAGCGATGAAAATATAAGTCAAACTGGAAGCTGTATTAGCGATGAAAATGGAGATCAAACGGGAAGCTGGATGTGCAAAGAAGGTAATCCTCCACGTTACGTGCGTTCATTATATGTACACTCTTATAGTGGATAGTTATCAGCAATTGTGATGACTGATGAAAATATAATTCAAACTAGAAGTTGGATGATTGATGAAAATAGTATTGAAACTAGAAGCTGGATAAATGATGAAAATATTACATAATAAGTCTGAAACTAGAAGTTGCAATTGCGATGAAACTATAATCGTTTAACGCCGATATCATTGCCGTGGATGAGCGATGAAAACATTTCATAGTGTAAAATTTAAACTAGAAGCTGGATTTGCGATGAAAATGAGCTAAAAGTGGAAGCTGGATGGATGAACGATTAAAACGTGTAATATTAAAGTAAACTAGAAGCTGGAAGGTGGATTAAATAATTATTCACGCTATTCATTTTTCCGAAATCCTGCCAATAATTAATTACGCTAAAGCGTACGTTTACCTGGGAGCGCTTCTAAGTGGTCTAAGCCGGAAGAAGCGCTTTAGAAATTATTGAATACAATACAGGACAATAAACTAATCTAAGTGAGTTGAAATTTTTTAAAGCAACGATTTGTCCAAACTTGCAAAAACCGTTCTAGTGAGCAATGATCCAGACAAAATTAAAACTCTTCTACAGAGAAACACCCACGGACTGACGAGCGTAACTAAAAGGCCTAGCCTATGCGGGTTGAACTTGTGGAAGCTCATTTGCTTGTGAAAACAAATTACAGAATGACAAGACTAGTGCGATGTTTTACAACTTTGTTTTATGACACAAACCGTTATTGAAAGCTGTGAAAAGTAATTTAAAATACAACTTTCATCAAAAATCATACATGTGCATCGCTAAACTGCTTGAAAACTTGATCTGATCGACAGAATCTGCATGTGTTCTTAAAGTTAAACTATTTGAAAAAAACTTTCTGTCAGAAAATTGCAGAAATCAATGTTGGAAAAGAACCATTGATAACCTAATAAAAAAATTATAAAAAATATATGTGTACCTCATTCAAAATCTTTATTAAGGACATTTAAACACACCCTGACAGCATTACAGTGTTCAAAATCAGAAATCTTAATTTTAATCGTCTTTCTAAAATAAATTTCTACTTTCCCCAGAAAATTACTCGGTTGCGTGACTTGTGCCTCTGGACCGATATCGTGGTGTTATACGATTTGAACGTGTCTTTGTTTGTCTTCATCGACTCAGTGTTCCCTCCTCGTGCTCATATAACGCCCTTGCTGGTAATCTCTTGTCGTCCATTCCTACTACATGCCCAAATCTTGTCGAACAGTGTTTCTTTCTGTCTCAACTCCTCCCTTTGTCGGCTCATTGTGAATTCTATCTCGTCTGGTCCTCCCGATAATATTCTTAGCCAGCCAATTTCCTCCTGTAGAAACCTCCAATCGCCCTCCTTCCGTAAACACCAACATCTAGATCCATACATCAGTATGATCAGTACTGGGATGACAAATGTCCTATAGTGTTATTTATGTTCTTTTGATATGCTGCTCGTCTTCTACATCCTACTCAATGTTTCAAACATCGCTGCCGCTAGGCCAATCATGCGTTTTATGTCCTTTGTACATTGGCCATCTTCCGTTATTAACCTTCCCAAGTACACAAACTCTGTGACTTGCTCCAGCACCTCTCCATCCAGTGTCACTTTCAGCTCTTTATGCTGTTTTCAGATAGCCATTGTCTTCGTTATTTCCACATATATTCTGAGTCCAAACCTTCCCCTACTGTCCTGTATTCTGTCTGTCAGTTCATGCAGTTTGTAAGCCGACTCTGCATGCAACCAAGTCAATGTCATCACAAAGGCGTAGATGGTTAACTATCTGTCCATTTAGTGTCACTCCAGCTTCAACAGAATACAGTGCGCACATCAACATGGCCTCCAGAAGTAGGTTAAACAGATCTGGCGACAGGCCGCATCCTTGTCTTACACCTACTGTGATCTTAAACCATTCCGTTAGTTCTCCACCCACTCTGACTGCAGTCACTGACTTGTTGTATAGATCTTCCAGAAGCATCGCCAACCCCTCTGGAATTCCACAGTTCATTTGTATGTGCCACAGCCTAGTTGCCATACATTATCGAAGACCTGTTTAAAATCTATGAAATTCTTGTGCAAAGTTCGAATTCTTTCTAAGCACTTCTCTGAGAGCTGTCGAACAATGAAGAGTTGACCTATTGCACATCTTCCTCCTCTGAATCCGGTCTATTCTTCGCAATCACCTCCTCAGCATATTTCTTCAGACGTTGTTTTAGTATCCGTGTGTATACTTTTCACGGAACACTTAAGTATCTGTCCATTTATTATTGTTGCATTCCCTTATTGTTGCATTCCCTTTTGTCAGTTTTAGCACTTCGATGCCATTTCTTTACATCTCAAATTACATTCGATTCAATCTGTAAGTATTTTGAATAATAATTCAACACAGGTCAGCAACTAAGTCGTCAGGTGGAGAAAATCGATGGCTAGAACAATGATCTAGAAATGCTTTCTCTATTTCAAACAATTCGTCACATATACCACATCCAAAAAATTTAGACAAAGACGCTCTTGCATCCACAGGAGATCTGAATTTGCTAATATACTGATATTCTCCATCTTCAATTTTCGATAATGGACCTGCAATTCCACTAGAATCTGGATAATTGTTCTTTGAGGAAAGTTCATTTGGTTTATCAATAACGACTGAACCACTGAATGTAATGAAATGATCAGACAGGTTAGTAATTATTTCACTTTCCATTTGAAGATCCTGTGGGTGAATTCCTGCATGTTGTTTAAACTGCTTCGATGAAGAACTGGTCTTGGCATAAGGTTTATTGCACCTGTGTTGCTTCTCAGTTGCATGAGTTCTTCTGTGTTTCTTTAGATCTCCATTTTGTGCGAATCCCTTATTACAAACTTGACAAATGTAAGGTTTTTCTCCTGTATGATTTTTCATGTGAATCTTTAGAGCACTGACTGTTGTAAATAATTTCTGACAGCGCTGGCACCTGTATGGATTTTCGCCAGTGTGGGTTCTCGTGTGCGTATTCAGATAACTACGAGTAACAAATGATTTGTGACAAAACTGGCATATGTATGGTCTTTCTCCAGTATGGGTTCTCATGTGCGTTTTCATACCACAATGCCTAACAAATGATTTCTGACATAGCTGGCACATATATGGTTTTTCGCCACTATGGGTTCTCATAATAATTTATGCGTTTTCAGTGAACCACCTTCATTAAATGATTTCTGGCATAACTGGCACATGTGTGGTTTTTCGCCAGTATGGGTTCTGGTATGCGTTTTCAGATACCAAGAGCTAGTAAATGATTTCCGGCACAGCTGACACATGAACGGTTTCTCGCCAGTATGGATTCTCATATGGTTTTTCAGATTACTACCTTGACTAAATGATTTATGACATAACTGGCATATGTATGGTTTTTCGCCAGTATGGGTTCTCATGTGCGTTTTCAGATCACAATGCCAAACAAATGATTTCTGACATAGCTGGCACATATATGGTTTTTCGCCAGTATGGGTTCTCATATGCGTTTTCAGATAAATATTTTCATTAAATGACTTCTGACATAACTGGCACATGTATAATTTTTCGCCAGTATGGGTTCTCGTGTGCCTTTTTAGGTCAGAATGATTAGCATATGATTTCTGACATAGCTGGCACGTGTATGGTTTTTCGCCAGTATGGGTTCTCGTGTGCATTTTCAGATCACCATTTCTAGCAAATGATTTCTGACATAACTGGCACGTGTATGGTTTTTCGCCAGTATGGATTATCATGTGCGATTTCAGATCACCATTTCTAGCAAATGATTTCTGACATAGCTGGCACCTGTATGGTTTTTCGCAAGTATGGGTTATCATATGACTTTTCAGATGACTACCTCTAGCAAATGACTTCTGACATAGCTGGCACGTGTATGGTTTTTCGCCAGTATGGGTTCTCGTGTGCCTTTTGAGATAACAATTTTTAGCAAATGATTTCTGACATTGCTGGCACCCGTATGGGGTTTCAGTACTATGGTTTCTCATTTGTGCTTCCTTATTTTGAGCAAATGTTTTCTTGTGTAACTTACACCTGTATGGTTTTTCAGCAGAAGGAGTAACCAAGCCACCTACTCCAGTAAATGATTTCTCACAAAAGTGACGTTTGTGTGTTTTCTCTCCAGTATCGGTTCTCATGTGCTTTTTCTGACTGCAGTTCCAATCGAATGCCTTCCGAAAAATCTGGCACCTGCATATGGGTCCTTATAGTCGCCATCAGGCAATTCACTAAATTGATAATTTCAGTTTTTCTTTAGTAGGGTTTCTTTGAGCATAAGGTTTCTGAAATAATAATTGACATCTTTGTACTTTTTAAAATGTGCTTCTCCAATCACCAGATTATGGACAAAGTTGGAATTTCTGTGGCTCTTAATAAGCATCAATTTTGGAATGCACTTCAAAACAATTGCCTGAGTAAAAGTTACAAGTGCAATTGTTGTTGGCATAGCCTTTCGAACTCCAGCAATGTCTAGTTCTCACGTTATTGAGACTTCATTTAACTTTTCGATTCCGATGCTTGGAAGATTGGTTAATGTTTCATCTGTCCGATGACCAGGTGTGTATAGTGGTAGGAGGGTTGTTGAACGTCAGAGGCTTTAAGATACTCTTGATGAACCATAAACATTTTCCCACTTCAAAGAGCCAGAAAGTTGGACGAAAATCAACGCTTGGAAATGAGTCTCTTAAAAAAACTCTGCAGGAAGGAAACTGGAAATCACATTCCTATCATAACAAGAACGATGGATATGACAAAAACGAATGAAGCTAACAGATCTAACAGGATTCCTCAGACTACCTTGCGGAGTGTCATGTTCGGTAGAAGAGGTGACTGGGCCTCTACGGTCGTCAATCAGCGAAACCCCTGTCCAAAAACAATACCATCTTAGGATAGGAACTTGGAATATTCAAACAATGCCAATACATGGAAAGTTAACAAAGGTTATGAGAAAAAAAGAAAAGCAAGAATGTAGATCCTGATGTTGACAAATGTAAGGATGATGTAGATTTCACCAGTTATATGGAGTAAATATTGAATTAGGGAGGTTATGAGTAACACACAACCTGAGCAGAGCTGGGAAGTTAGCAAAAATAATCGGTGGAATGAGGTAAGAAAGCAGATACTGGGATAAAAAGAGGTGAGATGTAAGAAGACTTCACCAGTCACGGAGTGTTATATATTAGGAAGGGGATGAGCAACAGACAGGAGTCGCGCTACTGCTGGATAGGACTCTTGCAGATTGTGTCACCAGCATCGAAATACATAGAGACAGGATAATGGTTGTCAGGGTGACCCGTCAAAAGAGCGCCCGACAAAAGAGCGCCGACAAAACAGCGATGACAAAAGAGCGCCGACATAAGAGCGCCGACGAAAACTTTATATCGAGGGTTCATAAACCGAAACTTGTATTAGTATTCAAGGGAAGGAAGAGCTGAGAGATTATCAAATCACTTTACTGGTATGGGAAATAAACAAGTATTTTTTTATTATTTTATGTTACATAGTTAAGCGCCGACATAACCATTAAATCGAGCGGATGACTCGAACAGAATCCTGGTATTCGGAACGAAAGAAAACATGATTTGCTCTGCAATATTTTTCGTTGCATTCCGTGAATAAATTTGAATCTTTTCTTAATGCATTCCATCAAATACATTAAATTTGTATTATTACACTTCGGTTCCAAGAGAAATGGTTCACGATAAATAATTAATATTTCAAATAGTCATCGAGAATCCGACTTCTAGTTAGACCCATATTTTCATCGATCTTCCAGCTTCTAGTTTGAGCTATATTTTCATCGGCCAACCAACTTCTAGTTTCAGCTCTATTATATGTAGCTGAAACTAGAAGTTGGATTATCGATGAAAACATACCTCAAACTAGAAGCTGGGAGAGCGATGAAAACATAGCTCGACCTAGAAGCTGGATGAATGATTAAAATATAGCTCAAACTAGAAGCTGGATAACCGATGAAAACATACCTCAAACTAGAAGCTGGATGAGTGATGAAAATACGGCTAAAACTAGAGGCTGGATTCTCGGTGAAAACATAGCTCAAACTAGAAGCTGGATGAGTGATGAAAATATAGCTTAAACTAGAAGCTGAATTCTACATGAAAACATAGTTAAGACTAGAAGCTGGATGAGCGATGAAAATATAGCTCACACTAGAAGCTGGAAGATCGTGAACCCTTCGTCAGTGTACCTTACACTTCTTGTTGGCGCTCTTATGTCGGCGCTCTTTTGTCGGCGCTCTTTTGTCGGGCGCTCTTTTGACGGGGTGCCGGTTGTCAGACTAAGACCAGAACCAGATTTAAAGACCTGTACAGACGCAGCAAGAGGAGGGGATCATATTGTTGCTGTAATATTGGAATGTTCGGGAGGAGTCTAAAGAAGGTCATAAGATTTGCAATCTACCACACAATGGTAGCAGGTACCAATGCTGTTTGCAGAGAATAATGGATGCCCTGAACAAAACACCTGACATTATCAATCAATCAATCAGTAACCTTTATTGGTACTCATGACAACTTTTAACAATTGACAAGAAATCGTTAACATCGGCTAAATGGATAGCGTATACAGTGTATCATGGCTAGACTGATTAATGAACTAAAAGTACAATAATTTGTTGGTGTTAAGCATATATTTTTATATTTAAATATAAGTACGCTCAATTGTTTATCACAAAGTTACTTATGCACATATTGTTGTCTTCAATACCAAAGGGTAACCCTAAAGGGATGGAAGTCCCGTTAAACCAGGGATGCCCTACTAGTTAAATAATAGAATGAGAATTAAAAATAGAAATAGAAATATAAAAAAACAAAGGTGATGAGATGAGTTAAAAAGAATAACTATTGCCATCAATAGTAAAGGGACAGAGCAAGTCTACCAGTTTTTTTCATCTGGAAAGTTTAATAACAGATGATTCCAGATGCGAGAGCTTCTAAGAGAAAGACTGAATCTCGATCTAAAGAAAAGAAAGGTGAAAAGCCTGATATGGAGTGGGACACTATCTGGATTGGAGACATGGACTTTTGGTAAGGCAGAGATGGAAAAGCTCGACGCATTCAAATTGTGGCTATGGTGAAGACTGGTCAAGATTACCTGAAGCGAATGTAAAACAAACACGAGGTGTTGCAACTTCTGCAAGTGGAGAGGTCAATGATCAACACAATAAAGAGGAGACAAATGAACGGGATTGGGGACACACTACATTGAAATAAGCTCCTGAAGAGAGTGGCTGAAGAAAGAATTGAAACGAAGAAGCCACAAGGAAGACCAAGAAATATGATATTGGAGTGAATGATGGATAAAGGAAACAGACAAAGATATAGAGAAATAGGAGGAGGAGAAAGAGGAGTTTGAGGAAGAGAAGGAGGAGGTGAAGAAGAAGAAACAGAAGAAAACGAAAAAGAAGATAAATGGAAAACAAATGAAACACAAAGTTTTTCAAACATCACGTGTAATGTGGATCTAATTTCTTTTACTTCACATTGTGTCAAATGTGACTTAAAGGCATGGTAAATAGCTACTCCAAACTGTGAATTCTTGACTGAATGGTGTTGCTCATGGCTATAGTTGTGTTACCGTACATAATTTAGGGTCAAGCCTAGCTGTTTCCAAATCCATTGCATATTTAGTGAACATAATCATTGAACTCAGTCCAAACACATTACTTAAAATCAGGCTTAATTCTTCAATCTTATAACCATTCCAGAACGTCATCATATTGCTTTCATTGGTCAAAGCTGAAACTAAAACTGTGCTAGGTGAATGAGCACTTTCAGTTCCTGGACCTAAATTTGTCAATTCTTTCCCTGTATCTGGTCATATCTTTGTGAACATTGCACCCTGATGAATCGTGCACATTTTACAATTCACCAGATGAATCCAAAATCATTCATGTTACGCACGTATCCAATCACAAGCAAGAACTAATTGCAACAAAATGATGGGCATAATTTGGAGGCTGAGTGAATTATGCAACAGCTCCAGTGTTCACTAAGCAAGCAGCAGAAAACACTACACCTCTGCTGTCTCAGTTAAAAATGGATCACTTTTATTAGCAGATAAGTTGCACGTTTCATTTCGCTATAAATGTTTAAGCAATGGTGTAATCACAATTTTAAATAAGTTACTTCCTGTATTAAGGAATTTCTTATTATATTATGACAATATAAAAATATGCAAAAAGATCAGAAATTTTGCTATTTGAAATTATGATAGCATACAACTCTCACATCTTTAAATAAAAAAATACATCACAACATAAAATAAAACATAAAATTATATTACTTAATAAATTCATGTCATGTCAACAACCTCTCTGCAGGAAAGAAATCGAGCGTACATTACGTTCGTTCATTAAGTCTGTAAATAAATCATTACCATCTGTATCTATCGACGATACCCATGCATATGTAAGTTTAGAAGTAATGGTAAAGTGTAAGATTGCTTAATTGCCAGACGTTAGATTATTTATTTACGCATATTGATGAACGAGTATTAGACTAATATATGTAAATGTTTTTAAAAGAACGGTGCATGACAAAAAACTGCAGCCATCGCCTTTTTCACAGCTCAGAGACAGCAATTTCAATGAGGTGGTTACTATCGAGACCTATTGAAACTCATTATAATCTTTCTTGATGGATTACTAGCTAAAGTGTCAATTAAAGCACCAGCAGGTTTACATGGAGCTCGATGCATGAGCAAAGCCATATATTCTCCTGAGATCTGGATATTCAGAGAGTTCAAGCTGACAAAGAAGGACGAGAAAGGGTTTGCAGATACATGCCATTTTGCAGTCAGTTTTATATAAAAGCATGGATCAGAGCCTCATCTGCAATATCAGCTCCTCGAATTCAGCCGATCAACAGTTACACGGACATAAATACTATTATCTCCGACATTACCACGAAGAAGTTTCTCTAGTTTATTTCATTGATGAGGAGGTGCCAGGTGAGACGAAAAGGAGAATGGTTCTCTCTCTCTCTCTCTCTCTCTCTCTCTCTCTCTCTCTCTCTCTCTCTCTCTCTCTCTCTCTCTCTCTCTCTCTCTCTCTCTCTGTCTGTCTGTCTGTCTGTCTGTCTCTCTCTCTATGCAGAAGCCCAGTGCGGAATATCCACTTAAGAGAGTGACAATAGATCCAGTCACTACTAAGACTCAACAACTGGAAGTCTTTGTGATATCCAGCATTCACAGGGTTTTTATATAACTGGACTACTGGCCAACTTCTTGGACAAATATGTTCGAATGTGGATAGCAGCTGACGATTACAAATCTGTTCCAGTGACTGTTTGCTGTACAAGAGTTGTAAATGATATTACAGAGCGAGGGATGCTATGATGGATGAATACAACAAACTTCAAACCAAAAAGAAGGAACAGAAACAATTCCTTCTGTTTGTTTCAAAGAATATCGCAGCTTTATCCTGACCAAAGCAAAGATATGCTTGCTATAACCAAAATCCAAACTGACTTGTAATCTTCATCTTCATTTGAACTCTATGAACACTATTAATAGAGTAATGGGGATCAAACTGTTTTAATAATAATGTTACAATAATTGTACATCTAATGCTTATTCACTTTTTTCATTAAATGCCTAATGGTTACATAAAATGAATGCTAGCAATACCCTAAAAGTCAATTTAAAACAAAAACTTTCCAGTATTTATTTATTTTATACTCAGATTAACCAATTAACAGGGTGCCCCATCTGGTTTTCATGGACAAAAAATTTCCTATCCATTAAAGACCACCCTACCTCACATCATTCACCTTTTGCTGTCAACTCCTGGAGTTCTAGCGATCGTCATGATAAACATTCTCCATTACTTCCTATTCGAAGTCAGGTCCCTTAGTTTTTCCAAATTCATGCCAGTTACATCGTGAATCTCATCCATCCATTTCTTCCTTGGTCGACCCCGTCTTTTTTTCCCTCACCACAAGCCAACATCATATCCTTTTCTAGCCCATCAGATCGCATAACATGACCAAAGAATCCTAGCTTCGATCTTGTCGCCTTTTGTTTTAATGACTCATTATTCTCGACACCAATCTCCACTCGTATTGATTCGTTCGTCCTTTTCTCTGTCCATGATATTCTCAACATCTTTCTCCATATCCACATTTCACATGCGTTGACCTTTTTCTCCATGTTCTTTGTTATTGTCCACGACTCACAACCAGACAGAACCGTTGGAAAGATTAGGGCTCTCACGAGCCTTTTTTTTGTATCTATGCTCACATGCTTGTCCTTCCATATCTTTTCCAGTCCAATCATTGCAGCTTTCCCAATCGCAATCCTTCGTTTTATTTCTGTATCACATTTTCCTTCTTTTTCAACCAATGATCCCAGGAAGGTGAAGCTTCTACCACCTCTTTTTCTTCTCCGTCAATCTCAAAAGTATCCCATTCTGCTGTTGTCATGACTTTTGTCTCTTTATGTTGAAGTATAAGCCAGCTTTTTCACTTTCTCTCCTTACCCTTCTTATTAATTCTATCAGCTCATATTTTCTTTTTGCCATTAGTGTTGTATCATCCGCATATCTAAGATTATTCAATGTCCTTCCAGCAATTTTTACTCCCTCTTTTGCCCCTTCCATTTCCGCCATTCTCATTATTCTTTCAGCGTATAAGTTAAACAGGAATGGAGACAAAATGCATCCCTGTCTCTCCCCTTTCTTGATATTGAATTTATCAATGTCTCCGGATTCTGTTCTTATCACCGCTATCTGATCTTCATATAGTCCCTTTAATAGCCATATCAAGTGTTTCGGAATTCCCATCTCAAGTAGGGTTTTCCACATTAAATCGTGGTTAATGCAGTCGAATGCCTTACTATAATCAATGAAGCAGATGTGCACCTCCTGTCCATACTCCCTTTGCCGTTCCATTATCCACCTTAAGTTGGCAATATGGTCTCTAGTTCCTCGTGATTTCCTAAAACCAGCCTGGTTCACCGGAAGTTCCCTCTCTATTGTGCTTTCCATTCTTTTGTGAATTATTTTCAGTAATATTTTACTAGTGTGTGATATTATTGCTATCGTCCTGTAATTTTCGCATTCCCTCGTGTCGCCTTTCTTGAATATCGGTATGAAGATCGACTTCTTCCAATCATTCGGCCATTCTCCAGTTGCCCATATTTGATTGCATAATTTTGTTATTGTTTTTATCATTGCATCGTCCCCTGCTTTTATCAGTTCTATAGGTATTCCATCATAACCCGGCGCCTTATTATCCTTGAGTTGTTTTATTGCCCATTCTACCTCTGCTTCCATAACCTACGGTTCCTTTTCATACCCTGTACCATCAATTGCTCTTTTTTGACTCGTTTATCTATACTATATAACTCTTCTGTGCATTCTTTCCATCTTTTCTTCATCTTCTCTTCATCGCAGATTACGTTTCCATCTCCTGTCTTCATTGAGCCCATTCTAGGTGTGAATTTTCCCGTTATTTCCTTTACTTTTGAAAACAATTCTTTGGCACTCCCTTTCCCTCCTTCATCTTCCATTTCTTTGCACATTTCATTTAAATGTTTTTCTTTATCTTCCCGTGCTTGTTTTTGGAAGGCACTATTCAGTGCCCTTACCTTATCTTTGTCGCCTGCTTTCTTTGCAGCCTTCGTCTCACATCATTAAATAAAAAAATACGTCAATTATATTAAACTTAAAATTATATTATTTAATTCATTCATTTCTGTCAACAATTTCTGTGCACCAAAGAAATTGAGCGTATGTTATGATCGTTCGTCAAGTCAACCGATAAATAATAATCATCCGTATTTATCGACATCCCGAGAACAAGTATAACAATCAACCCATTCATAGATGGCAATTGCCCGAGTTTAAATAATTTATTTACGCATATTGATCAACAAGTATTTAATTTAGACCAGTAAATGTAAATGTTTAAAAGAACGGTGCATGACAAGAAACTCCGTCTAGCGACATCTATTGCAAAATCTCGTGCTATAATTACGGTCTGTACACGCCTATTCAAACGGAGACCTAAAATTGCGAGGTACCTGGGCATCGGTGGTGAAGGATCTCACCCGAAAAATTTATTGAAAATGAGCATAGGCAAGGTCAGAAGGACGCCCTACAAAAACATTTACAGGAGTAATTTAATTTAATTTAGTTTAATTTTAATTTAATTGGAATTTTTCCTTTTCATATTCTCTTTCTTTCTAGGTAGTTTGTGCCTGTACTTGTCTTGTTTTGTTTCTTGCACTTATATAATCCGTTTGTTAGCCCATACTTACTTACTTACTTACTTATTGGTCTAATGTTCGTCGGAATAACTTTTCAACCATCGCCTGCATGAGAAAAAAACGTTAAACTCAAACCATAAGATTTGCAATTCTTTCGTACTAAATGTGTTTTCCACTAAATTATAGCAAAGAGTTATGGAATCTAACCAGATTTGACGTTAAAGTTGAATTTCTCTATAACCTGGTTTCTACAGTCATCAGCGCAAAATGGCGAACGATATTACTGATTTGCTACAATGAAAAGTAAGCTGGAGGTGTTTAAAGTATGTCCTGTCATCTAGCGAATAGATTTTGACCTACGCGCTGTGTGTAAATAATTATAAAATTATTTCAAAAATAACTATTTGACACTTATGTAACACTAGTAAAAAAGAAGTGAACAGAAAATATGAGAGCTGGCTAAATTGTGACCCAACGGTTGAGATAACCGTCCTAATTATCATAATCTCCATGTAAGAAAAGACTCTACTTAAAAGTTGATCTACCATACAGACTCGACAGACGTTCACCTCTTGCTACATCTGCCCACGTCCTTAATTCTTGATAATTGTAATTAGTAACTTTTATTACGCCGGTGTCTAATGCATTTATAAGGCATCAAACGGCGGCACATGAAAACCAATTCGTAATCAGAAGATCAGTTCTTAAGACACATTCTCAGTTCCTCCGCCAACATCGGCACTCACCCATTTTCATTTGCCTCGTGTTCCTCTATAGTCACTGAAACAGCAAACAATTATAATAAGCACTCTCAACAACTTCCCTGTATTACTAGGGTTTGAGTGAAAAAATTTTTTTCTCGAATTTCAAATTCCAATAGTGATCAAAAGTTGCCTATGGTATCACAGAATTGGTACAAAAAAATTTGACATTCCTATGTTGACGTCTTCTGCCCTCTACCGGCGGTAAAATATTTACCATATAAAATTCTTTGAATAACGTCAATGTGGTGCATTGTTTTTCTTTTTCTTGAACTGACTGTCTTCGAACGGTTACAATTCATGAAATACACGTTCAAATCAGTTGCGGAAATCGCCTCTGGTGTGTTACAGGATTATATAATTGTAACCAGGGGCGTAACTTTGGTATAAAAAGTGGGGGGTACCAATTTCTTACATACAGGAAGCAAGGCGTTGACTGCGATCTCTGGGAAGGCAAAATAATAAAATATTGATTGGCATTGTTCATAAAGTGGTGGGTACGGTACCCCAGCCCAAAGAGTGGGGTGGGGTACGGTTACCCCTCGTTCCCCCGACAAATTACGCCTATGATTGTAACGCCTAATGAATGCAGCGAAATTACTGAAAGGAAGAAAATTAGGAGAGTACCAAAGCTCTGTTCAAACAGGATGCGCCAGCATACGACTGTGACTGTTGAGGGGGTTTTCCAGAGAGTAATCCAAAAGAGGTCTGAGTCTGGTTTTGGGGGCAGATCAAGAGAGGAGGCAGAGCAGCTGTGAAGGCGGGTGTTATTTAGGGCGAGGAGAATTGGAAGGTGAGACATCAGTTTGGAGTGGAAAGCCCGGATATAGATCTATAGAGGAGCACGAGGAGAAGGATGGAGGACGGGTTGGAATGATGATGGAGGTACCAAGAATCTGCGGAATTCAAGGGGTAGATCGTTCCAGAGGCGTGGTGCTCTGTTGTATTATTGGATATTATCCAGCCGAAGTACCTCCGTGGTCTCTTCACCACTCAGGCAACCCGCTCCACCCGATCCTCCTCCTATTTCAGTATTTTTCGATCTCCGGTCACTACTCATCTCAAGTTCTCCAACCCAGCATATCCAACAGAGCACCACGCCTCTGGAACGATCTACCCCTTGAATTCCGCAGATTCTTGGTTCCTCCATCATCATTCCAACCCGTCCTCCATCCTTCTCCTCATGTTCCTCTATAGATCTATCTCCGAGCTTTCCACTCCAAACTGAAGTCTCACCTTCCAATTCTCCTCGCCCTAAATAACACCCGCCTTCACAGCTGCTCTGCCTCCTCTCTTGATCTGCCCCCCAGCCCCGAAACCAGACTCAGACCTCTTTTGGATTACTCTCTGGAAAACCCCCTCAACAGTCACAGTCGTATGCTGGCGCATCCTGTTTGAACAGAGCTTTGGTACTCTCCTAATTTTCTTCCTTTCAGTAATGTCGCTGCATTCATTAGGCGTTACAATCATAGGCGTAATTTGTCAGGGGAACGAGGGTAACCGTACCCCACCCACTCTTTGGGCTGGGGTACCGTACCCACCACTTTATGAACAATGCCAATCAATATGTTATTATTTTGCCTTCCCAGAGATCGCAGTCAACGCCTTGCTTCCTGTATGTAAGAAATTGGTACCCCCCACTTTTTAGACCAAAGTTACGCCCCTGGTTAGTGGTTACAATTATATAAGCATGTAACACACCAGAGGCGATTTCCGCAACTGATTTGAACGTGTATTTCATGAATTGTAACCGTTCGAAGACAGTCAGTTCAAGAAAAAGAAAAATAATGCACCACATTGACGTTATTCAAAGAATTTTATATGGTAAATATTTTACCGCCGGTAGAGGGCAGAAGACGTCAACATAGGAATGTCAAATTTTTTGTACCAATTCTGTGATACCATAGGCAACTTTTGATCACTATTGGAATTTGAAATTCGAGAAAAAAAAATTTCACTCCACCCTACTGTATTACCTCATAGTCTGAGCTCATCACTGCTGGTGTCAGATGGTGTTTGATTTCTTCGACACAGCTAACGAGAAGCACTAGGATCCACAGAAGAAAAACGTCGCCGCATACCACAATGAACGTTCATATTGAAAGAAACACCAATCGGATGTCAGTTTAATGCCGAACAGAAGAATGAGCAACGCAAGAACTTGCAATCTTGTATAAGCAAATCCCTTACGACAAAAGTTAAAAGGCAGCCTACTCCAAAAGGAAATAAATTAAAATATTATACACCAAAAGGAAATAAATTAAAATATTATAGAAATTTATAAATATTTCAAGGTTTGAAATAGAGATTCTAGAGAATGATATCTTTAAAATAATTGCGACGTCCGCAAAGAACGTGATACATGTCTTAAACACTTCGTAAATATGTATTAGAACTATATTTACAAGGAAGTTAATCCGATTACAGTTAATTAATCCTTAACCCTTATAGGGTCACAATATTTCTCAACCGATTTTGGTCACCGGGGGGTAAAAAAATACCCCAACTGTGATTCGCATGATTCCTATGATAAACTCCGATTTTCAAGTATAAAACCACAGTATAAGTAATAAATGCATAAATACATGCATATATATACATACATGTATGTACATGCATACCTACACAACTACATACATACATGTATGTGCATACATACATACACACGCACATACATACATACAAATAGGTATGCACTTTGTCTTTGATATGTATGTTTGTGTGTACGTGCTTATGTATGTAATACACAATGTCATGTATGTATATGCCTACATACATACATACATTCATGCATACATGCATGCATGCATATATGCATGAATGCATGGGGGGTTCAAGACAAATTGACGTCAACAATAATTTTTATCAAAACGCATGTATGTTTTATGTATGTATGTTGTATGTATCTACGTGTGCATACAGGTTTGTATGTATACATGTGTGTATGTATGTATGTATGTATGTATGTATGTATGTATGTATGTATGTACGTACATGTATGTATGTAGTATGTATGTATATATGTACCGGTTTATGTATGTACGCATGTATGTATGTATGTGTGTATGTATATGTTTATGTACGTACATGTATCTATGTATGTATATATGTATACACTTTGTCAACTATTTTCAGGGATTCGTCTTTTGATTGTGTCAACCCAATCCTTCCGTTGACAATCCTTCTTGCTTAAATCCTTGTTCTCTTCGTACTTAACGCCTATTTAACGTTCACCTTTTGAACGCTAATTCTACGTATAAGTATAACCTGAATTAATCAGCAACACAGTTTAATATCTTTTAGTTTAATAAGAAACAAACAGACAGAACTCAATTCGATTACAACTCAACTAGTCAGCCACACTACTACAGCGAACACACTCGAATTCAAACTTCTCTAGTCAGCATAATTCTTCGCGCCTCTTGACACACCTGTCTTCTGTGCGCCTAAGTGAAATCTAATAATATACATATAGCGCGCCGCTGCCGAGATTGGCCGGCCGCGCGTGTCACTAAGACTAAACGTTATACATCTATCATATATACATATACACGTGAAACTAAAGTAAGCGCACTAAATATATACGCTAATATCTCGCACTGCAAGACTGTACACAAAACTCAGTTCACATTACCTCCTTCCTTTTTCTGGAATTGAGCAAATTAAATTTCAAAATTTGCGAAATTACCAAAATACATGAAACATATATATATATATATATATATATATATATATATATATATATATATAACTAATTAATGAACAGTCTTACGATTACTTATAACCTTGACAAACAATCAGCAATAACATTCAATCTGCCCTTCTTGTACTTCACCTCAACATCAAAAGTTTGTAAGGCTAACGCCCAACGCACAAGTTTAGCAGACTTAGACATTGACTCAGTCAAGTATGTAAGAGGATTGTGATCAGTAAAAATGAAAATTTTCGATCCAATTATAATTTCTTTTAACTTGTTTAAAGCCCAAACAATAGCATAGGCTTCCTTTTCCACAGTAGCCCATCTCTTCTGGGTATCAGTTAATTTCTGACTGATAAATGACACAGGGCGTTCTATTCCCTTGTCGTCCATCTGTGTTAAAACAGCACCGACTGCAAAGTCACTACTATCGCAGTACAAATTGAATGGTTTTCCAACTTCAAAAACATATAACACTACTTTGGATCGCACAGCCTCTTTAAGTAAATCAAATGCTTGCTGATGTTCAACAGTCCAATCAATCTTATCAGAAACACGTTTACTAGTTAAATCAGATAAAGGTTTCACCATCTGTGCAAAGTCCTTAATAAACTGTCTGTAATAATTAAAAAATCCAAGCAGTTGCTTAACTTGCTTCTTAGTTTCTGGGATCTTCAAATTAGTCAAACTTTCAATTCTGTCTGGATTCATCTTTATCTTACCAGACCCAACCACATGACCGATAAACCTTACTTCAGACTTACCAAATATGCATTTTTTCAAATTCAAAGTAACGTTATGCAATCTCATTTGCATCAAAAATGCATCTAGATGCTGCAAGTGAACTTTCCAACTGTCAGAATGCACAGCAATGTCATCAACATACGGTTCTGCAAAGTCACTTATAGGCTGTAAAACTAAATTTATCGCCTTAACAAGAGTTCGGCCTGAATTTATCATTCCAAAAGGAACACGAGTAAATTCATACAGTCCATTATCTGTTACAAAAGCTGTCTTCCATTGATCAGATTGTTTTACAGGACAAGTCCAATAAGCACTTCGACAGTCCAAAATAGAAATTACATTAGACTTTCCAACTTTGTTCAAAACGTCTCTGACAATCGGCATCGGATATTTACAATCCACTGTGAATGAGTTAATGTATCTGTAGTCACAGGCAAGTCTCAAAGATCCGTCTTTCTTTTTAACAATAACCAAAGGGCTTGCCATTCTGCTCGATGATGGTTTAATAATGTTTGTTTTTAACATTTCTTTGATCTGACGTTCCACTTCTGATCGATAAATCAAAGGAATTCGGTATGCTGCAAATTCCTTTTCACGAAATCCTGGTTTTAGTTCAATTTCGTGTTCGACCAATGTACATAATCCAGGTTTTTCTGAAAATCTGTCACAGTATTTGTTCAAGACTTTCAACAACTGTTCTTGCTGAGTTACTGTTAAATGGCTAATTTGTTCAGGATCGAGGTTAAGTGAATTCTTGTCATCTTGAACCTCATTCCTCATTGGTAATTCAACCACTGAACCAAAATCTTCATCTTGTTCAACAATTAGACCACAACTTAATGCTCGAGTAACATATTTTCTGATCTTGTTGGCGTGAATTATTTTTCGACCATTTTCACCCATATCGACTAAATAAGAGTACTTTGATCTTCGATGTATGATCGTACATGGACCATGCCATCGAGAAATAAGTTTGTTTGTTGACGTTGGATACAAAACTATGACTTTCTCACCAGCTTCAAATTCTTTGTGCTTTGCTCTCTTGTTATACTGATTCGTGTATTGTAATTGCTTTTCTCGAGAGTAGGATTCTGCAAACAATAATGCTTTCTCCATATTTTCTTTGAGTTCTTTCAAATACTTTTCTGGTTTAACTCCAACATGAGGTGGTAAGTTTATTTCTCTAGTCCAACTCTCTTTTAATATTGCCAATGGTCCTCTCGGAATTTTCCCATAGACAAGCATATATGGTGATACTCCAGTAGTTGCATTCGGCACTTCTCGTAATGCCCACACTGTGAAAGGAATTATCTTGTGCCATTTCCTCGGGTTGTCTATTATCACATGATGGATCATCTTTTTAAATGTCTGATTCCATCTTTCTACTAATCCAGCAGCCTCTGGGTGTCCTGGTGTGTCGAACCTTGGAGTACAGCCCATTAAATTGAGAAATTCTCTTGTCAAACTGGCTGTGAAGTTCGTTCCTTGGTCACTTGTAATCACGGACGGCACACCAACGTTCATGAATAATTCCATCAACGCTTCACACACAGCCTTCGCTGTCAGCGATTTCAATAAGAAGATTGTAGGCCATCTGGTGCACGAGTCCACAATGCATAAACAATACTTGTGACCTGCAGCAGATACTGGATCGATCGGGCCAACGAGGTCCATCGTCATTCTCTTGAAGGCGACCTCTTCTCTTGAGACCGGAGTGATAGGTACTCTATCCATCACCAGACTCCTTGCCTTTAGTTGACACTTCTCGCAAGACTTACAAAATTTCACAATGTCTCTTCTCATCTTTGGCCATACAAAAGATAATTTTATTCGTTCTCTTGTTTTCTCTTCTCCTAGATGTCCTCCAAACACCGATTCATGCGCCAATTCCATCACTTTTATTCGTCTCTCTTTTGGTAACACTAGTTGATATATCGTCTGGTCTAATATCTGATATTTCTTATGCAATAAACCGTTGATCACACAGAATTCAGATTCTTTCTCTTGTGCTAACTTCCACCACGGCTTCAACGATTCATCCTTTCTCTGTTGCTCTTCGAACTTCTTCGAATCGGCAATCTGCACCTTTTGTTCTTCATCCATCTCTTCATCTCTATACAAGTCTCCTATCCCCACATCACATTCATTGTCTTCTTCAGTTTCATTTAATGTGCCATTCTCGCATGCAGCCATCTCTTGCTCATTCATCTCTGATGTTACACCATCTCGCAATAAGCTTCGTTGCTCATTACTTTCGTTTTCCTCGTCACTTGAACTTTCAGTTTCATTCTTCTCATCAACATCTACCATTTCCTGTTTCCGACTCTGCGCTCTCGTCATTACATTTGCTTGTACACTCACATCTCCTTGTATCGTTTTGACCTTCATCTGTGGTACGGCTTTTAATTCGGCAATTATCTCTGGATGCAACAAGAATCTTTCTGTACTGCCCATCTTTGCAATACTAGCACACATCAAGGTGACATAAGGTGTAAGTGAACACTGGATTTTACGCGGAAATCCCTCTTCTTCCACGTCACTACCACACAGTCTAACATCGACTTTCACTAACTTCGCAGGAATGGCATCTCCTGCCACACATTGCAAATTCACTTTTCCAATTTGTTCCACCTTCATGCCTTCCAGTAATTCTTCACTAATCACCGGAATTTCTGCTCCCGAGTCGCTCAGTGCTTTGACTTTCACTGGCTCTTTACCGTCTACTCCACGAATTTCAACCTCGACATATTGCAAGAACGATTTCTTCAATATTCGACTGTCATCTTTTCCTATGACTTCTCTCTGAATTTCAGCATCCAATAGAATTTCTTTTTGAATACCACATTTCATTACTGACTTTACTTCAGTCTCTTGGTTTTCTTGACCCGTGGTTTGATTACCTGTATCACTAACCACTTGAATCAAATTCACCCTTGTGTGTTCTTGATTTCTGCTAGAACTAGCTGCTGCCACTGGAACTGGACAAAATTTAACCAAATGTTTGTCTGAACCACAGTTGTGACAACGCTTCACAACCATGCCTCGTTGTTCATTGCCTTCATATCTCTTATACTGCGTAAACGATGTGTTGCCTTCCCTCTTGGCGAACGGCGCTGACGATTTGTTAAATCCTTGACGACCAAACGTCACTTCTCTGGTCTCATTGGGTACAGGGACATTAGCCTTGACTTCTTTACCAATGAACTGATTCCCTGTTCCTGGATTACTTTTCCACTTTCCACTCTGGCTTTGGTTTACGGAACGTTGAGAAGGATAACTGTTTATATTTGGAAATGCAAACCCAATTCGATTGTTTACATGAATGTCTGCTAGGTCTGCCACTGCACTAGCTTGGAGACAGTCAGTTCCTTCCTTCGACAATACAAACTGTAGTGGACCTGGCGGTAAACATTCTTTTAGCTTATCCGCTACCAGCAAATCAAAGAGCGTATCATACTCTCTGTTCACGCTTCGACTTCTCACGTAATAGTTTAGCAAGTTCTTCAGTCTTGCCGTAAACATCGTATAAGTCTCTTCTGTTGTCTTCTTAGCATCCACAAATCTGGCTCTGTATTCTCTCGAAGTCAACTTAAATTCTTTTAATAAGTGCTGCTTGACTCTATCATAATTGTCTAGATCATCGAATGACAATCTATTTAGAACGGTTCGAGCTTTCGGCGTCATCAATGGTAGTAATAATTTAACCCAAAACGGCTTTTCCACAGCAAAACTGCGAAATGCGTTCTCGACTGTTTCAAAATATAATGGCACCTCCATCATATCAGTTGGCATTTGAGGCAATACATGCTTCATTGCATCACCTATTTTCTTAATTTTTGACACCAAAGTTTCACTTTCTTGCTGTTTCCTTCTTTCTGCTTCTCGTTCTTCTCTCATTTGCGTTTCTTTCAATGTCAATTTTGATTTCTCCAGTTTCAGACGTTCCTGTCTTTCTGCCTCTGCCTTTTCCAAACTTTCTTTCTGAAATTTGAGTTCTTCTTGTCTGATCTGTTCTGCACGTTCCAACTCTAACGTTCGCGCTTTTTCTTTTTCTTCTTCACGCATTCTCTTTGCTTCAATCTGTTGCTGACGAACCTCTTCATCACTTTTTCTAGCTCTTTCAAATTCAATCATCTGCTCCAGTCTTCTTCTTTCAGCATCTTCCCTATCTCTTTTCAACTGTTCTAATTGAATCTCAAACTGATGCTTTTGCAATTCCAGTTCTGCCTTACGCACTTGTTCTGCTTTATCTTCTCTCTCTCTCTGCAGGCGCAATTCCTTCTCTTCTTTCTCTCGCTGCAAGCGCAATTCTTCTTGCCTTGCAAGTTCCGCTTTCTCTTCTTTCTCTCTCTGCAGACGCTCTGCTTTCTCTTCTTTCTCTCTCTGACGACGCAATTCTTCCTGTCTTATCTCTTTCTCTTCTTGTCTCCGTTTCTCCTCCCTATCTTTCTCTTCTTGTCTCGTCATCATCATCCACTGCATCAACATCTCCATAGACATAGGCGCAGGAGGTTTTTCAATAGCCTTTTCTACGGCACCGCCAACGGCACCTTCTTCTTCGACTTCTTCTTTCACCCACACATCGGCGAGTTCCTGCATCATGTCACCACGTGACATACCTTCTAATTGTTCTTCTTTAAAACCGGCTTTCAACAAACGCTGTTTCAGCCTTTCCGTAGACATCTTCTTAATATCTGCTTGTCTTTCAGCACTTAGTTTCTCCATCTTACTTGTTTACTTTGGTGATTTCTCTTTTCAAAGAAGTCACGGTTTTTCTTGGTGTGTGAATCGATAAACAAACGGGATTTCTTTTATATTTGTTCGTGGAAAACAACGAAATTTTTATACCGTTTTCTCGTGTTCCACCGTCGATGATATCGTAAATTCGTCACACAGTAACAACGCGTAGATTCTTCTAACACCGTCGTAGATTCTTCTAACACCGTTGTAAATTCTTCAATCACCTTCGTAGATTCTTTTATCCGCCGAAGGAATTTTAATCCACCGTGAGTTTATATCCACCGTGAGTAATTATTCCACCGTGAGTATTTATCCACACCGACGCTATTCCACCGTGAGTTTTTATCCACACCGCTGCCACCAATAATATCAACCCAATCCTTCCGTTGACAATCCTTCTTGCTTAAATCCTTGTTCTCTTCGTACTTAACGCCTATTTAACGTTCACCTTTTGAACGCTAATTCTACGTATAAGTATAACCTGAATTAATCAGCAACACAGTTTAATATCTTTTAGTTTAATAAGAAACAAACAGACAGAACTCAATTCGATTACAACTCAACTAGTCAGCCACACTACTACAGCGAACACACTCGAATTCAAACTTCTCTAGTCAGCATAATTCTTCGCGCCTCTTGACACACCTGTCTTCTGTGCGCCTAAGTGAAATCTAATAATATACATATAGCGCGCCGCTGCCGAGATTGGCCGGCCGCGCGTGTCACTAAGACTAAACGTTATACATCTATCATATATACATATACACGTGAAACTAAAGTAAGCGCACTAAATATATACGCTAATATCTCGCACTGCAAGACTGTACACAAAACTCAGTTCACAGATTGATTGATTGATTGAGTGATGTACGTGTGTATGCATGTATGTATGTATGTGCATACATGCATGTATGTATGGATGTATGGATGTATGTATGCATATTATGTACATATATCTGTATGTACATACATATGTATATTTTTATGCATGTATGCATGTGAATGTATTTACGTACATGTATCTATGTATGTATATATGCACGTGTGTACGTATGTGTGTGCATACATGTATGTATGTAGGTATGTATGTATATATGTACGTGTGTATGTATGTATGTATATATGTACGTGTGTATGTATCTATGTATTTACATGTATGTATGCATGTACGTACGTACATACGTGTGTATGTATGTATGTTTGTATATATGTATGTATGTATGTACGTGTGTTTTTATGTATGTGTATATGTTTGCATATATGTATGTAGGTATGTGTGTATGTTGTATCTATGTATATTCCGGCGGAGCCCCGGAATAGCGGACCGGAACCTGTGTAAAGCATGCATAATGTTATGTTTATAAATTCCTGAGTAAAATAGCTACGTCGTGGTGCATTTTCGTACTTTATAGCTGATTTGGGTGCATGACTAACTAATGAAACTGGATGCATTCTGTGCATGAAACATGTTTAGGAAAAGTCATAGAAGCGATTTCTTCAACTATTTTCAGGGATTAAAATTTCCGTGAAAAACCGATGTGGGGGTATTTTTTTTACCCCCCGGTGACCCTATAAGGGTTAAGCTTCGGCTCTCTCAAGCAAGATATATAATATGATAAGTTGATAACTGTGCAGTCTTTCCAATTGATGGCTATGTAGAATATAATATTGGGTTATAATATATATAATTTATGTCATTAAACTATAAATGGATTCAACCTGAATATTTGTTATCCATCATCATCTTACCTTTCCTTATTATTATCTTACATTGTTTGTTCTCGTCTATACTACTGCTCTTCTCTTTACATTGGTCTTCCTCAAGTCCGCTTGTCCACTCTTGAGAGGGTTTAACGGTCTGCGGCTCGCCTTGTTGGTTCTATTCCTCGCTTTGGTAGCGTTTCCTTCTACATGTATCATACTCTACACTGGCTCCCTCTCCGACAGCGTATCCTGTATCGGCTCTGCTCTCTTGTCTGACAAAGCGTCTTTGGCACAGCTCCTCGCTACCTATGCTCCATCTTTACTCTCTCTTCCACTTCTATAGGTCGCTCAGCTCTTCGTTCCTCTACTCGGGGTGAAATTCTGGTTGCATTTGCCCGCACTGCTACAATGCAGCGTCGAGCATTTTCTGTTGTTG
This sequence comes from Allolobophora icterica, assembly GCA_963556255.1. Lineage (NCBI taxonomy): Eukaryota > Metazoa > Annelida > Clitellata > Crassiclitellata > Lumbricidae > Allolobophora > Allolobophora icterica. The sequence goes on along the minus strand of OY744611.1, from coordinate 1,178,715 downwards.
GTCCAACAGTGTGGAATGACTTGCCATCTTTCCTTCTCCTATCTCCTCGTACACACTCGTCTTCCTTCTACACCCTGTTGAAGACTTTTCTCTATGATCAGGCCTGGCTCGAGAGCGCCTCTGACTAGAACTCTTGAAGAGGCGCTATATAAATTTCATGATTGATTGATTGATTGATTGATTGGAAACCAATGTGTGTGCTAGAGATATCCTAGAAGACATGGACACATAATGCCTAAGTCTGCATACATATGTCACTGATGTGTGGCATAACTTATAGCTATATTATAAATGTTCAGCTACAATTACAATAACAAAACTTATTATACCCAGTGTTGGGTAAACTCACACAAGAAATGAGTTAAATCAAAACTCAACTCACGCACCTCAAAATGAGTTTAAACTCAAACTCAACTCATCCTAAGTGAAATGAGTTAACTCAAACTCACTTGTTAAATGAGTTAACTCATAAACTCACACGTTTCATACTAGCACGTTCTAATCGAGCAACAATTTTTCCATCACGCCTACTTGTAACAGAAAAATGTTTTCCATCAAGAATACACGGTACTTCAGCCATGTTGTTCTTAACTGTTCACAATAATATTATATACAAAATATGCAGTGCTTAAATACTGTCCGCTAGCAGTGTTTACGACCCTCCCTGCCGTCACCACTCACCAGTATGGAAAGCCGACGATATGAAAAGGCTTGTTTCAACATAATATGTGCCGAGTGCCGAAGAGTGAGTTGAGTTTAAAATAATTGACAGTTGCAACTCAAACTCACAGAAAATATGAGTTAACTCAAACTCATAACTCACACTGTTTAAGGTGAGTTAACTCAAACTCATAAATCACAGCAAGTGAGTTAACTCGTGAGTTTAAACTCATATGAGTTAACTCATACCCAACACTGTATGTATTTCCACTGGCAGACTGATTAGAGCTCTGAGGTTCAATCCTGTGCACAGCAAGTTTGCTTAGACAATCGTTTGCATTTACACAATTGCATAGATTACACAATACACATTTATCTTTCGTATTAAATGATCAAACATAACGTCCAACAGTTAATCTAATGTAATTTTATTACATCGTCATTCATGAATGCAACGACAATAGACCGAAATGATGCACAGCTAATCGCTCTGTTAAATATCTATCCCAGAAAAAGTATTTGTACAGCTAAATTTTATATTTAACAACAATGTTTTGAAGTAGTGGAAACCAGAACGAAAGACTTTACTGCGTCTTTAGTAACTATATAGCATAACATTTCATTTTGATGACAGTCTTAAAAGTATGTGAGCAGAAGGCAAAACCTTAGGTGTGGTGCCTATAATGAGGAACCTATGGACTCTCTACATCAGAATACCTACTGGATACGTATTCTGATATGAAAGTAGTACAAAGTAACTATTCACCATTTCTATCTCAAATTACAATTGTTCCAATCTGTAAGTATAAAGGTCAGCAGCCAAATCGTCAGGTGGTGAAAATCGATGGCTAGAACAATGGTCCATAAATTCCTTCTCGATTTCAAGCAGTTTGTCACATATACACATCCAAAAGACTGACCTGTATGGCTTTTCATTAGTGTGGGTGTTCATGTGCGTTTTAAGATTACTACCTTGAGCAAATGTTTTCTGACATAACAGACACCTGTATGGTTTTTCACCAGTGTGGGTTCTCATGTGCCTTTTCAGATGACCACCTTCATTAAATGATTTCTGACAGAACTGGCACCTATGTGGCTTTTCGCCAGTATGGGTTCTCATGTGCGTTTTCAGATTATTCTCTCTAGAAAAGGATTTCTGACATAACTGATATGTGTATGGTTTCTCGCCAGTATGGGTTCTCATATGCATTTTCACTTGACTACTTTGCCTAAATGTTTTACGACATAAAGGACAACTGTAGGCCTATGGTTTTTCACCAGTATGGGTTCTCATATGGATGTTCATATCACTAGGAAAAGGAAATGATTTCGGACACAAATTGCACATGTATGGTTTTTCGCCAGTGTGGGTTCTCATATGACCTTTCAAACGACTGCCTTGAGTAAATGTTTTCTGACATAACTCGCACCTGTGTGGCTTTTCCCCAGTATGGTTTCTTGCTGCCATAATTGCTATTCCACTACTATGGGTTCTTAGGTGCTTTTTAGATTACATCCTCACTAAATGTTTTCTGATATATATGGAAACTGTATTGTTTTTCTCCTGTTTGGGTTGTGATATTCAACATCAGGCTATTCACTCAATTGACAAATTCACTGTGTTTCTCCAGTATGGGTTCCTTGAAGAGCTCTCAGATGATCACCTTGAGCAGAAAGTTGGCAATTGTACGGCATCTGAGAAGCATCAGTTTTGGTATGCACCTCAAAGCAATTGCATGATTAAAAGTTTCTGCAGTTGTTCTTGTCATAGCCTTTCCAATACCAGCAGTGTCCAGTTTCTGACAATTTATCGACGACTTGATTTAAGTTTGCGTTTCAGATGCTTCCAGGAAGGATTCATGTGTCATCTGCCAGTAGTAGTTATTTTAATGACGAAATACCAAAGCTATTCAACCTTTGTTCAGTTTGATTTATTAGGAAAATTAGGAGAAGATGACGTAGTTGACTATAGCCAAAGTTGTAGTCGTATAAATCCACTGTAATGTTCCTGATCAAGATTACTGAGATGCAGAACTTCTCGCATTTTGAAGTTCAAACAGAATATTGCTCGTCTTCCTCCTGTACTTGCTAAAATAACAGTAAAACCGCATTATTAATTCTTTAAATTACAGAATATAATTTGACTGTTGCTCATCACAGCAGAATGGCTGTTCTGCATTTGTAGTTGAGTGACCACTTTCAATTTAGAAATAAGGACACAGTTCCAGGAATTCTTTAACGAATTTTCTGCTTAGAATTTACCTTTCCAAAACCACTAATGTTAGGCCTACAAAACAAAATGGCCCGACACGTGTACTAAGTAGTACATCATTCCATTAAAAGTTTATTAAAACAATTTGAAATTACAAGATCTCGTATCTTCATAGAAGCTCGCAAAAGTAGCACAGCTAAAAGTTTCTAAATTTGCAAAAGGATATAATATCATTTCATAGTAGATATTACTTAAAACTGACAAATGAAATAAGCACAAAGCACTTAAGAGATTCTCTTCTGGTTCTCTGACTTCAGGCAGGTTCAAACGTCTGACTCGATGCTGAACCACTTATTTGAGTATTCCCCCTTCATCATCCAATCCAGCATCATCTGTCTTGGTCTTCCCTTTGTCCTCCTCCCCTCCCTTCTTCCCTCGATGACATTTCTAAGTAGAGATCGAGTCCCCTCTAAGCATGTGTCTGATCCATTTCCTCTGCCTGTTTCGTAATGTACGTATCAAGGACCTTCTTCTCCAATCCTTCCCATCACTTCTTAATTTGTTTTATGTTCTGTTCAGCTGAACTTCTACATTCTTCTGAAAATCCACATCTCGAATTCCTCCAGTTCTTGATGACCTCAGCGCTCTAATCAGTCTGCCTCTGACCTTGATCCCTCCTCCATGTCTTCCAGTACTTCTCTAACAAGGTCTTCTATATAAAGATTGACGAGTAACGGTAAGTTCATATATAAAAGGGACAACAGTCTTAAATGTTCGGTTACATTGCTTTTTCATTACATGCAATAGCTTATGTGTAGCTCCATCGTCCATCCTTCTGGCTCTTTGCAACTGAGCGCTTGTATATCCCAACATGTCATCCACCACACACTTTGCTTGCACAGGAGGACCACGTTTCTGTGGTATGGGCATTTTTCTTTTCTCATATATTTTATGGTCACAAACGACTGGAAAAAGTATTAAACAGATCTGAGAACTGACGATGCCTAGAATAAATTGATTTTATATCAATGACTGAAATCTAGCATCGCATTAAAATTCTTACAATTCAAAAACAGGCATTTTGCTCATTGCAAATACGCCATCCTACAACCCTCGCATCATCAAATAAAAAGGTAAACGTACGCTTTCGCGTTTTAATTATTGGCAGGATTTCGAAAAAATGAATAGCGTAAATAATTATTTCATCCACCTTCCAGCTTCTAGTTTAGTTTAAAATTACACGTTTTAATCGTTCATCCATCCAGCTTCCACTTTTAGCTCATTTTCATCGCATATCCAGCTTCTATTTCATGTTTTACTATGATATGTTTTCATCGCTCATCCACGGCAATGATATCGGCGTTAAACGATATAGTTTCATCGCAATTTCAAAGTCTTCTAGTTTCCGTTTTATTATGTAATATTTTCATCATTTAGCCAGCTTCTAGTTTCAATAATATTCTCATCAATCATCCAACTTCTAGTTTGAGTTATATTTTCATCTTGTCATCACAATTGCTGATAACTATCCACTATAAGAGTGTACATATAATTAACGCACCTAACGTGGAGGATTACCTGCTTCGCACATCCAGCTTCTCGTTTGATCTCCATTTTCATCGCTTAGCCAGCTTCCAGTTTGACTTATATTTTCATCGCTCATCCAGCTTCCACTTTGATTTCTATTTTCATCGCTCATACAGCTTCCAATAATTAAATACGCTAAAGCGAACGTGGCCATTTCGTCCAATAATTAAATACGCTAACACGTACGTTTACCAATAAAAAGTACGTCATTTATATTAAACATATATTATTTAATAATCATTCATTTCCTCTGCAGGAAAGAAACTGAGAGCATATTATGATCGTTCATCAAGTCAAAAATAATATATCGAAAATCATCAACGCCACGCTAAGTCTCTCATGTATAGGAGTTTACAATTTATCTCTCACTAGTTTTCGGGAGTTCGGGCCGCTTTCTATAAAACTGTGTTTTGGGAAATCAGGTTTTGGTGTATTTTCAGGGTTTTCGGGGATTCGGGTTAACCCTCTGTAGGCCCCTATCTATTGACCACGACGATATCCAAAGAACAAGTCCCAAAAATCAGCCCATGTTAAAGTAATGGTAAAGCGTAAGATTTCTTACTTTCCAACTTTACATTACTTATCAACGCATATTGATCAACGAGTTATAAAAAACGGTGCATGGGAACTACTTCCAATGACATCTATTGCAAATTTCGGGCTAGCACGGTCCGTACGCGCCTAATCAAACGGGGGCCTGAAATGGAGTGGAGCCCATTCAAACGGGCAGCGGTGGTGAAGGATCTCACCGGATGAATTCATTAAAAGATGAGCAGAGTCGAAGTTATACGGTCACGTGTTCGACGGAATGACTTTCAAGCCATCGGCTGCGGTAGAAACAAATTAACCTCAAACCATACGATTAACAATTCTCTCATTAACCTAGATGTCGTTTATTAAATGTGTTTTCCCACTAAATTATATGCACAGAGTTGTAGAATCTAACCAGATTTGGCATAACAGTCGAATTACCCCGAAGTATGTTTAATACTGTAGAAATCAGAACAAAATGGCGAATGATTTCAGTATTTGTCTAAAATTAAAAGAAAGCTTGCGTTTTGAATGTATGTCCTGTCATCTAGCGAATACATTTTGAAGCGCTACAGCAACTAGGATATCAGTGATGATGTAATTTATTAGTAGTCCCGTTTCCAATACCAATACTTATGGCTACCTTCTGTACGATTCATATCATCCTTCCATGTTAAGTATTGGTCTAAGTACACTCCAAAGAATTTACATGTATTCACGTGGTTAAAGTCGGCCTTATATCTATATCAATCATCGCCGTTAATCAACCTCGGGAGACAAATTAGCCATCTCTTGAAAGGCTTCCTCTTACTGGACAGCTGTGGTCGTGTTAGTGCATTGGCTGAATGATCCTGTGGTCTCGGGACAAAGTTACGTTTCATCTACAGACGTTTCGTTTACAGACATTTAGCAGCATATTTTAAGCGTGATCTAGCTTCCAGTTTTAATTATAATATTCATCGCTAATCTAGTTACAGTAGTATGATTGTTTTCCGTTTGTAGTTAAGTGATTAGTTAGACATAATGGTAAGGTCCAGTTCCAACTGTTCCAGGAATTCTTAAACTAATTTTCTGCTAAGAATTTCTCTTGCTGAAACCCTTAGTGTAACAGCTCTGTCTCAATACGGCCTGACACCTGGACTGTTCAAACCACGCAGAGTTGGGAAGTTAGCAAAAGTAAACAGTAAAACGAGAAGAATAAGAATGAGAACAGTAAGAAAGCAGATCCTGATTACAAAATTGATTACACACACATTTATCTTTTGTATTAAATGATCAAACGTAAGGTCCAGCACTTAACCTAAATAAATTAAACTAATTAATTTTATTACTTAATAAGTCATGAATGCAGCGACAATAGGCTAACCATTAGCAGTCTAAAATAGTCTCAAAATATGATGCACAGCTAACCGCTCCGTTAAATATCTAGTCCCGCAGAAGTATTTGTTGAACTAAATTGAATATTAACAATAATATTGTCAAGTTGTGGAGCCCAGAACGAAAAACTTTACTGTGTCTTTAGTAACTATAGCGTAACATTTTATTTCGATGATTCGATTCCAGTCTTATAATTATTTGAACAGAATGCAACAACTTAGGTATGTGGTGCCTATAATGAGGAACCTCTGGATTCTCTACAACATAATGCCTACTGCCTAAGTATTCTGAAATTAAAGTAAAGTGATACAAAGTAACTATATATTAAAGGAATCACAATTCTTCTATGGCATTTTTATATCTCAAATTATAATTGTTCCAATCTGTAAGTGTAAAGATCAGCAGCTAAATCGTCAGGTGAAGAAAATCGATGGCCAGAACAATGGTCTAGAAATTCCTTTTCTATTTCAAGCAATTCGTCACATATACCACATCCAAAAGATATTGACAAAGACTCTTTTGCATCCACAGGAGATTTGAATTTGTTAATATGCAGACATTCTCCATCTACAATTTTCGGTAAAGGACCTGCAATTACACTAGGATCTGGATATGAGACACGTTCATTTGGTTTACCAATAATGCCTGTACTACTAAATGTAATGAAATGACGGAACAGGTTAGCAATTGCTTCACTTCCAAATTCAAGATCCTGTGGCTGTAGTCCTGTATGGAGTTTAAACTGCTTGGTTGAAGATCTGTTCTTGGTTAAAGGCTCATTGCGCATGTGTTGATTCTCAGTTGCATGAGTACTTCTGTGTTTCTTAACATTTCCAATTTCTGTTAATCCTTTATTAGAAACTTCGCACATGTATGGGCTTTCTCCTGTGGGAGTTCTCTTATGACTCTTTAGAGAACCGATAACAGTAAATGGTTTCTGATGAAACTGGAATCTGTATGCTTTTTCGCCAGTATGGATTCTCATGTGCCTTTTCAGAGTACCACATTCAGCGAATGATTTCTCACACAACCGGCATCTATATGCTTTTTCGCCAGTATGAATTCTCATGTGCCTTTTCAGAGTACCACCTTCAGCAAATGATTTCTCACACAACTGGCATCTGTATGCTTTTTCGCCAATATGGATTCTCATGTGCCTTTTCAGAGTATTACCCCCAGCAAATGATTTCTCACACAACTGGCATCTGTATGCTTTTTCGCCAGTATGGATTCTCATATGCCTTTTCAGAGTACCACCTTCAGCAAATGATTTCTCACACAACTGGCATCTGTATGCTTTTTCGCCAGTATGGATTCTCATGTGCCTTTTCAGAGTATTACCTCCAGGAAATGATTTCTCACACAACTGGCATCTGTATGATTTATCGCCAGTATGGATTCTCATGTGCCTTTTCAGAGTATTACCTCCAGCAAATGATTTCTCACACAACTGGCATCTGTATGCTTTTTCGCCAGTATGGATTCTCATGTGCCTTTTCAGAGTATTACCTCCAGCAAATGATTTCTCACACACGTGGCATCTGTACGCTTCTCCCCCAGAATGGGTTGTGATGTGCCTTTTCAGAGTATTACAATCAAGAAATGATTTCTGACACAACAGGCATCTGTATGCTTTTTCGCCAGTATGGGTTCTCATGTGTCTTTTCAGATGACTACCTTGATTAAATGATTTCTGACATAACTGACATTCGTGTGGTTTCTCACCAGTATGGGTTCTCATATGCGTCTTCACTAGACTACCATTAGTAAACGTTTTCTGACATAACTGGCACTGGTATGGTTTTTCCCCGGTATGGGTTCTTATGTGCTCTTTCAGAGTATAACCTTTAGCAAATGTTTTCTGGCACATATTGCATTTGTATGGCTTTTGGCCAGTATGGGTTATCATATGCCTTTTCAGACTACTACTCTCAACAAACGTTTTCTGACATAACTGGCACCTGAATGTTTTTTTGCCAGTATGGGTTCTCATGTGCCTTTTCAGAGTATTATCTTCAGTAAATGATTTCTGACATAACTGGCACGTGTATGGTTTTTCACCAGTATGAGTTCTCAAGTGCCTTTTCAGATCACAAGGAAAATAAAATGATTTCTGACACAAATGACACCTGAATGGTTTTTCGCCAGAATGTGTTCTCACATGCTCATTCAAAAGACTACCTTGAACAAATGTTTTCTGACATAAGTTGCACCTGTATGGCTCTTCGCCAGAATGGTTTCTCTCCGACATAGCTGGCGCATGTATAATTTCTGTTAGTATTGGCTCTCGTGCTTTTTCAGATTACCCCTTGACTAAATGACTTCCGATATATTTGGAAACTGTATCCTTTTTCTCTTGTTTGAATTGCGATATTCAGCATCACGTTATTCACTTAATTGATAACTTCACTGTTTTCTCCAGTATGGGTTCTGGGTTCTTTGAAGAGCTCTCAGATTATCACCTTGAGCATACGGTTTCTAAAATTATTGACAATAGTCTCCAAAGTTGGAATTTGTATGCCTTTTGACAAGCATCAGTTTTCGTATGCACTTCAAAGGAATTGCCTGATTAAGTTTCTGCAATTCTTGTTGTCATAGCCTTTTTACCACACGCAATGTCGAGTGAAAGTTGTAGTCGAAAAAATCCACTGTTCTTATTGAGGCGAGATCTTGTCCTAAAACTGCCTTTTGAAGCTCTAATAGAATGCTGCTCGTCTTCCTCATGTACCTTCTAAAATAACAGTAAGACCTCATTATTAATAAAGCAGTAATTCGATTGCAAAGAATTTGTTTTGCTGAAACCCCTAATGTTACACATGACAAGTAACTGTGTGTAATGACATCTGTTGTAAATCTCGGGCTTAGCACGGTCCCTAGGCTCCTATTCAAACGGGGACATGAAATACGGGCTGCACGGGCAGCGGTGGTGAAAGATCTCACCCGATCAATTCATTGAAAAATGAGCAGAGTCCAGGTCAGATAAAACCGTAGGTTGGTAAATTATTTCTATGTAGATACCTAATCAACACTAGAAGTTGGATTATCGATGAAAATCTTTCATAATAAAAATCAAACTGGAAATTAGATGATTAATGAAAATACAACATAATAAAACTCAAACTAGAAGTTGGAATTGCGATGAAAATATATCGTTTTTGTGCCGAAATTATTGCCGTGGATGAGCGATGAAAACATTTCGGTAAACGTTCGCTTTAGCGTATTTAATTATTGGCAGGATTTCGGAAAAATGAATAGCGTATTTAATTATTTAATCCACCTTCCAGCTTCTAGTTCAGTTTAATATTACACATTTTAATCGTTCATCCATCCAGCTTCCACTTTTAGCTCATTTTCATCGCATATCCAGCTTCTATTTCAAGTTTTACTATGAATTGTTTTCATCGCTCATCCACGGCAATGATAATTATCGGCGTTAAACGATACAGTTTCATCGCAATTCCAACTCCTAGTTTCCGTTTATTATGTAATATTTTCATCATTTATCCAGCTTCTAGTTTCAATACTATTTTCATCAATCATACAACTTCTATTCTGAGTTATATTTTCATCAGTCATCACAATTGCTGACAACTATCCACTAGCCTATAAGAGTGTACATATAATGAACGTGGAGGATTACCTTCTTTGCACATCCAGCTTCTCGTTTGATCTCCTTTTTCATCGCTAATCCAGCTTCCAGTTTGACTTATATTTTCATCGCTAATCCAGCTTCCACTTTGATTTCTATTTTCATCGCTTATACAGCTTCCAATAATTAAATACGCTAAAGCGAACGTGGACATTTCGTCCAATAATTAAATACGCTAAAACGAACGTTTACCAACATTTCTATGTAGATACCTAACCAAAACTAGAAGCTGCTCTAGCGATGAAAACATTGCTCAAACTAGCAGCTGGATTAGCGATGAAAATATTTCATATAAAAAAATTGAAATTAGAAGTTGGATGATTGCATAGTGTAAACCAAATATAATGCATAGAAATAAGGGTAATCCCGTAGTTTAGGTTGCTAAATTCAGACCATGCTTTCAATCCCGTACTTTAGGTTGCTAAATTATTAAACGAAAGATTAAAATGTTAATTAAACTGAAAGCGGGATGAACGATTGAAATGTTAATTAAACTAGGAGCGGGATGACGATTAAAAAGTTAATTGAACTGGAAGCGGGATGAACGATTAAAATGTTAATTAAAGTAGAAGCGGGATGAGCGATTAAAATGTTAATTAAATGACCAAGTGCGTGTTTCCGAGATTAAAATAATTTAGCAACCTAAACTTCTCTTAAGGAATTACCAACCTAAACTACGGTTTTACCCCAGGTCATACGGTCGCTACATAAACCATTTACATTTATTGGTATAAGGTTTGTCGTAATAACTTTCCAGCCATCGCATTCAGCATAAAAGCAATAACCTCAAACCATAAGATTAGCAAGTCCATCACTGACTTAGCTGTCGTTTATTAAATGTTTTTCAAATAAATAATATGCAAAGAGTTATAGAATCTAACCAGAGTTTGCGTTAAAGTCGAATTTTCATATACTCTGCTTTATACTGTTATCAGCACAAAATGGCTAGCGATTAAAGTGTTTCGCTAGAGTGAAATGTAAGCTGGAAATGTTGGAAGTATATCCTGTCATCTATCGAATAAATTTTGACTTTCTACGAACAACTGGGACGGTATAGTCGTGTGTGAACAATCCTATTTCCAAGATTAGGCCTACTATTTTGAAATTTAAATAATACAATAAAGGAAGAAGTGAACATACTATTGAAGATCTGGCTCATTAATGATCATTAATATATCCAACATGACTCGCTCCTGCTTCTTTCAACTCAGGCGTCTCAGGGCCATCAGACGCTCGGTCTCACCTTCTGTCTTTACCACCATAGTTCACGCATTTGTCTGCTCACGCTTGGACTACTGTAACTCGCTCCTCATGGGTCTCCCCAAGCAGCGTCTTTCACCCCTTCAATCTGTTCTAAATGCTTCTGCTAGGCTCATCGCTCGACTCCCCCGGTGTGCCCATATCTCTGCTTACATGCTTGATGTCCTTCACTGGCTCCCTATTGCTGCGCGCATCCGATATAAGATCCTTTTCCTTGTCTCTTAATCTCAGCGACCTTCTGCCCCAAAATATATCTCGAACTATCTGCGAAAACCGCTATCTGCATCTTCTTCTCGCTCATTGCGCTCTGTAAATCGGCTTGATCTTTTTGTTCCCAGGGCTAAAACTGCCTTGGCCCAGCATCGGGCGTTTGCTATAGTGGGTCCCACGATCTGGAATGAACTTCCTCCTGTGCTCAGGGCCAAACTAATGACTGGCTTTTCCTCATCGGTGTCGCGTTCCCTAAAGACATTTCTGATTCCCCGGGGCTTCTGTGCTGAGAGCGCCTCTGAATAGTTATTCTGCGAGAGGCGCTTTATAAATTTCTAGATACAATACAATACAATTAATAGCTCATTAACTTAATGCAGTATGATTGTATAGTGGAGGGAGATAGAGTAATGGTAAAACTCATGGCCAGGAGAGCAGCAGGAGAGAAGCAGTACGCGGTTCGATTCCCGCAACCCCGTCGGGCTGGCGCCTTGCATGGCTGCCATAACGTGTGTTTAGTTAAGATATTGATAATTGTACTGTCGTGTGAAATTTTAAGGGGAGGGAAATGACGTTTTTGAAGACAAAAAGTTTGCATAGAGATAAATTAAAGATAAATAATGACCAAGAACTTTACATAAATAATTCAGTGTTTTTTCGCATTGAAAATCGTGTTGAAACTGTTGTAATAATCATAACGTATGCCCCCAAATTGAGACACTATTAATTTTTTTCGAACCAAATATTGCGCAAAAACCATTAAGGTTAAACTTTAAGTTTAAAGTAAATGAAGATAATTTTTACGTTGAAAACATAGGCTAATTATCCTAATGCATACAGTCATACACTGCAATAAGAAACAAAAGATTCTTCAGTTTTAAAACTGCGTGGCATCAAATTCAACTTGCGACCCTACCCACACTGTGGTCTTGTTTCATGGAAAGTCATTACATTGAAATTTGAGTTTGTAAACTAGTTGAAAAGACTAGAGACCAGTACCTTGGAAAAGATCAACATGAAGTATAAAATTTCAGTTTATTAAACAGAGATATTCCATTTCAAGAAGAATAAGTAGGCCTATATGTAATTTACAACCTGCGGCTTATTTATTTGAAGGCTAAGAACAGAATTAGGTGTATCATAAAAATTACCAAAGACAACAAAACGCCAAATATTCAGGATTCACGACAACCATGATTATATAATACACATTTATGTTTCATATATAAATTTAAACGATCAAACATAACATCCAACACTTAATATAAATAAAATACGCTAATTAATTTTATTACTTATAAAATCGTGAATGCAACGACAATAGGCTAATTATTAAGTCTAAAATAGTCTCACAAAATTATGCACAGCTAACCACTCTGTTATCTAGTCCCGTAGAAGTATTTTTTTAACTAAATTGAATATTTAACAATAAAATTGTCAAGTAGTGGAACCCAGAACGAAAGACTTTACTGCATCTTTTGTAACTATAGCATAAACTTTAATTTTGATGACCTACAGCAATTCAACAGTCTTATAATTATATGAGCAGAAGGCTATACCTTAGGTATGTGGTGCCTGTAATGAGGAAACTCTGGATTCTCTACACCAAAACGCCTACAAGCTAAGTATTCTAAAATTAAAGCATACACAGTAACTAATCGAGTATGTATCCCAATTCGTTTATGGCATTTTAGCTCAACTTACAACTGTTCCAATCTGTAAGTATAAAGGTCAGCAGCTAAATCGTCAGGTGGAGAAAATCGATGGCTAGCACAATGGTCTAAAAATTCCTTTTCTATTTCAAGCAATTCGTCACATATACCACATCCAAAAGATATTGACAAAGACTCTTTTGCATCCACAGAAGATTTGAATTTGCTGATAGGCAGATATTCTCCATCGTTAATTTTCGGTAAACGATCTGCAAGTCCAATGGATTCCGTATATGAGAAACGTTCATTTGGTATACCAATATCGCCTGTACTACTAAATGTAATGAAATGACGGAACAGGTTAGCAATTGCTTCACTTCCTAATTTAAGATCCTGTGGCTGTATTCCTGCATGGGGTTTAAACTGATTGGCTTCTGAACTGTTCTCGGTAAAAGGCTTATTCCACGTGTGTTGCTCCTCAGTTGCATGAGTACTTATGTCTTTCTTTTCATTTCCAATTTCTGTTAATCCTTTATTAGAAACCTCGCAAATGTATTGGCTTACTCCTGTGTGAGTTCTCATATGGCTCTTTAGAGAACTGATATCTGTAAATGGTTCATAACAAAACAGGCAGCTGTATGCTTTTTCGCTAGTATGGGTTCTCATGTGCCTTTTCAGAGTAGCACTGTCACCAAATGATTTCTCACACAACTGGCACCTGCATGGTTTTTCTCCAGTATGAATTCTCATGTGCCTGTTCATATGACAACTTTCATTAAATGATTTCTGACATAATTGACACCTATATGGCTTTTCGCCAGTATGGGTTCTCATGTGCCTTTTCAGAGCATTACCATGAGCAAATGATTTCTGACATAACTGACACGTGTGTGGTTTTTCACCACTATGGGTTCTAAAGTGCCTTTCCAGATAACAATGAAAAGCAAATGATTTCTGACATAACTCGCAACTGTATGGCTTTTCGCCAGTAGGGTTTCTTTCTGACATAACTGCCACGTGTATGGTTTCCGCTAGTATGGGTTCTCATGTGCTTTTTCAGATTACACCCTGACTAAATGACTTTTGATATATCTGGACACTGTATTCTTTTTCTCCAGTTTGGGTTCTAATGTTCAACATCAGGCTTTTCACTTAATTGATAATTTTACTGTTTTTCTCCAGTTGTATTCGTTCAAGAGCTCTCAGATGATCGCACAGTTTCGGAAATTATTGACATCTATGTGGTGTTTTAATGTGCCTCTCCAATCAGTTCGAATTTGTATGGCTTTCGAGAAGCATCAGTTTTCGTATGCAATTGCCTGATTAAAAGTTACTGCAATTATTGTTGTCATAGCCTTTCTAACACCAGCAGTGTCCAGTTTCTCACATTATCGACGACTCCATTTCAGTTTGCGTTTGAGAGGTTTTCAGGTAGGGTTCATGTTTCATTTGTCACTAGTAGTAATTTTTATGACGAAATCCGAAAGCTATCCAACCTTTTTATAATAGCACGCTTCACGCTTTTGTTCAGTATGATTTCCACTGAAGATGAAATAGCTGACTATGGCAAAAGTTGTAATAGAATAAATCCAATGTATTGTTCTTGAAGCAGATTAGTAAGGTGCAGACCTTGTTCTGCAAATGCACTTTGAAGCTCTAAAAGAATGTTGCTCGTCTTCTTCACGTACTTTCTAAAATAACAATTAAACCTTATTATTAATGTTTTAAAGTACTTAATATAATTTGACTGCTTGTCATTTACAGTAGAATGACTGTTCTGCATTTGTGGTTGAGTTACTAGTTAGAAATTTTGTTTTTCGTCTAACGTTATTATTATCTTCCAGTCAGAAAACCAGAGAATCAGACATCATTTCTCTTCTCATAATTTTAATGTCACAGCCATTTGGAAAAAAGTAATAAAACAGATCTGAGATCTTATGTTGCTTAGAATAAGTTGATTTTATATAATAAGACCGAACTTGCTACCACCGCATTCAGGAAATGAAGTTGATTCTAGATCTTTGCGAAAATTGCATACCGAGACACCATAGACATTTTACCATTCACGAAATAAATCCAACATCATTCACGTTATGCAACTATTCAATCGCAAGCAACTAAATGACTTTTGATATATCTGGACACTGTATTCTTTTTCTAATGGTAACAAATTATGGTCATAATTTGGAGGCTGGAAGAATTATGTAATTCCGGTGTCATCTAATATGTTGGAGAAAACAGTGCAGCTCCAGTAAGAACACTGCAGCTCCAATGTCTCGGTAAAATCGGGATCATACCCATCACTCTTGTTTGAACTATTACTAGCAGATTGCACGTTTTATTTCACTTATATGTTTAATCAATGCTTTAGTCATAGTTTCATATAATTTACTTTTGGAGAAACCAATAGCTTATTAATATACTAAGATATTTAAAGCATATGTAACAAGAACTGACACTAAAATTCTTGCAATTCAAAAACAATCATTTTACTGCTTGGAATTCTGCTAACATACAACCGTCACATCATCAAATAAAAACATACCTCTTATATATGAAACATATATTATTTAATTCATTTATTTCCTGTCAGCAATCTCTCTGGAGGAAAGAAATTGAGCGCATATTATGATCTTTAATCAAGTCAGCAGATAAATCATTTTCATCTGGGTAATCCTGGGGTTTAGCGTCGGAAATTATTTACATTGCATGAGCGATGAAAACATTTCACAGTTAAACTCAAACAAGAAGTTGGAAGATTGACGAAAATATCAATGAAACTAGAAGCCGGATGAGCGATGAAAATATTACATAATAAAAGTCCAACTAGAAGTTGGAATATATTACGACGAAAATATATCGTTTTAGTGCCGATATTATTCCCGTGTATGAGCGATGAAAACATTTCATAGTAAAATTCGAACTAGAAGTTGGAAGATTGATGAAAATGTTCACGAAACTAGAAGGTGGATAATCGATTAAAATATAACTGAAACTAGAAGTTGGATGAACGATGATTATTTATTGTATTATTGTATTAGAACTTTTCAATGAAATAATTTCCGACGCTAAAACCCAGGATTACCTTCATCTGTATGTATCGACCTATTTGCGCATAATTATTGACGCATATCAACGGTGCATGACAAGGAACTGCGTCTAACGACATCTCTTGTTATCTCTGGTTAGCACGGTCCGTATGCGCCTAATCAAGCAGGGACCTGAAATGGAGTGGTACCCATTCTAACGGGCAGCGTAGGATCTCCCCCAATCAATTCATTGAAAGATGAGGAGAGTCGAGGTCATACGGTCGCTACATAAAAACATTTACATTTATTGGTTTAATGTTCGTCGGAAAGACTTCAATCAAACGCGTGCGGGAGAAAAAAAACACTAACCTCAAACCATAAGATCAGCAATTCCCTCATTGACCTAGCTGTCGTTTAGAAAATGTGTTTGTCCACTAAATTATATGTACAGAGTTATAGAATGTAACCGGGTTTGACATTAAAGTAATATTTTCCCATAATCTGGTTCATCCTGCCATGAGCACAAAATGGCGACTGATTAAAGTGGTTGACAACATTGAATAGAAGGCTGGAGTTTTTGGAAGTATATCCTGTCATCTAGCGAATACATCTGGAGGCTCAACAGCAACTACGATTTCTGTGATTATAATTATATAAATTGCTAGGAGTCCTATTTCTAAAATTACCGTCATATTATTTTAGACAGTTCTAAGGAATAAAGAAGTGAACAGAAGTGAATATTAAGAATGCATTTAAAGTTATAAATCGATTTATCGTGACCCACCCAAATGATGGTTATTGCATAAGCAACTTCTTTAAACTTCGCCTTTTTCTCTTCGCCTTCACTTGTCGAATCTCCAATGTCGAATCTCCCGATCGTTCCCCGTCTTCGATCTCTATGACTTTTCTTGATCCCGCTTCTAGTTTAAGTTACATTTTAATCGTTGGTCCAGTATCTGGTTTAAGTTATATTTTAATCCGTGATCCCGCTTCTAGGTTAGTCTATATTTTGCTCGTTCATCTCGCTTCTAGTTTTAGTTAGATTTCAATCTTTCAACAAAAGGCGCAGAATTTGAAATTATAAACCTCAAACCATTTCGCACCTGTTACCGTCTTCCAATTAGCAATTAGATTAAATTATAGCTAACAGTAGAACCTGGATGAAAGATTGAAATATAAACTAAACTAGAGGCGGGATCAACGAAAAAAATATAACTGAACCTAGAAGCGAGATCAACGACTAAAATATAAGTAACAGTAGAACCTGAATGAAAGATTAACAAAAACTAGAGGCGGGATGAACGATCAAAATATAACTTAAACTAGAGGCGGGATCAAGAAAAGTCATAGTAGACGAAATGTCGGTAGAAATAGAAGCGTTAACAAAAAACGCCGAATTGACCGGCGCCAAATTGAACATGCGCCGAATTGACCGGCGCCAAATTGAACATGCGCCGAATTGACCGGCGCCGAATTGTCATAGCACCCGCATTACACCCAATCAAACAATTAAACTGTAAGAAAAAGAAGAAGAAGAAGAAGAAGAAGAAGAAGAAGAAGAAGAAGAAGAAGAAGAAGAAGAAGAAGAAGAAGAAGAAGAAGAAGAAGAAGAAGAAGAAGAAGAAGAAGAAGAACAAGAACAAGAACAAGAACAAGAACAAGAACAAGAACAAGAACAAGAACAAGAAAAAGAACAAGAAGAAGAACAAGAAGAAGAACAAGAAGAAGAACAAGAAGAACAAGAAGAACAAGAACAAGAAGAACAAGAAGAACAAGAAGAACAAGAAGAACAAGAAGAACAAGAAGAACAAGAACAAGAACAAGAACAAGAAGAACAAGAAGAAGAAGAACAACAACAAGAACAAGAACAAGAAGAAGAACAAGAACAAGAACAAGAAGAACAAGAACAAGAAGAACAAGAACAAGAACAAGAACAAGAAGATCAAGAACAAGAAGATCAAGAACAAGAAGAGGAACAAGAAGAAGAAGAACAACAACAACAAGAACAAGAACGTCCCTTGGGCTAGCCCTGAGGCAGCCATGGGTATGAAGTGTTAGCGACTTCATTTCCTTAGAATCGGTAAGCGAGGGCAGGTGGCCAGTCTTCTCCCTCGTCGTTTCATCTTCCCATCGACAGTGTACGGTGAGTGTACTCATTATAGCTGAGTTGGCAGTGGTGCAGATGGAGTACAACCATCGAAACACATTTCCACCCTGGCGGGGATTTCAACCTCCAACCTCTCGACCGACAGTCAAGCACGCTAACCAATAAATTATCGAGCACCCTGGCGTCTAAATCGCCAACTAATTTTCAATAAATACCTAGGATTTCACATTTCTTGTATTTTCTTTTACCACGGTGCGTTTCTGTCAGCTTGACTGAGGAGCAAATGAAAATTGATCGATTGCCTTCAGCTAGAACTATATATTGTTCGTGAAGATTTTCGACTTAAAAATGTGGAACTCTTTTGCTGTTTCTGTTCGTGCGACTGAGTAGCTCATGTCACTTCGTTCTGCACTTAACCCTTTGAGGGGGAGGTGGGGTATGACACACCCCATAGCTATTCTAAGTTATGTTTTCTACGGAAAACGTCGAGCCAGCTTGGATTATTTTTATTTACCTTAGCGAATATGAAATAGGCCTACGGTCACTTTATAACAATTTCAGATATTTTTGAATGCATAATTTTTAATTTTTTTTACATATTAAAGTGAAATTATAATTTCTCGTATACAGTGATCGTAAGCAAGATTCACATGTCATGCGTGTAGCAAGCGAGTGTGCCTTGAACACGCTAATACTGTGTTCATGGCTTGCATTGAGCAGTCAATCGAAAATGATGACTGAAAACATTTTCTATTTCACTTGAAATATTGGCTATTTGTGCGTTTGGTAATGTTGTGAACGAGGATAGAAAAATGCAAGCGCTAACCAGATATTGCATAGTTATTAGTTCACCTGCTGGTCATTTCAATAATGATCGAAAACAGTTATTTGTTCGTGATAATCACCAGTTTAGTTGATAATTTGTGATAAAACTATGGTTTAGCTCACAATTACTGTTATGTAGTCGATATCGCGAATTGGAAGTAAAGCAAAATATGTATCGGGGTATGTCATACCCCACCTCACCACAAGCGTTCCACCACAAGCGTTCCACTTCGACAGAGTTAAGATCAGTGCCACTCCCCTTCAGGTGTCTGTCATCTTCCCTTCCGGAATAAATTGCTATCTTTATATCATTGGGCACCTGACTCAAAGAAACAGACGAGTCATAAATACAGTATGAGAATTGTAGGAAAAGACTGGGGGGTTAGACTTTGATTTACATGGAGTTGGGGTGTGCAATGAAGACTTTACTGTGGGGTCCTAAGAAAGACTGGGGGTTAAACCCCCCAACCCCCCGACAATTCTCACCCTGCAATAATATAATGTCAAAGGTTTAGCAATAGTTTCAATTATATTCGCCATGGCGACTGAAAGGTCAATACCATCCGTTCCAGAGCTTAGGTTACTCGTATTTAATTAGCCACTTCAGTAATATTAATCTCAGTAATTGGTAGTATATCCATTGAAGATAAATGCGAGTCTTTAAGAAATTTATCGATTTTTCTGGGATATCAATTTTCTAGGCTAAGGCAGGTGTGTTTACAAAATAGTCATTGATTTTTTGAAATTCTTAATTTGTCAGAGATGCTCGAAATGGTTCTAGGACTTTTCGCACCGGAATATTCGCCCCCGACATTTCGCCCCCGGAAGTTTCGTCCCCGGAAGACTAGAAGCGGGATCTATGATGAAAATGTAATTAAGGCTAGAAGCGGGATCTATGATGAAAATGCAACTAAGACTAGAAGCTGGATTAGCGATGAAAATATAACTAAGACTAGAAGCGGGATCTATGATGAAAATGCAACTAAGACTAGAAGCGGGGGCGAATCTTCTCGGGAGCGAAATGTCGAAGGCGAATCTTCCGAGGGCGATTCTTCCGGGAGCGAAATTTCCGTATCCCACTCGAAATACCTGTGGTGAAGATTTCAGGAATATTGAACCTACTACCACAGTTAAGTAAAGTTTTAATATTTTTTCCAGATTTAAAAAAGTCATTTCCACATTCCATGAACTTATTGGCATAGCACTTTCTTCATTTGGTGTGCTTTATTCGAAGTTCATCCAGCTTTTGACGAACTTATGGATTATCTGTTCTCGGACTATCGCAAATTTATTTACTGGATCTCCCTGCACGTAGATGAGTTTTTGTGCTAAGTATACATTGCTTTCGTCATGTAGTACTACGATTGATGCTTCCGGCATGCTGAGCGAAATCTGTGTAGCTACATTGTCATTAATTAATGCAATTTATATCAGCACAACAAAGGATCAGTGTTTCATATTTTTATGCATTAGTAATGGCTCGAGCGGTCTAGCCAGAGTTCAGAACTCTCTGCAGTGTCAGAATGTGTGCCTTATTTTGATATCAGTAAGAAGCCAGTTACAGTAATCTAGGCGACTTGAAAACAATCTGTTTGCTAGAGATATCCTAGAAGAGACGAACACATAATGTCTAATTCTGCATGTACATGTCATTGATGTGTGGTAAACTTATATAACATTTATTGCAACTGCTACAATCCTGTGCACGGCAAGTTTGCTTTAACAAAGCTATTTTGAAATTACAGTGGTACAAAGTAACTGTTCATATATGTATCCCAATTCATCTATGGCATTTTTACCGTAAATTACAATTGTTCCAATCTGTAAGTATAAAGGTCGGCAGCTAAATCGTCAGGTGAAGAAAATAGATGGCTAGAACAATGGTCCATAAATTCCTTTTCTATTTCAAGCAGTTTGTCACATATACCACATCCAAAAGACTTTGACCTGTATGGCTTTTCGCTAGTGTGGGTGTTCATGTGCTTTTTAAGATTACTACCTTGAGTAAATGTTTTCTGACATAACAGACACCTGTATGGTTTTTCACCAGTATGAGTTCTCATGTGGCCTTTGAGATTATTACCTTCATTAAATGATTTCTCACATAACTGGCACCGATATGGCTTTTCGCCAATATGGGTTCTTATGTGCGTTTTCAGATGACTATGTATAGCAAATGATTTCTGACATAACTGACATTTGTATGGTTTCTCGCCAGTATGGGTTTTCATGTGCTCTTTGAGATTATTACCTTTACCAAATGATTTCTGACATAACTGACATCTGAATGGTTTTTCACCAGTGTGGGTTCTCATGTGGCCTTTGAGATTATTACCCTTAGCAAATGTTTTCTGACATAACTGACATCTGTATGGTTTTTCACCAGTATGAGTTCTCATGTGGTCTTTGAGATTATTACCCTTAGCAAATGTTTTCTGACATAACTGGCACCTGTATGGTGTTTTGACAGTATGGGCTCTCATATGACCTTTCAAACGACTACCTTGAAGAAATGTTTTCTGACATAACTCCCTCCTGTGTGGCTTTGCGCCAGTATGGTTTCTTTCTGACATAACTGGCACATGTATTGCTTTTCCACCAGTACGAGTTCTTGTGTGCTTTTACAGATTACAACCTGACTAAATGAGTTCCGATATATCTGGAAACTGTATTCTTTTTCTCCTGTTTGGGTTGTAGTATTCAACATCAGGCTTTTCACTGTGTTTCTCCAGTATGTGTTCCTTGAGGCCTCTCAGATGATCAGCTTGTCCTTGAGCAGACGGTGTCTGAAATTACTGACATCGGTGTGGTTTCTTACTGTGCCTCTCCAATCAGCAGATTCAAGATAAAGTTGGAATTTACAAGGCTTTTGATAAGCATCAGTTCTAGTATGCACTTCAAAGAAATTCCCTCAATAAAAGTTTCTGCAATTGTTGTTGTCATATCCTTTCTAACACCAGCAGTGTCCAATTTCTCAAATTATTGACGACTTTATTAAAGTTTGCATTTCAGTTGCTTACAAGAAGGCTTCGTGTTTCATCTGTCAGTGGTAGTAATTTTTATGTCGAAATACTAAAGCGATCCAACATTTGTACAATAGAACACCTTTATGCTGCTCTTTAGTATGATTTCCACTGAAGATGAAATAGTTGAATATAGCTAAAGTTGTAGTCGAATAAATCCACTGTAATGTTCCTGATGAAGATCAATGAGGTGCAGACCTTGTCCTAAAACTGCATTTTGAAGCTGTAAAAGAATGTTGCTCGTCTTCCTCAAGTACTCGCTAAAATAACAGTAAAACCAAACCATTAATTTTTCAAAATACAGAATATAATTTGATTGTTGTTTATTACACTAGAATGACTGTTCTGCATTTATAGTTCTGTTATATCCCTGAACCAGCACGTCTCACTCTCTCAGCCAAATTACGGTACTTCTTAACACTAACTTATAGCGAAGAAAATATAGCTCGAACTAGAGGCTGGACGAGCGATGAAATGTAACTGAAACTAGAAGTTGGATGAACGATGACTATTTATTGTATTAATATTTATTGTATTAAAACGTTTTAATGAAAATAATTTCGGACGCTAAAACCCAGGAATATTCGGATGCTAAAACCCTGGATTACCGGAAAAACTTTCCAGCCATCGCCTGCAAGATACAAAGCACAAACCTCAAACCATAAGTGTGAACTGAGTTTTGTGTACAGTCTTGCAGTGCGAGATGTTAGCGTATATATTTAGTGCGCTTACTTTAGTTTCACGTGTATATGTATATATGATAGATGTATAACGTTTAGTCTTAGTGACACGCGCGGCCGGCCAATCTCGGCAGCGGCGCGCTATATGTATATTATTAGATTTCACTTAGGCGCACAGAAGACAGGTGTGTCAAGAGGCGCGAAGAATTATGCTGACTAGAGAAGTTTGAATTCGAGTGTGTTCGCTGTAGTAGTGTGGCTGACTAGTTGAGTTGTAATCGAATTGAGTTCTGTCTGTTTGTTTCTTATTAAACTAAAAGATATTAAACTGTGTTGCTGATTAATTCAGGTTATACTTATACGTAGAATTAGTGTTCAAAAGGTGAACGTTAAATAGGCGTTAAGTACGAAAAGAACAAGGATTTAATCAGAAGGATTGTCAACGGAAGGATTGGGTTGACATTATTGGTGGCAGCGGTGGGATAAATACTCACGGTGGATAAGTACTCACGGTGGATAAATACTCACGGTGGAATAAATACTCACGGTGGAATAAATACTCACGGTGGAATAATTACTCACGGTGGATATAAACTCACGGTGGATTAAAATTCACGTTATCACCTCCTTCGGCGGATAGAAGAATCTACGACGGTGATAAAAGAATTTACAACGGTGTTAGAAGAATCTACGACGGTGTTAGAAGAATCTACGCGTTGTTGCTGTGTGACGAGTTTACGATATCATCGACGGTGGAACACGAGAAACGGTATAAAAATTTCGTTGTTTTCCACGAACAAATATAAAAGAAATCCCGTTTGTTTATCGATTCACACACCAAGAAAAACCGTGACTTCTTTGAAAAGAGAAATCACCAAAGTAAACAAGTAAGATGGAGAAACTAAGTGCTGAAAGACAAGCAGATATTAAGAAGATGTCTACGGAAAGGCTGAAACAGCGTTTGTTGAAAGCCGGTTTTAAAGAAGAACAATTAGAAGGTATGTCACGTGGTGACATGATACAGGAACTCGCTGAAGTGTGGGTTAAAGAAGAAGTTGAAGAAGAAGGTGCAGTTGGCGGTGCCGTAGAAAAGGCTATTGAAAAACCTCCTGCGCCTATGTCTATGGAGATGTTGATGCAGTGGATGATGATGACGAGGCAAGAAGAGAAAGAAAGAGAGGAGAGACGAAGACAAGAAGAGAAAGAGCTGAGACAAGAAGCAGAACGTGTAAGACAAGACGATTTGCGCTTGCAGAGAGAGAAAGAAGAGAAGGCAGAATTTGCAAGGCAAGAAGAATTGCGCTTGCAGAGAGAGAAAGAAGAGAAAGCGGAACTTGCAAGGCAAGAGGAATTGCGCCTGCAGAGAGAGAGAGAAGATAAAGCAGAACAAGTGCGTAAGGCAGAACTGGAATTGCAAAAGCATCAGTTTGAGATTCAATTAGAACAGTTGAAAAGAGATAGGGAAGATGCTGAAAGAAGAAGACTGGAGCAGATGATTGAATTTGAAAGAGCTAGAAAAAGTGATGAAGAGGTTCGTCAGCAACAGATTGAAGCAAAGAGAATGCGTGAAGAAGAAAAAGAAAAAGCGCGAACGTTAGAGTTGGAACGTGCAGAACAGATCAGACAAGAAGAACTCAAATTTCAGAAAGAAAGTTTGGAAAAGGCAGAGGCAGAAAGACAGGAACGTCTGAAACTGGAGAAATCAAAATTGACATTGAAAGAAACGCAAATGAGAGAAGAACGGGAAGCAGAAAGAAGGAAGCAGCAAGAAAGTGAAACTTTGGTGTCAAAAATTAAGAAAATAGGTGATGCAATGAAGCATGTATTGCCTCAAATGCCAACTGATATGATGGAGGTGCCATTATATTTTGAAACAGTCGAAAACGCGTTTCGTAGTTTTGCTGTGGAAAAGCTGTTTTGGGTTAAATTATTACTACCATTGATGACGCCGAAAGCTCGAACCGTTCTGAATAGATTGTCATACGATGATCTAGACAATTATGATAGAGTCAAGCAGCACTTATTAAAAGAATTTAAGTTGACTTCGAGAGAATACAGAGCCAGATTTGTGGATGCTAAGAAGACAACAGAAGAGACTTATACGATGTTTACGGCAAGACTTAAGAACTTGCTAAACTATTACGTGAGAAGTCGAAATGTGAACAGAGAGTATGATACGCTCTTTGATTTGCTGGTAGCGGATAAGCTAAAAGAATGTTTACCGCCAGGTCCACTACAGTTTGTATTGTCGAAGGAAGGAACTGACTGTCTCCAAGCTAGTGCAGTGGCAGACATTCATGTAAACAATCGAATTGGGTTTGCGATCCCAAATATAAACAGTTATCCTTCTCAACGTTCCGTAAACCAAAGCCAGAGTGGAAAGTGGAAAAGTAATCCAGGAACAGGGAATCAGTTCAAAGGTAAAGAAGTCAAGGCTAGTGTCCCTGTACCCAATGAGACCAGAGAAGTGACGTTTGGTCGTCAGGGATTTAACAAATCGTCAGCGCCGTTTGCCAAGAGGGAAGGCAACACATCGTTTACGCAGTATAAGAGAAATGAAGGAAATGAACAACGAGGCATGGTTGTGAAGCGTTGTCACAACTGTGGTTCAGACAAACATTTGGTTAAATTTTGTCCAGTTCCAGTGGCAGCAGCTAGTTCTAGCAGAAATCAAGAACACACAAGGGTGAATTTGATTCAAGTGGTTAGTGATACAGGTAATCAAACCACGGGTCAAGAAAACCAAGAGACTGAAGTAAAGTCAATAATGAAATGTGGTATTCAAAAAGAAATTCTATTGGATGCTGAAATTCAGAGAGAAGTCATAGGAAAAGATGACAGTCGAATATTGAAGAAATCGTTCTTGCAATATGTCGAGGTTGAAATTCGTGCAGTAGACGGTAAAGAGCCAGTGAAAGTCAAAGCACTGAGCGACTCGGGTGCAGAGATTCCGGTGATTAGTGAAGAATTACTGGAAGGCATGAAGGTGGAACAAATTGGAAAAGTGAATTTGCAATGTGTGGCAGGAGATGCCATTCCTGCGAAGTTAGTGAAAGTCGATGTTAGACTGTGTGGTAGTGACGTGGAAGAAGAGGGATTTCCGCGTAAAATCCAGTGTTCACTTACACCTTATGTCACCTTGATGTGTGCTAGTATTGCAAAGATGGGCAGTACAGAAAGATTCTTGTTGCATCCAGAGATAATTGCCGAATTAAAAGCCGTACCACAGATGAAGGTTAAAACGATACAAGGAGATGTGAGTGTACGAGCAAATGTAATGACGAGAGCGCAGAGTCGGAAACAGGAAATGGTAGATGTTGATGAGAAGAGTGAAACTGAAAGTTCAAGTGATGAGGAAAACGAAAGTAATGAGCAACGAAGCTTATCGCGAGATGGTGTAATAGCAGAGATGAACGAGCAAGAGATGGCTGCATGCGAGAATGGCACATTAAATGAAACTGAAGAAGACAATGAATGTGATGTGGGGATAGGAGACTTGTATAGCGATGAAGAGATGGATGAAGAACAAAAGGTGCAGATTGCCGATTCGAAGAAGTTCGAAGAGCAACAGAGAAAGGATGAATCGTTGAAGCCGTGGTGGAAGTTAGCACAAGAGAAAGAATCTGAATTCTGTGTGATCAACGGTTTATTGCATAAGAAATATCAGATATTAGACCAGACGATATATCAACTAGTGTTACCAAAAGAGAGACGAATAAAAGTGATGGAATTGGCACATGAGTCGGTATTTGGAGGACATCTAGGAGAAGAGAAAACAAGAGAACGAATAAAATTATCTTTTGTATGGCCAAAGATGAGAAGAGATATTGTGAAATTTTGTAAGTCTTGCGAGAAGTGTCAACTAAAGGCAAGGAGTTTGGTGATGGATAGAGTGCCCATCACTCCAGTCTCAAGAGAAGAGGTCGCCTTCAGGAGAATGACGATGGACCTCGTTGGCCCGATCGATCCAGTATCTGCTGCAGGTCACAAGTATTGTTTATGCATTGTGGACTCGTGCACCAGATGGCCTACAATCTTCTTATTGAAATCGCTGACAGCGAAGGCTGTGTGTGAAGCGTTGATGGAACTGTTCATGAACGTTGGTGTACCGTCCGTGATTACAAGTGACCAAGGAACGAACTTCACAGCCAGTTTGACAAGAGAATTTCTCAATTTAATGGGCTGTAGTCCACGATTCGACACACCAGGACACCCAGAGGCTGCTGGATTAGTAGAAAGATGGAATCAGACATTTAAAAAGATGATCCATCATGTGATAATAGACAACCCGAGGAAATGGCACAAGATAATTCCTTTCACAGTGTGGGCATTACGAGAAGTGCCGAATGCAACTACTGGAGTATCACCATATATGCTTGTCTATGGGAAAATTCCGAGAGGACCATTGGCAATATTAAAAGAGAGTTGGACTAGAGAAATAAACTTACCACCTCATGTTGGAGTTAAACCAGAAAAGTATTTGAAAGAACTCAAAGAAAATATGGAGAAAGCATTATTGTTTGCAGAATCCTACTCTCGAGAAAAGCAATTACAATACACGAATCAGTATAACAAGAGAGCAAAGCACAAAGAATTTGAAGCTGGTGAGAAAGTCATAGTTTTGTATCCAACGTCAACAAACAAACTTATTTCTCGATGGCATGGTCCATGTACGATCATACATCGAAGATCAAAGTACTCTTATTTAGTCGATATGGGTGAAAATGGTCGAAAAATAATTCACGCCAACAAGATCAGAAAATATGTTACTCGAGCATTAAGTTGTGGTCTAATTGTTGAAGAAGATGAAGATTTTGGTTCAGTGGTTGAATTACCAATGAGGAATGAGGTTCAAGATGACAAGAATTCACTTAACCTCGATCCTGAACAAATTAGCCATTTGACAGTAACTCAACAAGACCAGTTGTTGAACGTCTTGAACAAATACTGTGACAGATTTTCAGAAAAACCCGGATTATGTACATTGGTTGAACATGAAATTGAACTAAAACCAGGATTTCATGAAAAGGAATTTGCAGCGTATCGAATTCCTTTGATTTATCGAGCAGAAGTGGAACGTCAGATCAAAGAAATGTGTTTTGTAATAGAATTTTACCTCATTCTTACCTGTAAGGTTTATCGGTCATGTGGTTGGGTCTGGTAAGATAAAGATGAATCCAGACAGAATTGAAAGTTTGACTAATTTGAAGATCCCAGAAACTAAGAAGCAAGTTAAGCAACTGCTTGGATTTTTTAATTATTACAGACAGTTTATTAAGGACTTTGCACAGATTGCGAAACCTTTATCTGATTTAACTAGTAAACGTGTTTCTGATAAGATTGATTGGACTGTTGAACATCAGCAAGCATTTGATTTACTTAAAGAGGCTGTGCGATCCAAAGTAGTATTATATGTTTTTGAAGTGGGAAAACCATTCAATTTGTACTGCGATAGTAGTGACTTTGCAGTCGGTGCTGTTTTAACACAGATGGACGACAAGGGAATAGAACGCCCTGTGTCATTTATCAGTCAGAAATTAACTGATACCCAGAAGAGATGGGCTACTGTGGAAAAGGAAGCCTATGCTATTGTTTGGGCTCTAAACAAGTTAAAAGAAATTATAATTGGATCAAAAATTTTCATTTTTACTGATCACAATCCTCTTACATACTTGACTGAGTCAATGTCTAAGTCTGCTAAACTTGTGCGTTGGGCGTTAGCCTTACAAACTTTTGATGTTGAGGTGAAGTACAAGAAGGGCAGATTGAATGTTATTGCTGATTGTTTGTCAAGGTTATAAGTAATCGTAAGACTGTTCATTAATTAGTTAGATATATATATATATGTTTCATGTATTTTGGTAATTTCGCAAATTTTGAAATTTAATTTGCTCAATTCCAGAAAAAGGAAGGAGGTAAAATTAGCAATTGCCTCACTGCCCTACCTGTCGTTTATTAAAATGTATTTTACACTAAACTATATGCAAATAGTTATATAATCTAACCAGATTTGGCGCTAAAGTCAAATTTCCATATAATTTGGCTTATACTTCACCAGGACAAAATGGCGTAGGATTAAAGTGTTTGCCACAGTGACATATAACCTGGAAGTTTTGAAAGTATATCCTGTCATCTAGCGAACACATTTTGAAGTTCTACAGGCAACTGGGATATCAGTAGTATGTAAACAATCCTACTTCTAAAATTACTATTTTGAAATTTAATTAGTCTTATGAAGAAAGAAGTGTACAGCATATTGGAGAGCTGGTTCATTAATGATCAGTAATAGCTCATTGTTGCAACAGTGTACACCCAATAATCACAACCGTGATACTTATACTTACTTGGGAATTGTTAATTGATCGTGAAAAGGGAAATTCACGCCGGCTCTGGGCGACAATTGCTGACGTGCTCGGTCGTTCTACTGTCTCCTGCTCTCCGTCTCAGACTCCTTTCACGGCGGACGATTACCTAAACTTTGTCCAGGCCAAGATCGATTCTACTCGCAAATCCACGGAAAATGCACCAAATCCTTCGTTCACTTCTACTACAGCTATCCTCTCGTCATGGAAACCACTTGAGCCATCTGCAATCCGTCAGCTGATACTGGATTCTTCCTCGAAGTCGTGTGAACTAGACCTGCTTCCTCCATTTCTAGTTAAGGACTTTGTAGATGAGTTGACTCCATTTTTGACATTACTTTGTAATTCTTCTCTAGCTCAAGGTTGTGTCCCGGCACTGCACAAAAGGGCTGTGGTTTTCCATTCCATTAAGCGCCAAGGCCTTGATCCTAACCCTCCTTCAAACTATCGTCCTATCTCAAACCTCTCTTTCCTTTCAAAGCTTCTGGGAAAATGTGTCTCTTATCAACTGATCTATTACCTTGACTCTAATTCTCTTATGCCTACTCTTCAGTCTGGGTTCAGGAAATTCTACTCGACAGAATCGCTTATACTGCGCCTTCTAGCTGAAGTATTTCAAGCCTTTGATCTAGGCCAGGTCACTTTACTTGCTCTTTACGATATTAGTGCTGCCTTTGATACTGTAGACCATACCATCCTCTTAGACCGTTTATCTAAATCTTTTGGCATTGCTGACTCTGCTTCTTTTGGTTTCGCTCATTCCTTACTGATCGCTCTGTTTCTGTTGTTTTTGGACCTACCCGCTCTGCTTGGACCCACATACCGTATGGACTACCTCAGGGCTCTGTCCTCGCTCCTCTTCTGTTTATTTTGTATATCTCGGATCTAGCTGGGGTTCTTGGTCCAATGGGTGTTTCGTCTCACCAATACTCTGATGACACACAGGCTTACCTCCATGGTCCAGCCAACTCAGCTGCTCTTATGGTTGAACGCATCCTGGAGGCTTCCTCTGCTCTTGATCTCTGGTTGTCCTCAAATCGCCTCCGTCTTAACTATGATAAAACCAAGTACATTTGGCTTGGTAATCGTGTCCAGCTTGCCAGGATTGATGCTGACTCTCTGCGCCTCAGGTTTTCCAATGTATGCTTCTCCTCCTCTGTCTGTGATCTTGGATTTGTCCTAGATCCTACTCTTTCTCTATCTGATCATGTCAATAGTGTCTCTCGCTCGTGCTTTTACTATTTACGCCAACTTCGTGCCATTCGCCAGTCTCTTCCGCTGCATGCGATTGCGACCTTGGTTCATGCTCTGATCTGCACTAGGATTGACTACGGAAACGCTGTCTATATTGGCCTGTCCTCTACTAATACATCAAAACTTCAGTCCATCCATAATGCTGCAGCTCGCCTCATAGGGGGCATCATGAAGTTTGCCCATATCTCTTCCTACATCCGGGACTCCCTTCACTGGCTTCCCATTCACCAACGCATCCAATTTAAGGTCCTTTCCCTCGTGCGTAACTGACTTGTTGGCTCAGCTCCGCTGTATCTCAGGGCTTACTGCACCCCAGTTTCCAGTTTGCCTGGTCGGGCCTCTCTCCGGTCATCTGCCCGTGGCCACTTGGTAGTTCCTTGGATGCGCACTGCTACTGCCCAGTCCCGTAGTTTTGCGGTTGTGGGCCCTTCCAGCTGGAACAGCCTCCCTCAAGGCTTTAGGCTTGTCCTCCTCTCGCTCTCTCCTGCCCAGTCTCGCAAACGCCTGAAAACATTTCTCTTTGTCAGTGAAGACACTGACCCGGGTCGGGAGCGCCTCTGTTTATGAGTGGCGCTATATAAATCCTCGATTACAATTACAATTACAATTACTTATCGATATCCAGATAAGCTAAGGCTCTACTTAAAGTTGATCCACCATGCAGACTCGCGAGAATTGCACTTCTTGCTACTCCTGCGGACGTCTTTAACTCTTTATAATTGTAATTGAAGGCCTAATTAGTAACTTTTATTTCGCCAGTGTCTTAATGCACATTCGACGGCACACCAAAACCAAGCCGTAATTAGATAAATATCCAGAAGATCAGTTCGTAAGACATATCTCAGTTCCTTCACCAACACTGGCACTCACCCACCGTCATCTCTCTCAGGCTCCTCTGTACTCACTGAAACGCAATCAATTATAACGTGAGCTATCAAGAACTTCCCTCTGTTACGAAAACGTAGCAAGGAGGATGGATTAGGGGGCGAATGCTGACATGGATTCAGAGCTAGTTATCAGGCAGAAGACAAAGATGGGTTTAGGTGATGAACATCTGGAAAACAATGCTAAATGGAGTGAAACAAAGAGAAGTGTGTGGGCCACTGCTTCTCGTACTTTTATTTATTACACAGATGATGGGATTTTATCGAAATCTAACATTTCAAAGTTTGCAGATGATACAAAAATTAGGCCTATAGCTAGAGCAGTAGACAGGATGAGGAAGTAGCGTACTGCAGGAAGATCTAAGAAGAATGTTCAGATGGTGCATGGCGTCACTGGCAAATGCTTTTTCAGTTGGAAAATTGCTTAGTGATGCCTATGAAAGAGAGAAACAATGTGTTTTCATATGAAGTGGGGGTGAGGTATTGAAAGTGAGTGAAGAAGAAAGGGACCTGAAAAAGATCATGCACAAGAGTTCAAAACTTTCATGGCAATGCGCTGAAGCAAGAAACAAGATAATTCAACTTTAGGTATGATGAGGAGGACAACAAAGTCACTAGAGACAAGGATACGAATATTGAGATTGTACAGAATTGGAATTCTGCATCCATGTATTGAATTGTATTCTATTGTATTTACATATTTTAGGTTGCCTCTCACAGTACAGCCTAACAGAGGCGCTTCCAGTGCGAAGAAACCGACGGAAAGAGAGCGAGTAGAAACCACCAATGCTCCCGGACAAAATTGTAAAACGAATCAAAGAGGTGTAGATCATCCCATAGCAAAGGATCAACAGATGCAGGTCCGATTTGGAAACAAGTCGTGTGGGATTAGAGAGAGGAGAGGACGGCCAGGGACGCCGAGACAGGACGAGAGATGAAATCACACAGATAACGCGGAACTTGACCCAAAGACACTCTGGATTAAAAATCATGAATGCAACGACAATAGGCCTACGTTAAATACCGGTATCAACAGCCTAAAATAGTCTCACAAAATGATGTACAGCTATCCGATCTGTTAGGCTAAATAGCTAGTCCAACAGAAGTATTTGTGCAGTCGAATTTAATATTCAACTTGTTGTGAAGTAGTGGAACCCAGAACGAAAGACTTTTCAGCGTATTTAGTAACCATAGCATAGAATTTATTTATTTTTGTCCTGCAGCAATTCTCCCGTCTTAACAAATAAACGAAAAGAGAGCAACACCTTAGATATTTGGTGCCTATAATGAGCAACCTATGGGTTCCCTACATCAGAATGCCTACTGTCTATAAGTATTCTGAAATGAAAGAGATATACAGTAGGCCTAACTATTCATGCACGTATATGTCCCAGCACTTCTATCTTCGTCTTCGTCATCTACCTCCTCCTCCTCCGTCTCCTTCTTCTTCTTCATTTTCTCTTTTCCGTCAGGTGTGTGCCGACGATGAGGTTGGTGAAGGAGAACAGTTTGTGTAAACTCGGTACATAAGAACACAGATTTTGAAGTTTATGCGTGCTTGTATTGGAAGCCAATGTAGTTCACGAAGGGTCGGAGTGACACGATCCCGAGGATTTAGGTTCTTGATAAGCTTTGCAGCGTAATGGAGAACAGTAGTAAGAGGCTGAAGGGTAGATGCAGGGAGACCATACGGGACCGAGTTGCAGTAATCAATCCTAGAGATGACCAGTGCCTGTACTAGGGTGCGAAGACATTTTTCGTTAAGGCTTTCTTGACTTGCCGTATACGTCTGAGATGGAAAAAGCAGGATTAGGTTATAGAGGATAGTTGATTTTTCATAGAGAGTGAGTTGTCAAGGAGGACACCAAGGTCTCGGACAACTTCAGCTGGTTTGATGGAACAATCTGGGCTGAGGTTGAGGACAATGTAGAGTATGTGCGAGCTGGGCATCAGATGGCGGTGAAACCAGATAAGTTCAGTCTTGGAGGCATTGAGTTTCAGGCGCATAGATGCACAGTGCACACCAAGTTTGGATTTCGGTGAAGCAAGTTATTAGGCGAGACTTGGCATTATCAATGTCTTTGGCGGTAAGTTTAATATAGAGTTGTGTGTCATCAGCATAAAGGTGCATGAGGATGCCATGTATGAAAGCAATGTGAACAACTTAGAGGTGCACATGATAAACAGAACGGGGCCAAGTATGGAACCTTGAGGGACACCAAAAAGGTTGTCCTAAGGTTGCTTAATTTTGTTAGCCCCAGGTATAAGCATTTTAATCCAGTTAAAATTAGACGAAGAAGATCGATGCGAAGTACAAAACTTCGGTTTATTAAAAAATATATTCCATAACTAAAAGCAGTGCTGTTTTTCTGGAAAAAGCTTCCGGAACGGAACAATAGGTTCCGGAACGGATTAATTATGGTCGGACTAAAATCCCGATAAAAACTGGATTGGAGGTTCGAAGGGTCTCAATAAACACTGAAAACAGTTTAAAACACTGAAACTAAATTAAAATAATAAAATTATTGTTTTAATTATTAAAATAAATAAATTATTTTTTAGTACCTGAAAAAAGGTGCCGTTCCGGCGCGTTCCGGCTGAGAAAAAAAACACTGACTAGAAGTATAAGCAGGCCTCTGTGCAGTTTACAACCTGCAGCTTATTTATGTGAAGGTTAAGAACAGAATTACCTGTATCATAAAATTACCAAAGAAAACAAAACACCAAATATTCAGGATTCACGACAAAATTGATTACACACACATTTATCTGTCGTATTAAATGATAAAACGTAAGGTCCAGCACTTAATCTAAATAAATTAAGCTAATTAATTTTATTACTTAATAAGTCATGAATGCAGCGACAATAGGCTAATCATTAGCAGTCTAAAATAGTCTTTAAAATATTATTAAGGAGCTTTTATATAGCGCCCCTTCAAGGTTATCTACTCAGGAGCGCTCCTAGTCCAACCACGGGTAAAGAGAGTAGTTTTCAAGTTTGCAAGAAACAAGGCGAAGTGCAACAGGAAGGCCTTTCCAGGTTGCGGGACCAGCGACCGAAAAAGAACGGCGCTGCATAATGGCTGTCCGCGTGCGGGGACCAATAGCTCGGCCTGGTCAGCCGAGCGAGGAGCATATCGCCGCAAGACCTCCGAGGTAGAGCGACACAACTCCCGCAGGTATGGGGGGCAAGTCCCTCTAGACCAGCAGTTCTCAACCTTTTTAGTGCTGCGACCCCTTTACAATATTTTCAAAGTTGTGGCGACCCCCAACAATAAAACTGATTGGGTTTACTCCCCTTCACCGCAGTTTTGCTACCATTATGATGCATTTCACTTCTCACCCTTTGATAATCCACATGCATAATAGGATAATAAACAAAACAATTTGTAATTTTTTTTGGTAATAATTTTGAAAATTTTAGAACTAAAATTTAGTAAATGAAATGCTTACTTGAAGTTTAATGTTTATTGTGTTGTTGGCTGTACAATATTAAGAGCTACAATTTTCAGTGGCAGCTGCTAAATTTAAAAGTCAAACATTACAAGTTTAAGATTTAAGAAAACAAAGCCACAAAAAGCCAACAATATTATTTCAATTATTACTAGAAAAATGATGGAGTATCGCAATCCAAAGAAGGGCGCCAATGAGAAGGCTGTGCTTGATTCTTCTCAGCAGATCAGAAATACTCGGGGCAGTCTTTGCAAGAGCACAACGCAGAAATTATAATTGCATAAAATATTAAATATTAAGAAACTACGCTGACAACTTTTCAAACAAATTTCTGAAGGTTCCAGCCGACCCCTGGCAAATCGTAAGGCGACCCCCGTGGGGGTCGCGACCCACAGGTTGAGAACCGCTGCTCTAGACAACGCCTAACCAGTGTAGAGACCCTATAGGCGATCCGCAGCGGGAAAGGGAGCCAGTGCTTCCAGCCGACCCCTGGCAAATCGTAAGGCGACCCCCGTGGGGGTCGCGACCCACAGGTTGAGAACCGCTGCTCTAGACAACGCCTAACCAGTGTAGAGACCCTATAGGCGATCCGCAGCGGGAAAGGGAGCCAGTGCAGAACATCCCGCATATATAGAGAAACCTGGCCAAATCTGGGGATGCGACCAATAAGACGTGCGGCTGCACGCAAAACCCGGTCCAAGCACCCAAGGAGGGCAGCTGGGAGGCCAGCGTAAAGGGCGCTACAGTAGTCCAGACGGGAAACCACAAACGCATGGACAAGGGTGGAAGCAGCCGCCTTCTTCAGAGTGCGGGAGACTACCCTTAACTGACGAAGTTGATAATAACAGTCCCGATAAAGTAAATTAATATGTCGCATGAATGTGAGCTCTTGATCCAGAATTACACCAAGATCCCGTACTGAGGAGGCAATGGCAACACAGGGAAATTCAAGTGCCAGAGCCTCAATGTTAATTTTTGCAAGCTGCTGGCGCGTACCAAACCAGATATATTGGGTCTTTGCCGGGTTTAACCGTAGACGGTTTGAGGACATCCAGGCCTCCAAATTTCCCACGACCCGGGCGATCTCTCGAACTGCAGCAGCAGCAGCCGATGGTGAGCAGTGGACATATACGCCTGGAGGTCATCCGCGTAGGACTGACTTAAAACTGCATTTGCCGCCAAGAGGGGACCAAGGTCAGCAGTATAGAGTATGTACAATAGGGGACCCAAAACAGAACCCTGGGGCAGGTCAAACGGAGCAGGAACCCAGGGTGACCTAGCAGACCCACAAGCCACAATGCAAGGCGGTCCTGAAGGTATGAGGTAAGCCCGTCAAGAAAATTTCCAGAGAGACCATAGGAGGTAGAGAGGCGTGTCAAAAGAATAGTATGATTAACTATCGAATGCAGCGCTTACATCGAACAGTGCCAATAGCGTAACCTGTGACTTATCAATGGCCCCATAAATGTCCGAGAGGAGGCGTACCAACAAGGTCTCAGTAGAGTGACCTTTTCGAAAGCCCGACTGGTAAATTGGTAAAAGGTCATTCTTATCAAGGTGGACAGTAAGCTGAGTAGCTACTACCTTTTCAATAATTTTATAGATAAAAGACACATTAGCTATAGGCCTAAAGTTATTAGGGTCAGCCAAATCCAATCCCTCGCGTTTAGGCACCGGGATGAGGATGGATCTTTTCTGTGAAATATGATGCACAGCTAACCGCTCCGTTAAATATCTAGTCCCGCAGAAGTATCTGTTGAGGTAAATTGAATATTAACAATAAATTGTCAAGTAGTGGAACCTAGAACGAAAGACTTTACTGCACCTTTATTAACTATAGCATAAACTTTCATTTTGATAACCTACAGCAATTCAACAGTTTTATGATTATATGAGAAGTAGGCAACACCTTAGGTATGTGGTGCCTGTAATAAGGAACCTATGTATTCTCTACACAAAAACGCCTACTGGCTAAGTATTATAAAATTAAAGCATACAAAGTAACTAATCAAGTATGTATCCCAATTCTTCTATGGCATTTTTACCTCAAAATTACAATTGTTCCAATCTGTAAGTATAAAGGTCAGCAGCTAAATCGTCAGGTGCAGAAAATCGATGGCTAGAACAATGGTCCATAAATTCCTTTTCTATTTCAATCATTTCGTCACATATACCACAACCAAAAGATTTTGACAAAGACTCTTTTGCATCCACAGGAGATTGGAATTTGCTAATATACTGATGTTCTCCATCTCTAATTTTCGATAAGAGAC
Source organism: Allolobophora icterica (assembly GCA_963556255.1). Lineage (NCBI taxonomy): Eukaryota > Metazoa > Annelida > Clitellata > Crassiclitellata > Lumbricidae > Allolobophora > Allolobophora icterica. Next base: position 1,141,687 of record OY744611.1, on the reverse strand, counting down.
TTACAATTCCACTAGAATCTGGATAATTGTTCTTCGAGGAAAGTTCATTTGGTTTATCAATAACGCCTGCACTACTAACTGTAATGAAATGATCAGACAGGTTAGTAATTATATCACTTTCCATTTTAAGATCCTGTGGGTGTATTCCTGCATGCTGTTTAAACTGCTGAGATGAAGAACTGCTCTTGGCATAAAGTTTATTGCACCTGTGTTGCTTCTCAGTTGCATGAGTTCTTCTGTGTATCTTCAGGTCACCATTTTGTGTGAATCCCTCATTACAAACTTGACATATGTAAGGTTTTTCTCCTGTATGATATCTCATGTGCATCTTTAGAGCACTGACTACTGCAAATGATTTCTGACATAATCGGCACCTGCATGGTTTCTCGCCAGTATGGGTTCTCGTGTGCGTTTTCATGTTACTATGATCAACAAATGATTTCTGACAAAACTGGCATATGTATGGTTTTTCGCCAGTATGGGTTCTCGTGTGCGTTTTCAGATCACTATGCCTAACAAATGATTTCTGACATAGCTGGCAAATGTACGGTTTTTCGCCAGTATGGGTTCTCATGTGCACTTTCAGATAACAATGATCAGCAAATGATTTTTGACATAGCTGGCACGTGTATGGTTTTTCGCCAGTATGAGTTCTCGTGTGCCTTTTCAGATAACAATGATTAGCAAATGATTTCTGACATAGCTGGCACGTGTATGGTTTTTCGCCAGTATGGGTTCTCATGTGCGTTTTCAGTTCACCATTTCTAGCAAATGATTTCTGACATAGCTGGCACGTGTATGGTTTTTCGCCAGTATGGGTTCTCATGTGCGTTTTCAGTTCACCATTTCTAGCAAATGATTTCTGACATAGCTGGCACGTGTATCGTTTTTCGCCAGTATGGGTTCTCATGTGCGTTTTCAGATCACCATTTCTAGCAAATGATTTCTGACATATCTGGCACGTGTATGGTTTTTTGTCAGTATGGGTTATCATATGACTTTTCAGATAACAATTTTTAGCAAATGATTTCTGACATAGCTGGCACCTGTATGGGTTTTCAGTACTATGGTTTCTCATTGTGCTTCCAGATTTTTTGAGCAAACGTTTTCTTATGTAATTTACACCCTGTATGGTTTTTCAGCAGCATGAGTAACCAAGCCACGTACTTCAGTAAATGATTTCTCACAAAAGTGACATTGGTATGTTTTTTTCTCCAGTATCGGTTCTCATGTGCTTTTTCTGACTGCAATTACAATTGACTGGCTTCCAACAAAGCTGGCAGCTTGCATTGGTGTTTCTCTGGTATGGGTTCACATAGTCCCCATCCAGCAATTCACTAAATTGATCACGTCACAGTCTTTCTTTGGTAGGGTTTCTTTGATGAGCTCTCAGGTGATCATCTTCCGCATAAGGTTTCTGAAATAATAATTGACATATATGAACTTTTTTAAATGTGCTTCTTCCAATCACCAGATTATAGACAAAGTTGGAGTTTCTGTGGCTTTTGATAAGCATCAATTTTGGTATGCACTTCAAAACAATTGCCTGATTGATAGTTTGTTAAATTGTTGTTGTCATATAGCCTTTTTAACAAGAGCAGTGTCTAGTTTCATTTAACTTTTCGATTCAGATGCTTACACGATGGGTTCATGTTTCATATGTCCGGGGACCAGGTGTGCATAGTGGTAGGGGGGTGTTGAACATCTGGGGCCGTATTCATGAGACAAGCTTAAGCTAGTCCAGGCGTAGCGCCTACGCTGGGATTAGCTAATCCCAGCGTAGGCGCTACGCCTGGACTAGCTTCGGGGACGGCTGTCCCCGAATAGCAGTTAGTCGTGTTTCGTATTCATGAGACAGGCGCAGCCCTTGGACTAGCTATTCCCGACGTAAACGTTGGGGTTTTCCCCGCGCTAAAAACCCTCGTCATGATTTGAGTGGTTATGGATTTATGTGTATGCTTACGATCTATTTATATGCGATCATTACCGATAGCTGAAGTAAACATAAACGCAACATTAAAACAGGCGTGGGTTAGAGTAAGTCTGGATGATTTTATGGTTAAATAATAAAAACTAAATTATAACACAAGGTAAATTAATGAGGGTAAATTGATAGTCTGTGCATTATGATGAAAAATTGCATTACAGCTAGGTTACTATAAAATGATGTGTATAATGTTTGTAATGTCTATGCTAATCAATTGCTTAAGAATGAGAAATCAACATTTTCACCATTACTTACGGGATACAATTAATTATTGGATATAAAAAACGCAATAGATTTAATAATAATGCCTTCAGAACAAACCTAAGCTTATACAAAATTCTCAAATGCACCAGTCAACTCATGAGTTAAACTCTTTCCTTGACAATAATATTCCAGCATAGCTTTTTGGTATCCGTTGCATTCTACAGTTAAATTACGTGAAAATAAACTAATTGCAAGGATTGGTTGAAATCTATGGTACCGGCCCACAGTACTGTAAGGAACCCATGCGCGGCACTTCGAATGCATCATCGTCACACATCTCATCAAATCTTAGCAGTTTGCGACAGCCAGAACGAAAAGCAATATAAAGTTCGTTGTCGGTGAACAATACCAGCTAATTGCGGCACCTCTGAAAGACTTTTTGACATCTAAAACCTCATCGAATGCGGCGAATTATGACGGCCGCCATCTTTGTTAATAGCCGCTACGCTGGGAATAGCGGACTTACTCCTAGGGTCGACTTGGAGTAGCGTTACACCCAGCGTAAGGCGGTACGCCTGTCTCATGAATACCGATTCAACCCACTACTCCGGCGTAGGCCAGATTTAAGCTGGGAGTAAGAGTTACACCTGTCTCATGAATAGGGCCCCTGAGGCTTTTAGATAGGCCTACTCTTGATGAACCATCGAAATTTTCCCACTCCAAGAGCCAGAAGGACGGACGATGAAGACAATTGTGGTTGTCACATTAAGGCCACAACCAGATTTAAAGACCTGCGCAGGTGTACCAAGCGGAGGAGGTCTGGCGAGTCTGTAGGGTGAATCATATTGTTGCTGTATTATTGGAAGGTTCGGGAGGAGTCTATTGAGGCAATGGTAGCAGGTGCCAATGCTGCAGAGAATAATGGATGCCATGAACAAAACTTCTGAGGAATATAGTAGTAGGAGGATAAATAGAGAGCAAACAACGACGATATGAATGAGTAAATACCAAGGAAAAAGAGTTTCATTGACGGTGGAGAGATCGAGCAAGTATCTGGAAAGTTTAATGACAGATAATTCCAGATGCGAAAGGTTCTCAGACGAAGACGGAATCTCGATCTTAAGGAAAGAGAGGTGAAAACCCAGGTATGGAGTGGGACACTAATTGGATTGGAGACATGAACTGTTGGTAAGGCAGATATGGAAAAGTTGAAGGCCTTTGAAATGTGGCTAAAGGAAAGAAGGAGAAGCAGGAGTGGGAGAAGGAGGAGGAGCAGGAGAAGATGGATGAGTAGGAGAAGAATGAGAATGAGAAGCAGGATGAGGAGGACGAGCAGAAGGAGGAGGAGAAAAATAAGAAAACAAAGGGAAAAGAAGAAAAAGAAAAGAAATGTGGGGCAGTAATGGAAAGCAAATGAAAAACAAACTTTTCCAAACATCACGTGTGATGGAGATCTAATTTCTTTGACTTCCCACATTGTGTCACATAATGTGACTTAGAATAACGAATACTGAGTTTCTTTTGAAAAATTTCAGGTATGGAAGTTTTCTTGCAGTTATCCAAGTCAGGGCAGTGTACGACATGGTAAATAACTACTCCAAACTGTGAATCCTTATCTGAATGGCATTGCTTATGGTTATAGTTGTGTTACCATACATAATTTAGGGTCAAGCCTAGCTTTCTCCTAATCCAATGTTGCATATTTAGTGAACATAATCACTTAACGCTGTTAAAAAAATAATTACTTAAAATCAGATCTAATTCTTCAATCTTATGACCATTCCAGAACGTCATCATATTGATTCATTGGTCAAACCTGAAACTAAAACTGTGCTAGGTGAATGAGCACTTTCAGTTGCTGGACCTAAATTTGTCAATTCTTTCCCTGTATCTGGCCAGATATTTGCGAAAATTGCATCATGGGGAATTGTGCACATTTTGCAACTCACCAGATGAATCCAAAATCATTCGTGTTATGCACGTATCCAATCACAAGCAACAAGTAATTGGAACAAATGATGGCCATAATTTGTAGGCTGAGTTAATTATGCAATAGCTCCAGTGTTCACTAAGCAAGCAGCAGAAAACACTACACTTCTGCTGTCTCAGTAAAAATGGATCACTATTATTAGCAGATAAGTTGCATGTTTCATTTCGCTAAAAATGTTTAAGCAATGCTGTAGTCATAATTTTAAATAATTTACTTCCTGTATTAAGGAATTTGTTATTATACTACGACAATATAAAAATATGCAAAAAGAACTGAAATTTTGCTATTTTAAATTATGCTAATATACAATCCTCACATCTTTAAAGAAAATATATGTCCTAACATAAAATAAAACAAAATTATATTACTTAATAAATTGGAAAGCGCTGATTGGTCATATGCTGTTTGGTGGTTGGTGGGTACAATGCTGTTAGAAAAATGCTGATTGTAACAACAGAATGTAAGTCGGTCTTTATTAGTATTATTATTATTATTATTATTATAATTTTTATATGTACATATCACAAATGTACTTTTTCTTTCTGCTAGAAACACTAACAGACACATCGTGATGCCAACATGGACACGAATCACACTCAATCCAATGATTATTTTTATTTTTTTAAAGTTTTGTCCTTGCATTTCCACGTGGAAAATCACCTGCGACATGCTCATCACTGTTGTAGCTGACAAGGACAGAATTTGCACTATCCTTTCAAAAAAATGCTGTTTTGGTGAAGCACTTGCTCCGTGCCTTTGGAACATCATAGATCTGGAAATATATTCTGTCACATAGACCATTTCCACATTTTCCTTCGTTTGTGGATCAAAAAACGCCAACGATATCCATCAACTTCCAATCATCCTTCTTAAAATCTTCTGACCACGAATAATGAAGAATTGATCCTCCCATTGGTCGATTAACAATTGCAATTACTGACTGACTATTAAAACACTGGTAGATATACTCATGACTGCAATTATTCCAATCCAAGGCATGTGAACCCTCCAAAATTCAAAATTTATAATAAGCTACACAATTATTTGGGGGTGTTTATAGTGTTTCAAAAATCTTGCAGTTGTTGATTACAATATCCTTCTTTGATCACTACTTGCCTTGATTTCAATTAACATTTGTTAATTAAAACAACACTGAAAACAACAAAGTGTATTGTCTTCTTTGATCCCTACTTGCCTGGATTTCAATTAGCATTTGTTAATATAAACAGTATTGAAACCAACAAAGTGTAGTGCATTCTCTCATCACTACTTACCTGGAATTAGCATTTGTTAAAATTAAAACAATATTGAAAGCAACAAAGTTTATTGGCTTTTTAATCACCACTTGCTTGGATTTCAATCTCATTTTACCCTTTGATTTGCTGATTTGGCTTTTAGGTAAAATGCTGATCAATCAGCACTTTCCAATCAGCATTTAACCCATCACCAATCAGCAAATCAGCATTTTACCCGTGCCCCCCATAGCCTGCAGGAGAAAAACGGCGAACATGTACAATCGGGGTGCCTAACCCTAGCCATGAAGTTTTAAATCCAGTTTCCACTCGCAGGTATAGCTTTTTTAGTCGCAGAAACATATAGGCTACACTGACCCTAACCCCTAACCGACCCTCACGAAGCAAAGACACCCACCCAGATAGTACATAGGCACCCTGATTGTACATGTTCGCCCCAGATAGTACACAGGCACCCCGATTATTCATGTTCGTAGGGTGACCACACGTCCCGGACTGTCCGGGACAGTTCCGGAATTTGAAAAATTGTCCCGCGTCCCGGACACGTCCTTTCCGGGACAATGAAACGTCCCGGAATTTATTTTTATGTTATTAAATACGTAGAATTTGCTATTATAATTTTCCGACAATGAGTATAAAAAGAAATAACAACATCAACAAATACGCAGGGCCGCACAAACTTTACAAATACTCAGCACACTGTAATCTTAAGAGTATGGCTAACTATGGGTCTACATTCTGCAATAGAATATAGGCCGTTGTAAGGGGCCTATTCGAAAAAGCAGGAATGACAATATACCAAATCTTTTGAAGATAATCGCATTCATCATAAGCATAGCCTACCTGCTTCATATGCTGCAGTTGAACAAGTGTTTAGGTTAATGAAATCATTCTGGTCCGATACAAGACAGAGAAACTTTACTGAGCTTAGTGATGCAAAACTTCAGATGGACATGAACTTTGATATGGATTGCCAAACCTTTCATAAGTCTGTCAAAGGCAACAAGGAGTTGCTGCGTTGTTTAGGAGATATACGTTTCGACATTAGTCAAACCACAAAATTAACAATTCTCTCATTGACCTAGCTGTCGTTTATTAAGTGTGTTTGTCCACTAATTATATGTATAGAGATATAGAATCTAAGCAGATTATTTTGACGTTAAAGTTGAATTTCCATACAATCTGGTTCATACTGTCATCAGCACAAAATGGCGAACGCTCAAAGGGGTTAGCTAGGATGCAAACTAAGCTGGAGTGTTTTGAAAGTATATCCTGCCATCTTGCGAATACATTTTCAAGTTCTACTAGCAACTGGGACATCAGTCTCATGTAAACATCCTATTTCTAAGATTACTATTTTGAAATTTAAGCAGTATTATGAAGAAAGAAGTGAACAGTGTTGGAGATCTGTCTCAATAGTGATCATTAATGGCTCATTAATGCAATATACAATACACCCAATATCACAACCGTGATATAATTTTGTCATTATCTCCACCTAAGCAAAGGCTCTTCTTTAAGTTGATCCGCCATCCACCTCTTGCTACATCTGAGCACGTCTTTAACTCTTCATAACTGTAATTCTAATTAGTAACTTTAATTGACCCAGTATCTAAAGCACAAGGCATCATCCGATGACACACCAAAACCAAGCCGTTATCAGGTCAATATCCAGAACATCAGTTCGTAAGACATATTCTAAGTTCCTCCACCAACACCGGCACTCACCCACCGTCATCTGCCTCCGGCTCCTTGATAATCACTGAAACAGCAAGCAATTATTATAACGTGCACTATCAACAACTTCCTTCTATTACATTAGAGTCTAAGCCTTCAGGCGTTTTCGCGTCATTGCTGGTGTCAGGTGGTGTTAATTCTTAGACTTAGCCTTTGATCCACAGAAGAACAAAGGTTGCCTCCTGCTGCAAACGTCCATATTGTAGGCCCTAAGACACACCAATCGGTTGTCGGGAAATGTTGAACAATGGAATAACCAACGCATGTACTTGCTATTGCAAAAGCAAATCCCTTGCGACGAAAGATATATAAAGTAGCCCACTCCAAAAGAAAATAAATTAAAATGTTATTTAAATTTGCAAATACTCGAAGGTTTGAAATAGAGAATGGCAACAGTTAAATGCATGGATAGTGATAGTGAAGACTGCAGGAGAGTCGGATCGACGGATAGCCCGCAGTCTCCAAGTTGTAGTACTTGTGCGAGCAGGTAGCCTAAGAGAGGTGAGAAGCAAAGGCTAGTGAACTGTTTAAGGTGACTCCCAGGTCACGGACATTCAAAGAGTATAAGAACGTCAGGAAGTGAACTGAGAGAAGTGATAAATCGAGTTTAGACAATTCCTGCTTTCTACCAAATAAAATGAGCTAGGTATAGGGGAGTTAAGGTTCAACCGATTAGAGAACATCCAAGAGCGAAGGGGGGCGAGGGGGATATTGGAGTGAACAAGAAGAAGTTGGTCAGCTGGGGGACCGTGGAGATCATCAGCATAGAGATGGCCAGATAAGCCATATAAGATCTGAAGACTGCGAGGAAGGATCTCGTGATCGACCAGATCGAAGGCTGATTACTGGGCCAAGTATAAGTTGCATTCGTCATGTAGTTCTACGATCACTGCTTCCAGCAAGCCAAGCGAAACCTGTGTAACTACTTTGCCAATAATTAATCCTCTTTGAATTTGTGGGAGAACATTACTTTTTGGAGTATGCATTTTGACAAATATGCATTCTGCCCAAACAAAACAATTTAGATCAAACCTCGACAATTACCAAACATTACTTAAAATCAATTAAAACCAGTTTGTCACAGATACTAATGTAATAATTAGAAGTGTAACATAAGTTATAAGTGATAACAGATAAAACTATTTAAAAAGTACAAAAGTAGAAAAGTGAAAATTTTGATATTCTTCATTTTTAAACCTGCATTCAACTGATAAAACTTTTTTTAACAATTTGAAACAAATTTTTTCTCATTTAACAGGAATAAACATTTAAACACATGTTTACAAAACCAAAAGTATTAAAAGATAAGCATCTTTTTCAGGATGTTAACGCAGCTTGGCAAAACAAGCCCAAACGTATAGTTTGTTTCAAAATAGTAACTAAAAACAAATCAACTGGTACAATATTAGATTATCTGCTGTATTAGTCAGTCACTCTACATATTCTATGAATAATTATGCATGCAGCACTTATAAATACATAATAATGATTTTTAACGTTAAGTGCTTGTGGACTAAGAGAAGAAATCTATGACCATTGACCACAGACTGAGAAGCAAAGTACTTGAAATAAGATGGAGCACATTCTGCTAGAGAATTGCATGTAAAACTCAATGCGATTTTGATTAGCTAACCATGTGACTGTGTTCTACAGTCATGCGTCACTTGCTATTAAAGATTCACTTTTAAACCGCTCTGAAATAAGGTTACTTATGTTGGTTTTGTACAGAGATATAATCTAGTTAAAATTAGATGAAACGGATCAATGTGATGCAAAACTATTCCACTCTGATAAATACAAGTGTGTGCAATTGACTACATTTATTTAAAGGCTAAGGACAAAACTAAGTGTATCACAAACGATCAGGATACATGACAATATTGAATACACATTAATCTTTCGTGATGATCACTTACTTCAAACAGGATAAGCTAACAAATTTTATTACTTAATAGATCATGAGTGGAATTACAATTAGGCTAGTAATCAATTAGCCTAAAATAGTCTCACAAAGTGATATAATATGCAGCTATCCACTCTGATAAATATCTAGTCCAGCAGAAGTATTGGTGCTACCTAAATTTAATATTTAACAATAAAATAATCAAGTACTGGAATCCAGAACGAAAGACTTTACTGCGTCTTTAGTAAGTATAGCATAAACTTTCATTTTGATGACCTGCAGCAATTCTAGTGTTACAGTTATCTGAGAAAAAGGCAACACCTTTGATAGGAGGTGCCTATACGGAGGAACTTCTGGATTTCATATAATTATGAGAAGGTGACTGTCTAAGTATTCTGAAATTAAAGTGGTATTAAATAACTATTCATGTATGCATGTATCGCAGCACTTCTATCCTTTTAATCTCAAATTACAATTTATTGTCTTCAACTACGGGGAATCGTAATGCAGCAAAGGTCAGCAGCTAAATCGTCAGGTGGAGAAAATCGATGGCTAGCACAATGGTCTAAAAATTCCTTTTCTATTTTAAACAATTCGTCACATATACCACATCCAAAAGCTTTTGACAAAGACGGTTTTGCATCCACAGGAGATTCGAATTTGCTAATATGCAGACATTCTCCTTCTCTAAGTTTCGGTAAACGATCTGCAATTCCAATAGAATCGGGATGTATGTTCTTTGAGAAACTTTCATTTGGTTTATCAATAATATACATGCCGAAATTATCAGATTGGTAAGTAATTACTTCAATTCCCATTTCAGGATCTTGCGGTTGTGTTCCTGTCTGGAGTTTAAACTGCTGCACTGCAGAACTTCTCTTGGCATAACGTTTGTGTTGCATCTCAGTTGCATGAGTTCTTCTGTGTGTCGTTAGATGTCTAATCTGTGTGAATCCCGTATTACAATTCTTGCATATGTATGGTTTTTCTCCTGTATGAGTTCTCATATGCGTTTTCAGATCACTACTCCGAGCAAACGTTTTCTGACATAACTGGCATCTGTATGGTTTTTCACCAGTATGGGTTCTCAAGTGATTTTTCAGATGACTGTCTTTAGCAAATGATTTCTGACATAACAGGCATATGTATGGTTTTTCACCAGTATGGATTCTCATATGGCTTTTCAGATTACCACTTTGACTAAATGATTTCTGACATAACTTGCACATGTATGGCTTTTCCCCAGTATGGGTTCTCATGTGATTTTTCAAAGTACTGCTTAGACTAAATGATTTCTGGCATAACCGGCACATGTATGGCTTTTCGCCAGTATGGGTTCTCATGTGATTTTTCAGAGTAGCACCTTCACTGAATGATTTCTGGCATAACTGGCATCTGTATGTTGTTTCACCAGTATGGGCTCTTATGTGCACTTTCAGAGCATCACCTCGAGCAAATGTTTTCTGACATAACTTGCACCTATAGGGCTTTTCGTCAGTATGGGTTCTCATGTGTATTTTCAGATAACTACCTTGAGCAAATGTTTTCTGACATAACTGGCACCTGTATGGTTTTTCACCAGTATGGGTTCTCATGTGCCTTTTCAGAGAACTGCCTTCAGTAAATGTTTTCTGGCATGACTGGCACCTGTATGGTTTTTCGCCAGTATGGGTTCTCATGTGCAGTTTCAGATAAATACTTCCAGGAAATGTTTTCTGACATAACTGGCATCTGTATTCTTCAAATTCTGTTTGGGTCCTCATATTCGCCATCAGGCCATTCACTTAATTGAATTAATTTCACTGTTTTTCTCCAGTATGGGTTCTTTGAACAGTTATCAGATTACCACTTTGAGCATACGTTTCTGAAATTACTGACATCTATGTGGTGTTATAATGTGCCTCTCCAATCACCAGATTCTAGAGAAATTTGTTATTTCTATGGCTTTTGGTGAGCATCAGTCTATGCAATTGTTGTCGTAGCCTCTAGCATTAGCAGTGTCCAGTTTCTCGACAACGTTATTTAAATTTACGTTTCAGATGTTTCGTCTGTCAGTAGTAGATAAAAATCTTATGATGAATAACAGCACAGTTTGATTTCGACTGAAGATGAAATAGCTGACTAAGCGAAAGTTGTAGTCAAATAAATCCACTGTAATGATCGTGATGAAGATCAATGAGGTGCAGACCTTTGTAGTACAGCTGCACTTTGAAGCTCTAACAGAATGTTGCTTGTCTTCCTGAAGTATTTGCTAAAAAGAACAGTAAAACCTCAATATTAATTTCTTTAAATATGTAACACAATTTCATTGCGCTGCTTATTACAGTGGAATGTCTCCATTCTGCATCTCCAGATGAGTGACTAGTTAGAAATAATGGTAAGATACAGTTCCATGAATTCTGTAAGAAATTTTCTGCATAGAATTTTTTTGCTACAGTATAACCGCTAATATTACAGCTCTTTCTGATAACAATATGACCTGACACCTGCACACTGAAGAACATACTTCCATGAAAAAAATAATGCTAATTTTAAATCACTCCATATCATATCTTCATAGTGGTTTACAAGGTAGCACAGCTACAAGTTTCGTAATTAATTTTTTAAAAAGGCTATCATATTATTTCAGGGTAGATATGAATTGTACCTGACAACTGAAATATGCACAAAACACCAGATATAGCAGGAAGAAAAGTCTTCAATATTCAGTTTATGTTCCCGTTTAAGAAAATGCAATAGCTTATGTATAGCTCCATTGTCCATCCATCTGGGTCTTTATTCATTCATTCATTCGAGTATTTATGTAGCACCTCTTCAAGGGGGCTACTCAGAGGTGCTCCCGACTCCAGCACGACCAAACAAGACAGTTTTCAATTGAGTGTAGAATGCAGCCTATCAGAGGGAGTTCTTGGGAGCAGGCGCAGCTCTGGAGGGAAAAAGTAAAAAACTGCTTTAGACTTTCTCGATTGTCCCACTTTGATGAACAATGTTTTCATCAAGATTCCAGCTTCCAATTTGAGCTATAGTTCATCCGCCATCCAGCTTCTAGTTGGGATTTACCATGATATGTTCTCCACACCAAGAAGAAGAGGAGGAGGAGGAAGAGGAAGACGAGAAAGAAGAAGAAGAAGAAGAAGAAGAAGCAGTGGCACAGAAAAAGGAAGAGGAAGAAGAAGATTGTTATTGAAATCAGATTAAAAACAAACTTTTTAAAGCATCGCATATTATAATGGTGACCCATTTAATTTCATTTCAGATTATGTCACATATGTAATTTAAATAACGCACACTGCACTGAGTTTGTTTTGCATTTTCCATCGCAGGGTGGTGCAAAAGTATGACAAATAGCTACTTTAAACTGTGAATCCGTAGCTGAATGGCATTACATTTGCTGAATATGTATGACATTTTCTTATTTGAAAAGACTTTCAGCTGACTAATGATGTTTCTTACTCATTTTCTCACAATAATCGGCACGTTTTCTGGAGTTGAAATATGTGACACATATATTCAACTGCATATTCTGTCTATTTACAGATCCATCTCAACTACAAACTTCACATCTAAAATGCATGTCCCTTAATTCACTAATCTTCATTTCAGTCAGCAAACCATAAGTTTCATTCAACGTAATCCACTCTTCTTGCTGTTCACGACATCTTGAGCATCACAGATAAGAGCAAGGTGACAGCACTTGTTCCTCTTGACTTATCTACTGCTTTCTATGGGGATTCTGCTTATAAACTGGATGTCATTTTAACTCTATACTATCATTGTCTATAGTATACTATGTCCACTATCAACTACCATAGCGGTGTTTTAAATTTTCATACATACATATTCATGACTTGCACAGAATTAGGCATCATGTACCTGTGGTTTACTGTACGGTAATTCAATTCTTACTGTCATCACCAATTCCAATCTATGGAAGATCAATACGGTTCTTTTTGGTTAGAGTCATAGCAAATTTATCAAGATATGAACATATAACCCCTACAGAAAATCACTGCATTGGCTTCCTGTTCAACCGAGCATTTCGTTCAGCTTGGGTCTCGTGGTCTAATAATAATAATCACTGAACTCTGGCCAAACATATTATTTAAAATAAGGCCTTGTGCTTCAGTCTTATCACCATTCTACAACGACAATATATTGCTATTCGTGGTCAATTCTCAACTACAACTGTGCTAGACGAATGAGCGTTTTCAGTTCCTGGACCTAAGTGTGTCAATTCTACCTATGTTTTCTTGTCGTATCATTGTGAAAATTGCATCCTGAGGCACCATGCACATTTTACAATTCACCAGATGAATCCAACGTCATTTATGTTAAATGCACATAGCCAATCACAAGCAACAACTAATTCCAACTGACAGATGGGCATAAGTTGCAGGCTGCGAGAGAATTATCCAACAGTTCCAGTGTCCACTGTTAGCTAAAATCTAGCAGACAAACACGGCAGCTCCACTTAAAACACTACAGCTCACCTGTCTCAGTAAAATGTGGATCATTGCTATCACTCTTTGTTCTCACTGCAGGAAAGAAGTTAAGCATATAATTATGTGACCTCGGCCGAGAGAAGGGACCACTTGTCGCTTTCTAGATTAGCCGGAAAAAGCGTTTTTACGCTAAACGATTATATTGATTTTTGCGTCTAAGTAATCAATCTGTAGCTCGGACTCACTGTACTACAACAAATCTTATGCTACTTGATGCGTTAAGGCTATATTTAGGCATTAATGCATTGGGTACAGACATATTAAATTTTTTTATGCGATTTCCCGCCAAATGATATTTTATATTTTTGTGAAAAAAGTGCATAAATTATGGTCCAAACGCTCTGAAATTTTTTCCTCATTTTACCTAAGGTGTAAGGATGTGGAAACTGCTCATAAGTCCATTTGCGACAAGTGGTCCCTTCTCTCGGCCGAGGTCACATATTATGATCGTTCGTCAAGTCGGTGAATAAATCATAATCATCTGAATCTAATCAATCTATCGAGCTAATCGTAATAATAATCTCCAAACTTCTAATGCTTGCTATTCAGGGCACTAGCCTATTCATGAGCGCTACGTCAACTCAGAGGGTGTCTACAGAGATAATCCAAAAGAGGTCAGAGTCCAGTTTCCAGAAAGGCCAAAAGAAATCAGAGGGGTTTCCAAAGAGTAGTCCAGAAGAGATCCAAGTCCGGTTTCCAGGGGGCCAGATCAAGAGAGGAGGCAGAGCAGCTGTCAAGGCGGGTGTCGTTTATGGTGAGAATAATTTGAAGGCGGATGATCAGATGAGTCAGGGTGAGACTTCAATTTTTGAACGGAAAGCCCGTCGGTGATATATAGAAGGACATGAGCAAGAGGATGGGGTTGGGTTGCAATGATGATGGAGGAATGGAGAATCTGCGGAATTCAGGGTGGAGATCACTCCAGAGGCATGGTGCCTGTTGAATATGGCTCAGTTGGAGAACTTGAGATGAGTTGTAACTGGGGTTGAGAAAGAATAAGATAAGAGGATGATCAGATGGAGCGAGCTTCCTGGATGAAGAGATCACAAAGGTTTTTGGGCTGGGAGTATTGTAGGGAGTTGTAGGTTAGTGATAGAACTTTGAAGTGAATTCAATCGGGGATTTTTTTAGCCAATCGAGTGATTTGCGGATGGGAGTGATATGATGTTTGGGCATTCTAATGACAGCTCTGGCTAGTGAGTGTTGGGTAAGTTGCAGATGCTTGCTTTGGGTGGATTCAAGATTGAGGAAGAGGGAATTGCAATAATCAAGCTTTGAATGAACAGAGGCAGTAGCAGTGGTGGAGGCAGTTTTAAGGTCGAGCATAGGCGTCGGAGCGCGAGAGGTTGGAGATGTGGTTAGAGAAAGAGAGGTGTGGATCAAAAGTAATACCAAGACTGCGACATCCAGAGAACAAGTACCAAAAATCAACTCATGCATATGCAGAAGTAATGGTAAAGCGCAAGATTGATTAATTGCCCGACTTGCCATTATTTATTTAAGCATATTGATCAACGACACTAATAAATGCAAATGCAAATGTTTTTAAAGAAAGGTGCGTGACAAGAAACTGCCTGTAGTGACCCATAAATCAAACAATAGTACATCCAAATGAACTAATGGATAGTCGGTCGATTCGAGATGATGTTTGGCAGGGTTAGGGTTAGGCACAACTAACCCTAACCCTAACCCTCTTTTCTAAAAGTCATCTAACACTTTCCCAGATTGTGACAGCAGTGTACTGCTGGACGCACATGCCTCAGCATCAGATGCAGCACGAAGCCAACATCGCAAGCGCCAGGTATGTCGTTGATTGGAGTAACTTCATGCGCGAGGAATGCGAAACGTGGCTTGGGAACAAGCCGTGTGAAATAGGAGGAATTGATGAGAACGGTGAGACTGTGGTTGTGGAAATTGACGAGACAAAGTATTTCCACCGGAAGTACCATAGAGGTCAGTGGCGAGAAGGTCACTGGGTTTTTGGAGGAATAGAACGTGGCAGCGGTAAATGCTTCCTGGTTGAGGTCCCAGATCGGCGAGCCGCAACACTTGAACAGCTCATAGAGCAATACATTTTGCCCGGAACCCACATTGTCTCAGATGGTTGGTCCGCCTATGGTAACATAGGTAGCATAGGGCATGGTATTTACGAACATTCTGTCGTCGTTCACCAACACCATTTCGTCGACCCTGTAGATGTCGAAGTCCACACGCAGAATGTGGAGAATATGTGGATGAGGGCTAAAAGGAAACTAAAGAGGCAGTTCGGCACAAGCAGAGCTTTGTTTACATCATATCTTAAGGAATTCGTGTTCCGCAACCAGTTTCGGGAGAGGGATTTGTTCCCTCACTTCATCGTAGCAATTGGCGAAAACTACAACAACTATTGATTATGAAACGACCATTTACATTGAAATAATTTCGGACGCTAAAGACAAACATTACCCATCTATGGCATTTTTACCGTAAATTACAACTGTTCCAATCTGTAAGTATAAAGATCAGCAGCTAAATCGTCAGGTGGAGAAAATAGATGGCTAGAACAATGGTCCATAAATTCCTTTTCTATTTCAAGCAGTTTGTCACATATACCACATCCAAAAGACTTTGACCTGTATGGCTTTTCGCTAGTGTGGGTGTTCATGTGCTTTTTAAGATTACTACCTTGAGTAAATGTTTTCTGACATAACAGACACCTGTATGGTTTTTCACCAGTATGAGTTCTCATGTGGCCTTTGAGATTATTACCTTCATTAAATGATTTCTCACATAACTGGCACCGATATGGCTTTTCGCCAGTATGGGTTCTTATGTGCGTTTTCAGATGACTATGTATAGCAAATGATTTCTGACATAACTGACATTTGTATGGTTTCTCGCCAGTATGGGTTTTGGGTGTGCTCTTTGAGATTATTACCTTTACCAAATGATTTCTGACATAACTGACATCTGTATGGTTTTTCACCAGTGTGGGTTCTCATGTGGCCTTTGAGATTATTACCCTTAGCAAATGTTTTCTGACATAACTGACATCTGTATGGTTTTTCACCAGTATGAGTTCTCATGTGGTCTTTGAGATTATTACCCTTAGCAAATGTTTTCTGACATAACTGGCACCTGTATGGTGTTTTGGCAGTATGGGCTCTCATATGACCTTTCAAACGACTACCTTGAAGAAATGTTTTCTGACATAACGCCCTCCTGTGTGGCTTTGCGCCAGTATGGTTTCTTTCTGACATAACTGGCACATGTATTGCTTTTCCACCAGTATGAGTTCTTGTGTGCTTTTACAGATTACAACCTGACTAAATGACTTCCGATATATCTGGACACTGTATTCTTTTTCTCCTGTTTGGGTTGTAGTATTCAACATCAGGCTATTCGCTGTGTTTCTCCAGTATGTGTTCCTTGAGACCTCTCAGATGATCAGCTTGTCCTTGAGCAGACGGTATCTGAAATTACTGACATCGGTGTGGTTTCTTACTGTGCCTCTCCAATCAGCAGATTCAAGATAAAGTTGGAATTTATAAGGCTTTTGATAAGCATCAGTTCTAGTATGCACTTCAAAGAAATTCCCTCAATAAAAGTTTCTGCAATTGTTGTTGTCATATCCTTTCTAACACCAGCAGTGTCCAATTTCTCAAATTATTGACGACTTTATTAAAGTTTGCATTTCAGATGCTTACAAGAAGGCTTCGTGTTTCATCTGTCAGTAGTAGTAATTTTTATGTCGAAATACTAAAGCGATCCAACATTTGTACAATAGAACACCTTTATGCTGCTCTTTAGTATGATTTCCACTGAAGATGAAATAGTTGAATATAGTGTTAGCTTGTTAGTCTAGAGGTGAAATGTGAGTTAGAATGATATAAGAAATGACAAGGAAAACGAAGACTTTCGCAATATTGATAAAACGTATATTTACACTATGTACATATTTGAAACGATACTCACACATACAAGACAAACGAAACGTCAAAAGACAGACTCTCCGAGAAGACGCCTGCACAAACTCCACAAAGGAAGATACAACTCGAGAACCGGCAATTAAACATGAGTAGCGACCACGCAGGGTACACTCTCTGAAAATGACCACAAAAGGGTACTTACAATGCGTGACACAACCAGTGCACGTCTTACGCCTTACTTAACTAAAACCGGTCTCCCCGTAGACACAAGAACACTGCTATATATAGTCAACGAGACCATCCTACTTCTAGCTTCAAACGAGGTGCGTCTTAACTAAGGTTAGTAAGTGCACGTGAGGATGATAATGGCGGGATGGCTGAAGGCCACTCGCAACAATAGCTAAAGTTGTAGTCGAATAAATCCACTGTAATGTTCCTGATGAAGATCAATGAGGTGCAGACCTTGTCCTAAAACTGCATTTTGAAGCTGTAAAAGAATGTTTTTCGTCTTCCTCAAGTACTCGCTAAAATAACAGTAAAACCAAACCATTAATTTTTCAAAATACAGAATATAATTTGATTGTTGTTTATTACACTAGAATGACTGTTCTGCATTTATAGTTCTGTTATATCCCTGAACCAGCACGTCTCACTCTCTCAGCCAAATTACGGTACTTCTTAACACTAACTTATAGCGAAGAAAATATAGCTCGAACTAGAGGCTGGACGAGCGATGAAATGTAACTGAAACTAGAAGTTGGATGAACGATGACTATTTATTGTATTAATATTTATTGTATTAAAACGTTTTAATGAAAATAATTTCGGACGCTAAAACCCAGGAATATTCGGATGCTAAAACCCTGGATTACCGGAAAAACTTTCCAGCCATCGCCTGCAAGATACAAAACACAAACCTCACACCATAAGATTAGCAATTCCCTCATTGCCCTACCTGTCGTTTATTAAAATGTATTTTACACTAAACAATATGCAAATAGTTATATAATCTAACCACATTTGGCGCTAAAGTCAAATTTCCATATAATTTGGCTTATACTGTCACCAGGACAAAATGGCGTAGGATTTTAAGTGTTTGCCACAGTGACATATAACCTGGAAGTTTTGAAAGTATATCCTGTCATCTAGCGAACACATTTTGAAGTTCTACAGGCAACTGGGATATCAGTCGTATATGTAAACAATCCTACTTCTAAAATTACTATTTTGAAATTTAATTAGTCTTACGAAGAAAGAAGTGTACAGCATATTGGAGAGCTGGTTCATGAATGATCAGTAATAGCTCATTATTGCAACATGCAATACCTGTACACCCAATAATCACAACCGTGATACTTATACTTACTTGGGAATCGTTAATTGATCGTGAAAAGGGAAATTCACGCCGGCTCTGGGCGACAATTGCTGACGTGCTCGGTCGTTCTACTGTCTCCTGCTCTCCGTCTCAGACTCCTTTCGCGGCGGACGATTACCTAAACTTTGTCCAGGCCAAGATAGATTCTACTCGCAAATCCACGGAAAATGCACCACCTCGATCCTTCGTTCACTTCTACTACAGCTATCCTCTCGTCATGGAAACCACTTGAGCCATCTGCAATCCGTCAGCTAATACTGGATTCTTCCTCGAAGTCGTGTGAACTAGACCTGCTTCCTCCATTTCTAGTTAAGGACTTTGTAGATGAGTTGACTCCATTTTTGACATTACTTTGTAATTCTTCTCTAGCTCAAGGTTGTGTCCCGGCACTGCACAAAAGGGCTGTGGTTTTCCCTTCCATTAAGCGCCAAGGCCTTGATCCTAACTCTCCTTCAAACTATCGTCCTATCTCAAACCTCTCTTTCCTTTCAAGCTTCTGGGAAAATGTGTCTCTTATCAACTGATCTATTACCTTGACTCTAACTCTCTTATGCCTACTCTTCAGTCTGGGTTCAGGAAATTCCACTCGACAGAATCGCTTATACTGCGCCTTCTAGCTGAAGTATTTCAAGTCTTTGATCTAGGCCAGGTCACTTTACTTGCTCTTTACGATATTAGTGCTGCCTTTGATACTGTAGACCATACCATCCTCTTAGACCGTTTATCTAAATCTTTTGGCATTGCTGACTCTGCTCTTCTTTGGTTTCGCTCATTCCTTACTGATCGCTCTGTTTCTGTTGTTTTTGGACCTACCCGCTCTGCTTGGACCCACATACCGTATGGACTACCTCAGGGCTCTGTCCTCGCTCCTCTTCTGTTTATTTTGTATATTTCGGATCTAGCTGGGGTTCTTGGTCCAATGGGTGTTTCGTCTCACCAATACTCTGATGACACACAGGCTTACCTCCATGGTCCAGCCAACTCAGCTGCTCTTATGGTTGAACGCATCCTGGAGGCTTCCTCTGCTCTTGATCTCTGGTTGTCCTCAAATCGCCTTCGTCTTAACTATGACAAGACCAAGTACATTTGGCTTGGTAATCGTGTCCAGCTTGCCAGGATTGATGCTGACTCTCTGCGCCTCAGGTTTCCCAATGTATGCTTCTCCTCCTCTGTCTGTGATCTTGGATTTGTCCTAGATCCTACTCTTTCTCTATCTGATCATGTCAACAGTGTCTCTCGCTCGTGCTTTTACTATTTACGCCAACCTCGTGCCATTCGCCAGTCTCTTCCGCTGCATGCGATTGCGACCTTGGTTCATGCTCTGATCTGCACTAGGATTGACTACGGAAACGCTGTCTATATTGGCCTGTCCTCTACTAATACATCAAAACTTCAGTCCATCCATAATGCTGCAGCTCGCCTCATAGGGGGCATCATGAAGTTTGCCCATATCTCTTCCTACATCCGGGACTCCCTTAACTGGCTTCCCATTCACCAACGCATCCAATTTAAGGTCCTTTCCCTCGTGCGTAACTGACTTGTTGGGTCAGCTCCGCTGTATCTCAGGGCTTACTGCACCCCAGTTTCCAGTTTGCCTGGTCCGGCCTCTCTCCGGTCATCTGCCCGTGGCCACTTGGTAGTTCCTTGGAATGCGCACTGCTACTGCCCAGTCCCGTAGCTTTGCGGTTGTGGGCCCTTCCAGCTGGAACAGCCTCCCTCAAGGCTTTAGGCTCTCGCTCTCTCCTGCCCAGTCTCGCAAGCGCCTGAAAACATTTCTCTTTGTCAGTGAAGACACTGACCCGGGTCGGGAGCGCCTCTGTTTATGAGTGGCGCTATATAAATCCTCGATTACAATTACAATTACAATTACTTATCGATATCCAGATAAGCTAAGGCTCTACTTAAAGTTGATCCACCATGCAGACTCGCGAGAATTGCACTTCTTGCTACTCCTGCGGACGTCTTTAACTCTTTATAATTGTAATTGAAGGCCTAATTATTAGTAACTTTTATTTCGCCAGTGTCTTAACCCATTTACCGCCGCTATTAGAAATAGCCACCGGATTAAGCTGTAACTGATAC
This sequence comes from Allolobophora icterica, assembly GCA_963556255.1. Classification (NCBI taxonomy): domain Eukaryota; kingdom Metazoa; phylum Annelida; class Clitellata; order Crassiclitellata; family Lumbricidae; genus Allolobophora; species Allolobophora icterica. Next base: position 1,120,746 of record OY744611.1, on the reverse strand, counting down.
TAGGTCATCAATATGATGCCAATAAACTTCTGACAGTGCATTTTTATTGGAACTATATGTAGTGTCCTAGTTATAGGACGTTGCGTTTTCGCAACTTCGGCGGGAAAGATGTATTTGTTTACTATAATGATGTTCTACTAGTTATCGATTGTGTTCGCGGTCATTTCAATAAAAATGTTTGTGCATGCTGTAAACTGATTCAAGTTCAATGTCACTTGTTTCCATGGTATTGAGCAAGGCACTTCACGTGCATGCGATACAAGTTCTGTGGCACAACCGACAACGCAGTCGACGACCATCTTCGTTCTTGGCAATGATGTGCAATGCTGTGCATCATAGGCGTAGACTCTGGGAGGGGAGCCGGGGCATGTGCCCCCCAATAATTGGGGTGGACTGTACAGTGTACATTCAATGCAACAAGTGTAGAATGAAGAACCAAATTCCCTCTATTTTGGACAAGTGTACGCCAGTGCTGTGCATAGGCCTACAGTGTACTCTGTGTTATCAGGCTAAACACCTCATCATCCCAAAATTCTTAAAAGACTCGCTCTTGCTTATCACCTGTTTGATCAATTGCCACATCTTTATCTTCCCCTTGTTGACAGGGCTCAATGTAAATTTTGGTTCTTGGCATTGCCAATCCACTTTCGTTGGCTTAGAAGACTTAGGCGGCTTTGAAGGTAGTCGTTGCTTCTTGGCCGGCAAGGGCGTTGAATCCACTGACTCTTCCATCGGCGTATGAGTATCGGACACGAGATCAGTCTGCCGCCTGGAAGACTTTGAAGATATTCTGGAGCTGTGTCCTTCGAATAAACATGCTGCAGTGGTTCGTCTGACCTTTTCCGCTGCCTGGAAGACTTGTACCTTGCTTTCTTCTTGACTTCGATTGCGTTTCACGCGAGGTATGCCTATAGAGTGGGCGGTGACCGTTGCTTTGACATTGATGCATCAGTGCAATGGACTTCCACATGCCCGGCAACGTCTTCTGGCATCACATCGGTAGTCATGAGCTAATTTTCGTCAAAATGTTCGCAATCGCTCTGCTAATCAACTTAGGATGGGGGTGGTGATATCATCTTCTTCAAATATCATTGGGACAGCCTCCCTCAAGCAATAGAACTTCTTCCTCAGCCTCCTCTGAAAAATTCAATGTGCATTTTGCAGAAGTATGCCCAATAAAGAGTGGCAGCACTGAGCACGCCATCATTTATGAATCACTAAACTGAAATTGTTGTAAGTAATCGTAAACTGACATAAGTTTATCTGAATCACTAGGTGTCAAATTGTGCATATCGTTTTCCGCCGAAGTTGCGAAAACGCAACAATGTGTACATATCGCATTCCGCCGAAGTTGCGAAAACGCAACGTCAAAATTTCGGACATTTGGGTATCGGCATATAATGAGACATACTATTAATAAACAAATAATATTAAATACTCACCTAAGTACTTCAAAAGAGACAGGATCGCTTCTGAGAAATATAACGTCTTATGGCAGAAGAAAATTCTTGAACAAAACCACTAGTTAGACGTCAAAAACCACGAATTTTGCGCAACTCAAAATAAATTGCAGACAACAGCAGAGAATATATTTTTGATACCAGCAGACGTAGTGAACACCCAGGAAGTAAGACAAAAAGAATTTGCGTGAATTTCTAGAGTCTTGATTTTTTTTGAAATTTCCAAACAGTGCGTTGCGTTTTCGCAACGTTGGCGGCAAATGGGTTAATGCACATTCGACGGCACACCAAAACCAAGCCGTAATTAGATATAATATTATATCCAGAAGATCAGTTCGTAAGACATTATCTCAGTTCCTTCACCAACACCGGCACTTTCGCTCAGGCTTCTCTGTACTCACTGAAACAGCAATCAATTATAACGTGAGCTATCAAGAACTTCCCTCTGTTACGAAAATGTAGCAAGGAGGATGGATTAGGGGGCGAATGCTGACATGGATTCAGAGCTAGTTATCAGGCAGAAGACAAAGATGGGTTTAGGTGATGAACATCTGGAAAACAATGCTAAATGGAGTGAAACAAAGAGAAGTGTGTGGGCCACTGCTTCTCGTACTTTTATTTATTACACAGATGATGGGATTTTATCGAAATCTAACATTTCAAAGTTTGCAGATGATACAAAAATTAGGCCTATATCTAGAGCAGTAGACAGGATGAGGAAGTAGCGTACTGCGGGAAGATCTAAGAAGAATGTTCAGATGGTGCATGGCGTCACTGGCAAATGCTTTTTCAGTTGGAAAATTGCTTAGTGATGCCTATGAAAGAGAGAAACAATGTGTTTTCATATGAAGTGGGGGTGAGGTATTGAAAGTGAGTGAAGAAGAAAGGGACCTGAAAAAGATCATGCACAAGAGTTCAAAACTTTCATGGCGATGCGCTGAAGCAAGAAACAAGATAATTCAACTTTAGGTATGATGAGGAGGACAACAAAGTCACTAGAGACAAGGATACGAATATTGAGATTGTACAGAATTGGAATTCTGCATCCATGTATTGAATTGTATTCTATTGTATTTACATATTTTAGGTTGCCTCTCACAGTACAGCCTAACAGAGGCGCTTCCAGTGCGAAGAAACCGACGGAAAGAGAGCAAGTAGAAACCACCAATGCTCCCGGACAAAATTGTAAAACGAATCAAAGAGGTGTAGATCATCCCATAGCAAAGGATCAACAGATGCAGGTCCGATTTGGAAACAAGTCGTGTGGGATTAGAGAGCGGAGAGGACGGCCAGGGACGCCGAGACAGGACGAGAGATGAAATCACACAGATAGTGCGGAACTTGACCCAAAGACACTCTGGATTAAAAATCATGAATGCAACGACAATAGGCCTACGTTAAATACCGGTATCAACAGCCTAAAATAGTCTCACAAAATGATGTACAGCTAACCGATCTGTTAGGCTAAATAGCTAGTCCAACAGAAGTATTTGTGCAGTCGAATTTAATATTCAACTTGTTGTGAAGTAGTGGAACCCAGAACGAAAGACTTTACAGCGTATTTAGTAACCATAGCATAGAATTTATTTATTTTTGTCCTGCAGCAATTCTCCCGTCTTAACAAATAAACGAAAAGAGAGCAACACCTTAGATATTTGGTGCCTATAATGAGCAACCTATGGGTTCCCTACATCAGAATGCCTACTGTCTATAAGTATTCTGAAATGAAAGAGATATACAGTAGGCCTAACTATTCATGCACGTATATGTCCCAGCACTTCTATCTTCGTCTTCGTCATCTACCTCCTCCTCCTCCGTCTTCTTCTTCTTCTTCATTTTCTCTCTTCCGTCAGGTGTGTGCCGACGATGAGGTTGGTGAAGGAGAACAGTTTGTGTAAACTCGGTACATAAGTACATAGATTTTGAAGTTTATGCGTGCTTGTATTGGAAGCCAATGTAGTTCACGAAGGGTCGGAGTGACACGATCCCGAGGATTTAGGTTCTTGATAAGCTTTGCAGCGTAATGGAGAACAGTAGTAAGAGGCTGAAGGGTAGATGCAGGAAGACCATACGGGACCGAGTTGCAGTAATCAATTCTAGAGATGACCAGTGCCTGTACTAGGGTGCGAAGACATTTTTCGTTAAGGCTTTCTTGACTTGCCGTATACGTCTGAGATGGAAAAAGCAGGATTAGGTTATAGAGGATAGTTGATTTTTCATAGAGAGTGAGTTGTCAAGGAGGACACCAAGGTCTCGGACAACTTCAGCTGGTTTGATGGAACAATCTGGGCTGAGGTTGAGGACAATGTAGAGTATGTGCGAGCTGGGCATCAGATGGCGGTGAAACCAGATAAGTTCAGTCTTGGAGGCATTGAGTTTCAGGCGCATAGATGCGCACCAAGTTTGGATTTCGGTGAAGCAAGTTATTAGGCGAGATTTGGCATTATCAATGTCTTTGGCGGTAAGTTTAATATAGAGTTGTGTGTCATCAGCATAAAGGTGCATGAGGATGCCATGTATGAAAGCAATGTGAACAATGTTAGAGGTGTACATGATAAACAGAACGGGGCCAAGTATGGAACCTTGAGGGACACCAAAAAGGTTGTCCTAAGGTTGCTTAATTTTGTTAGCCCCAGGTATAAGCATTTTAATCCAGTTAAAATTAGACGAAGAAGATCGATGCGAAGTATAAAACTTCGGTTTATTAAAAAATATATTCCATAACTAAAAGCAGTGCTGTTTTTCTGGAAAAAGCTTCCGGAACGGAACAATAGGTTCCGGAACGGATTAATTATGGTCGGACTAAATCCCGATAAAAACTGGATTGGAGGTTCTAAGGGTCTCAATAAACACTGAAAACAGTTCAAAACACTGAAACTAAATTAAAATAATAAAATTATTGTTTTAATTATTAAAATAAATAAATTATTTTTTAGTACCTGAAAAAAGGTGCCGTTCCGGCTGAGAAAAAAAAACACTGACTAGAAGTATAAGCAGGCCTCTGTGCAGTTTACAACCTGCAGCTTATTTATGTGAAGGTTAAGAACAGAATTACCTGTATCATAAAATTACCAAAGAAAACAAAACACCAAATATTCAGGATTCACGACAAAATTGATTACACACACATTTATCTGTCGTATTAAATGATAAAACGTAAGGTCCAGCACTTAATCTAAATAAATTAAGCTAATTAATTTTATTACTTAATAAGTCATGAATGCAGCGACAATAGGCTAATCATTAGCAGTCTAAAATAGTCTTAAAATATTATTAAGGAGCTTTTATATAGCGCCCCTTCAAGGTTATCTACTCAGGAGCGCTCCTAGTCCAACCACGGCTAAAGAGAGTAGTTTTCAAGTTTGCAAGAAACAAGGCGAAGTGCAACAGGAAGGCCTTTCCAGGTTGCGGGACCAGCGACCGAAAAAGAACCGCGCTGCATAATGACTGTCCGCGTGCGGGGACCAATAGCTCGGCCTGGTCAGCCGAGCGAGGAGCAGATCGCCGCAAGACCTCCGAGGTAGAGCGACACAACTCCCGCAGGTATGGGGGGGGGGCAAGTCCCTCTAGACAACGCCTAACCAGTGTAGAGACCCTATAGGCGATCCGCAGCGGGAAAGGGAGCCAGTGCGGAACATCCCGCATATATAGAGAAACCTGGCCAAATCTGGGGATGCGACCAATAAGACGTGCGGCTGCACGCAAAACCCGGTCCAAGCACCCAAGGAGGGCAGCTGGGAGGCCAGCGTAAAGGGCGCTACAGTAGTCCAGACGGGAAACCACAAACGCATGGACAAGGGTGGAAGCAGCCGCCTTCGTCAGAGTGCGGGAGACTACCCTTAACTGACGAAGTTGATAATAACAGTCCCGATAAAGTAAATTAATATGTCGCATGAATGTGAGCTCTTGATCCAGAATTACACCAAGATCCCGTACTGAGAAGGCAAAGGCAACACAGGAAATTCAAGTGCCAGAGCCTCGATGTTAATTTTTGCAAGCTGCTGGCGCGTACCAAACCAGATATATTGGGTCTTTGCCGGGTTTAACCGTAGACGGTTTGAGGACATCCAGGCCTCCAAATTTCCCACGACCCGGGCGATCTATCGAACTGCAGCAGCAGCAGCCGATGGTGAGCAGTGGACATATACGCCTTGAGGTCATCCGCGTAGGACTGATTTAAAACTGCATTTGCCGCCAAGAGGGGACCAAGGTCAGCAGTATAGAGTATGTACAATAGGGGACCCAAAACAGAGCCCTGGGGCAGGCCAAACGGAGCAGGAACCCAGGGTGACCTAGCAGACCCACAAGCCACAATGCAAGGCGGTCCTGAAGGTATGAGGTAAGCCCGTCAAGAAAATTTCCAGAGAGACCATAGGAGGTAGAGAGGCCATAGGAGGTAGAGAGGCGTGTCAAAAGAATAGTATGATTAACTGTATCGAATGCAGCGCTTACATCGAACAGTGCCAATAGCGTAACCTGTGACTTATCAATGGCCCCATAAATGTCCGAGAGGAGGCGTACCAACAAGATCTCAGTAGAGTGACCTTTTCGAAAGCCCGACTGGTAAGTTGGTAAAAGGTCATTCTTATCAAGGTGGACAGTAAGCTGAGTAGCTACTACCTTTTCAATTATTTTATAGATAAAAGACACATTAGCTATAGGCCTAAAGTTATAAGGGTCAGCCAAATCCAATCCCTCGCGTTTAGGCACCGGGATGAGGATGGATCTTTTCTGTGAAATATGATGCACAGCTAACCGCTCCGTTAAATATCTAGTCCCGCAGAAGTATCTGTTGAGGTAAATTGAATATTAACAATAAATTGTCAAGTAGTGGAACCCAGAACGAAAGACTTTACTGCATCTTTTGTAACTATAGCTCAAACTTTCATTTTGATAACCTACAGCAATTCAACAGTCTTATAATTATATGAGAAGAAGGCAACACCTTAGGTATGTGGTGTCTGTGATAAGAAACATCGGTATTCTCTACACAAAAACGCCTACTGGCTAAGTATTATAAAATTAAAGCATACAAAGTAACTAATCAAGTATGTATCCCAATTCTTCTATGGCATTTTTACCTCAAAATTACAATTGTTCCAATCTGTAAGTATAAAGGTCAGCAGCTAAATCGTCAGGTGGAGAAAATCGATGGCTAGAACAATGGTCCATAAATTCCTTTTCTATTTCAATCATTTCGTCACATATACCACAACCAAAAGATTTTGACAAAGACTCTTTTGCATCCACAGGAGATTGGAATTTGCTAATATACTGATGTTCTCCATCTCTAATTTTCGATAAGAGACTTACAATTCCACTAGAATCTGGATAATTGTTCTTCGAGGAAAGTTCATTTGGTTTACCAATAACGCCTGCACTACTAACTGTAATGAAATGATCAGACAGGTTAGTAATTATTTCACTTTCCATTTTAAGATCCTGTGGGTGTATTCCTGCATGCTGTTTAAACTGCTGAGATGAAGAACTGGTCTTGGTATAAAGTTTATTGCACCTGTGTTGCTTCTCAGTTGCATGAGTTCTTCTGTGTATCTTCAGGTCACCATTTTGTGTGAATCCCTCATTACAAACTTGACATATGTAAGGTTTTTCTCCTGTATGATATCTCATGTGCATCTTTAGAGCACTGACTACTGCAAATGATTTCTGACATAACTGGCACCTGTATGGTTTCGCGCCAGTATGGGTTCTCGTGTGCGTTTTCATGTTACTATGATCAACAAATGATTTCTGACAAAACTGGCATATGTATGGTTTTTCGCCAGTATGGATTCTCGTGTGCGTTTTCAGATCACTATTCCTAACAAATGATTTCTGACATAGCTGGCAAATGTACGGTTTCTCGCCAGTATGGGTTCTCATGTGCACTTTCAGATAACAATGATCAGCAAATGATTTTTGACATAGCTGGCACGTGTATGGTTTTTCGCCAGTATGGGTTCTCGTGTGCCTTTTCAGATAACAATGATTAGCAAATGATTTCTGACATAGCTGGCACGTGTATGGTTTTTCGCCAGTATGGGTTCTCATGTGCGTTTTCAGTTCACCATTTCTAGCAAATGATTTCTGACATAGCTGGCACGTGTATGGGTTTTCGCCAGTATGGGTTCTCATGTGCGTTTTCAGTTCACCATTTCTAGCAAATGATTTCTCACATAGCTGGCACGTGTATGGTTTTTCGCCAGTATGGGTTCTCATGTGCGTTTTCAGATCACCATTTCTAGCAAATGATTTCTGACATATCTGGCACGTGTATGGTTTTTTGCCAGTATGGGTTCTCATATGACTTTTCAGATAACAATTTTTAGCAAATGATTTCTGACATAGCTGGCACCTGTATGGGTTTTCAGTACTATGGTTTCTCATTGTGCTTCCAGATTTTTTGAGCAAACGTTTTCTTATGTAATTTACACCCTGTATGGTTTTTCAGCAGCATGAGTAATCAAGCCACGTACTTCAGTAAATGATTTCTCACAAAAGTGACATTGGTATGTTTTTTTCTCCAGTATCGGTTCTCATGTGCTTTTTCTGACTGCAATTACAATTGACTGGCTTCCAACAAAGCTGGCAGCTTGCATTGGTGTTTCTCTGGTATGGGTTCTCATAGTCCCCATCCAGCAATTCACTAAATTGATCACGTCACAGTCTTTCTTTGGTAGGGTTTCTTTGATGAGCTCTCAGGTGATCATCTTCCGCATAAGGTTTCTGAAATAATAATTGACATATATGAACTTTTTTAAATGTGCTTCTTCCAATCACCAGATTATAGACAAAGTTGAAGTTTCTGTGGCTTTTGATAAGCATCAATTTTGGTATGCACTTCAAAACAATTGCCTGATTGAAAGTTTGTTAAATTGTTGTTGTCATATAGCCTTTTTAACAAGAGCAGTGTCTAGTTTCATTTAACTTTTCGATTCAGATGCTTACACGATGGGTTCATGTTTCATATGTCCGGGGACCAGGTGTGCATAGTGGTAGGGGGGGGGGGGTTGTTGAACATCAGGGCCATATTCATGAGACAAGCTTAAGCTAGTCCAGGCGTAGCGCCTACGCTGGGATTAGCTATTCCCCGAATAGCAGTGAGTTGTGTTTCGTATTCATGAGACAGGCGCAGCCCTTGGACTAGCTATTCCCGACGTAAACGTTGGGGTTTTCCCCGCGCGTAAAACCCTCGTCATGATTTGAGTGGTTATGGATTTATGTGTATGCTTACGATCTATTTATATGCGATCATTACCGATAGCTGAAGTAAACATAAACGCAACATTAAAACAGGCGTGGGTTAGAGTAAGTCTGGATGATTTTATGGTTAAATAATAAAAACTAAATTATAACACAAGGTAAATTAATGAGGGTAAATTGATAGTCTGTGCATTATGATGAAAAATTGCATTACAGCTAGGTTACTATAAAATGATGTGTATAATGTTTGTAATGTCTATGCTAATCAATTGCTTAAGAATGAGAAATCAACATTTTCACCATTACTTACGGGATACAATTAATTATTGGATATAAAAAACGCAATAGGTTTAATAATAATGCCTTCAGAACAAACCTAAGCTTATACAAAATTCTCAAATGCACCAGTCAACTCATGAGTTAAACTCTTTCCTTGACAATAATATTCCAGCATAGCTTTTTGGTATCCGTTGCATTCTACAGTTAAATTACGTGAAAATAAACTAATTGCAAGGATTGGTTGAAATCTATGGTACCGGCCCACAGTACTGTAAGGAACCCATGCGCGGCACTTCGAATGCATCATCGTCACACATCTCATCAAATCTTAGCAGTTTGCGACAGCCAGAACGAAAAGCAATATAAAGTTCGTTGTCGGTGAACAATACCAGCTAATTACGGCACCTCTGAAAGACTTTTTGACATCTAAAACCTCATCGAATGCGGCGAATTATGACGGCCGCCATCTTTGTTTATAGCCGCTACGCTGGGAATAGCGGACTTACTCCTAGGGTCAACTTGGAGTAGCGTTACACCCAGCGTAAGGCGGTACGCCTGTCTCATGAATACCGATTCAACCCACTACTCCGGCGTAGGCCAGATTTAAGCTGGGAGTAAGAGTTACACCTGTCTCATGAATAGGGCCCCTGAGGCTTTTAGATAGGCCTACTCTTGATGAACCATCGAAATTTTCCCACTCCAAGAGCCAGAAGGACGGACGATGAAGACAATTGTGGTTGTCACATTAAGGCCACAACCAGATTTAAAGACCTGCGCAGGTGTAGCAAGCGGAGGAGGTCTGGCGAGTCTGTAGGGTGAATCATATTGTTGCTGTATTATTGGAAGGTTCGGGAGGAGTCTATTGAGGCAATGGTAGCAGGTGCCAATGCTGCAGAGAATAATGGATGCCATGAACAATCCTTCTGAGGAATATAGTAGTAGGAGGATAAATACAGAGCAAACAACGACGATATGAATGAGTAAATACCAAGGAAAAAGAGTTTCATTGACGGTGGAGAGATCGAGCAAATATCTGGAAAGTTTAATGACAGATAATTCCAGATGCGAAAGGTTCTCAGACGAAGACGGAATCTCGATCTTAAGGAAAGAGAGGTAAAAACTCAGGTATGGAGTGGGACACTATTTGGATTGGAGACATGAACTGTTGGTAAGGCAGATATGGAAAAGTTCAAGGCCTTTGAAATGTGGCTAAAGGAAAGAAGGAGAAGCAGGAGTGGGAGAAGGAGGAGGAGCAGGAGGAGATGGAAGAGTAGTAGAAGAATGAGATTGAGAAGCAGGAGGAGGAGTACGAGGAGAAGGAGGAGGAGGAGAAAAATAAGAAAACAAAGGGAAAAGAAGAAAAAGAAAAGAAATGTGTGGCAGTAATGGAAAGCAAATGAAAAACAAACTTTTCCAAACGTGATGTTTGGAAAAGTTTGTTTTTCATTTGCTTTCCATTACTGCCACACATTTCTTTTCTTTTTCTTCTTTTGAGATCTAATTTCTTTTACTTCACATTGTGTCACATAATGTGACTTAGAATAAAGTATATTGAGTTTCTTTTCAAAAGTTTCAGGTATGGAAGTTTTCTTGCACTATCCAAGTCAGGGCAGTGCACGACATGGTAAATAACTACTCCAAACTGTGAATCCTTATCTGAATGGCATTGCTTATGGTTATAGTTGTGTTACCATACATAATTTAGGGTCAAGCCTAGCTTTCTCCTAATCCAATGTTGCATATTTAGTGAACATAATCACTTAACTCTATCCAAACACATAATTACTTAAAATCAGATCTAATTCTTCAATCTTATGACCATTCCAGAACGTCATCATATTGCTATCATTGGTCAGACCTGAAACTAAAACTGTGCTAGGTGAATGAGCACTTTCAATTGCTGGACCTACATTTGTCAATTCTTTCCCTGTACTGGCCAGATATTTGCGAAAATTGCATCATGGTGAATCGTGCACATTTTGCAATTCACCAGATGAATCCAAAATCATTCATGTGATGCACGTATCCAATCACAGACAACAACTAAAATTTGCAAGAAAATGATGGGCATAATTTGGAGGCTGAGTGAATTATGCAATTGATAGCTCCAGTGTTCACTAAGCAAGCAGCAGAAAGCAATACACCTCCGCTGTCTCAGTTAAAAATGGATCACTATTATTAGCAGATAAGCTGCATGTTTAATTTCGCTGAAAATGTTTAAGCAATGCTGTAGTCATAATTTTAAATAATTTCCTACCTGTATTAAGGAAATTTGTTATTATACTACGACAATGTAAAAATATGCAAAAAGAACTGAAAGTTTGCTATTTCAAATTATGCTAACCCTCACATCTTTAAAAAATATATACGTCCTAACATAAAATAAAACATAAAATTATATTACTTAATAAAATCATTTCATGTCAACAACCTCTCTGATTGGTCAAATGCTGTTTGGTGATTGGTGGGTAGAATGCTGTTAGAAAAATGCTGATTGTAACAACAGAATGTAACAGTCGGTCTTTATTATTATTATTATTATTATTATTATTATTATTATTATCATTATTATTATTATTATTATTATTATTATTATTATTATTATTATTATTATTATCATCATCATTATTATTATTGATCTGAAATTGTTATATTTCGTTGATCGCTGGAAGCGATTTGGTAAAAGAACCGCTGAAAGCCACAGCATTGAACCGAATTATTATTATTATTATTATTATTATAATTTTTATATGTACATATCACAAATGTACTTTTTCTTTCTGTTAGAAATGTTCACTAACAGAGTCATCGTGATGCCAACATGGACATGAATCACACTCAATCCAATGATTATTTTTTTTTAAAGTTTTGTCCTTGCATTTCCACGTGGAAAATCAGCTTTGACAGGCTCGTCACAGTTGTAGTTGACAAGAACATAATTTAGACGATCCTTTCGAAAATATGCTGTTTTGGTGAAGCACTTGCTCTGTGCCTTGGGACAGTCATAGATCTGGAAATACATTCTGTCACATAGACCATTGCCACAGTTTCCTTCGTTTGTGGATCCAAAAAACCGCCAACAATATCTATCAACTTTCCAATCATTCCTTCTTAAATTCTTCTGACCACGAATAATGAAGAATTGATCCTCCCAGTGGTCGATTAACAATTGCAATTACTGATTGACTATTAAGACACTTGTAGATATACTCATGACTGCAATTATTCCAATCCAAGGCATGTGAACCCTCCAAAAATCAAAATTTATAATAAGAAATAAGTTACACAATTATTTGGGGGTATTTAGTGTTTAAAAAATCTTGCAGTTGTTGACTACAATACCCTTCTTTGATCACTACTTGCCTTGATTTCAATTAACATTTGTTAATTAAAACAATAGTGAAAGCAACAAAGTTTATTGGCTTTTTTGATCACTACATGTTTGGATTTCAATCATCATTTTACCCTTTGATTTGCTGATTTGGCTTTTTGGTAAAATGCTGATCAATCAGCATTTTCTAATCAGCATTTTACCCCTCGCCAATCAGCAAATCAGCATTTTACCCGTGCAACCATAGTCTGCAGGAGAAAAAACGGCGAACATGTACAATCGGGGTGCTTAACCCTAGCCCTGAATGTTTAAATCCAGCTTCCAGTCGCAGGTATAGCTTTTTAGTCGCACAAACATATAGGCTACACTGACCCTAACCCTAACCCACCCTCTCGAAGTAAAGACACCCACCCAGATAGGGCGACCATGTACAATCGGGGTGCCTAATCCTAGCCCTGAATTTTAAAATCCAGTTTCTACTAGCAGGTATACCTTTTTAGTCGCACAAAATACATAGGCTACACTGACCCTAAACTAAGCCCTAACCGACCATCACGACGCTTACCCTGACCCTAACCGACCCTCACGATGCAGACACCCACCCAGATAGTACATAGGCACTAGAGTGGTGCTCAAAAACGTTATTTTTTGGAAATAGATGGGACAGCCCCTAGTTATGTTCCTTTTGATATACTAAGCTAGTGTGCAAAATATTATAAAAATATTCCATCATTTAGGGGTGCCACATGAGATGACAAGTTTTCAAAATTTTAGACAAGGAATGTAAGCACAATTGTGATAATATTATCGATATTCTTTTGTATTTTGTGAAACCGAGAGTAAATTTTAAATTGCTAGGTTTAAGGCACAATACTTAAAGAGTACTTTTGAGCATAATTGAACTCTGTCAGTTTGATTCAAGAATAAAATATTTATTAGTCCAGTTTTGTGACCATTAACTTCTTGGGGTCCGGATACTTTTTCCAATGTTCAGACACCACATGGAGCAAAGCCTGCTTTTGACCTTCATCCTTGGTCAGTATTTGATTGTATTCTTGGATCAGTGCCAATCCCCTTTCTGCCCTATCATTCACCACACTCAACCTTTCTGATGACGCTCCAAATAAATAATTAAAATAATAATAACACCGACAATTTATATAGCGCCGTAACGTGACCGTGCCGCTACAAGAAGCTGTCCTGTTTGCACGAAGTTGGATCTTTCTCCAGCCAATCAATGGGGATGCACAGTATTCATCATGTTTGAAGTCACAAAATCAACAAGAGCACATTCATTCATTCATTCATAACGGGCATTTATATAGCGCCTCCTCAAGGAGTACTACTCAGAGGTGCTCCCGACTACATGAAGCTGTGTGTACAGTAATTTGTGGACATTTGGATGGAATGCCAACACCAACTTGGTTATCATTGTTTGCACCAACAGGCCTTAGAAGCAGCATCAATGCAGTCATCGAAAAAGCAGAAATCGACCAAATCCTCACTGAGGTACCAAGCATGACGGAAAGTGCCTTTAGAGTAGAGTGTGAAGCTGTGAACCAGGATCTGAGATAATCAAAGCAGATGAACAGGTTAAGGGAACGTAGCAAATTTATTTTCCAGAAGGTAATTCGCAATTGAGATCGTAAAAGGAATACATTGTGAGAATAGATGGCCTTGGCCATCCATCTGGTCCTATGGATCAATCAATCAATTAATCATTTATATAGCGCCCCTTCAAGGAAGCTGCTCAGAGGCGCTCCCAGCCCAACCCCGGCGAAAGAGAACAGTCTTTAGAGCAGAGAAGAAAGCAGTGGATGAGTTACGAGGAAGAGACCGCAGCTCAGGAGGAAGCCCATTCCAAATTGTGTGTCCAACCATGGAGAAAGCGCGCTGCTGCATAGTAGCGGTGCGTGCACAAGGGACAGAGAGATCACCACGGGTGGCAGAGCGAAGAGAGCGGTGACATGACACCAGAGGCTGTAAAATGCAACCCTCGAGGTGGGACATGACCTATGTAGATCAGTGCAAGTTCCAAGAGCTCTAGATAATCATCACGAGGCTGACTGTCTTTCTGCAAACATTCCACTTCAAATTCAGCAGCGTCTTGCATCATTTCTTTGTTATTGTTAAACTGCAATTTCATCATCTGACAAACTATCAGCAATCATGTCATGGACGATCAAAGGCAATGCATTCTGATATCGTTTAAGCATAGGTATTTCAGGTCCAGAAAACGGTCCAGCCAGAGGGTTGAAAACATCTTCAAGGACAACTTTTAAAATGTGATTGATTTGAAATGGATTATGAATTATGTGGGATAGTGTGAGTAAGTAAGTAAATAAATAATTAAACGTTAGAAAAGCCTTAAATGAACAGACTACAAAAGTTCAGAAAATTGTTCAAAAAATTGCAAATATTTATTTACTCCTCAGCTCCAGTTGGTTCTAATTTATATATTTATTATTTAATCTTTTATTTATAAACAAATCATCAGAGATTAAGGTATCTATGGTGCATCACACTCATCACATAATTACAGTAATCAAATAATAGGTTCTAGAAGTGATGAACTTTCATCCAGCTCCTGAAAAACCAAGAAAGTTGATTTTTACGGCTTCAATGATGCATGGTGTCATATGCAAAACTTAAGTTGTCATGTGGCACGCCTAAATAATGGAATATTTTAAAAAGATTTTGCACATGAGTTTCTACTACCAATACGAACAGAACTAGGGGGTGTCCTGGGCATTATTTAAAAAAAACGTTTTTCACTACCACCCTAATAGGCACCCTGATTGTTCATGTTCGCCGAGAAAACATTAACCTCAAACCATAAAATTAGCAAGTCTCTCATTGACCTAGCCGTCGTTTATTAAGTGTGTTTGTCGACAAAGTTATATTTACATAGTTATAGAATCTAACCAGCTTAGTTTGACGTTAAAGTTGAATTTCCATATAATCTGGTTCATACTGTCATCAGCACAAAATGGCGAACGCTCAAAGTGGATAGCTAGGATGCAAACTAAGCTGGAGTGTCTTGAAAGTATATACTGCCATCTAGCGAATACATGTTAAAGTTCTACACGCAACTGCGATATCAATCGCATGTAAACATCCTATTTCTAAGATTACTATTTTGAAATTTAAGCAGTATTATGAAGAAAGAAGTGAACAGTGTTGGAGATCTGTCTCAATAGTGATCATTAATAGCTCATTAATGCAATATACAATACACCCAATATCACAACCGTGACATAATTTTTCGGGGGAGAAGAGATAGCGCATTGGATAACATCTGGCGTAGAGTGCGAGAGGTACAGAGATCGAGTCCCATAGGCGGATATGCTTTGTAGGCTGCAATTTGCGCCGTGTATTGCAGGCTGTCTGTTCTGTTAGTAGTTAAGATTTATCGTATATCATGTACTTGTACAGCTCAGTGCGTTTGCAGGCGCTTAATTAAAGAATAAATATTATTATATTATTATCTTCACATAAGCTAAGGCTCTTCTTTAAGTTGATCCGCCATCCACCTCCAGTGGCGGCGCCAGGATTTCAGGTTTGGAGGGGCTAGAGCGCTACGCTGAATATTGAATCGCGCGTGAGCGCGAAATTTTTTTAAATCTTTTTTTGGCACGAGAAATGCGTTTAAAAAGCAAGGGGCAAGCACTTTGTAACGGCATGTAGGGCCTAGATTATGCATTTTCATAAAATTGTATAATTCATTCAAACTAATTCAAATCTAAATTTAACTGATTTTTATTAGTTAGTTACTTATTGCGAAACAATATAAACATAATTATATGTAAAAAAAACTCATTAATTTTTGTTAGTTGCTGGTGGCAACGTGTTGACGTGTCAGCTGCCTGGTCTCAGTTATCAAGTTTCCACTTGGCAGTTATTTAACAAAAGTAGCAATAAAAAAGTTTCTTTAAACATCGGGCGACAACTGTATACTGTGTCCCCCTCACTGTTAAAGGTGGATCCCTCCCCCACTATCGCCGCCTCTGAGTAAATCATCAAAATAATCAAGTTTTAATGATTCCAGTGTCAACCCCCCACTTTTGAAGTTCGATGAAGATCGTTCTCCAAACCCCACCTTTGGTAAACGCCTTTGGTTGTAGCCATAAGTTTTGTAAGGTTCCTTTCGCAGTCGTGCCAGCCAACGTGTGTCTGGCTATTTAGTTTTGTAAATGTATGAAATGTTTGTAGTAATAAAGGACCTCTCTCTTTCTGTCTGTCTAATGTCAATTACAAAATATTTTTTTTCACTTTAATGAAATGCCATATCCTGTAATTCAATAATTGTTAAATTCCAACTACCCATTATTGTAATTGAGTTGTTAAAATTAAAATAAGTAAAAACTTCGGTATAGGCCTAGCTTGACAATTTCCTTATTTTGTTCAGACGTAGGCATATATAAAATATTATATATAAATTTATAAATAATATATATTTATAAATAATATATATATAAATTAATAAATAATATATATATAGCCCTAAATTTATAAATTATATATATATATAAATTTATAAAATGGTCTTTATCTTCTTGTATTGGTCTTATGTGCGTGGCAGACAGACAGATAGAGACAGAGAGATGGAGAGAGATAGAGAGATGTGGAGAGAGTGGGGAGAGCGGGACGAAGGAGGCATATAGTGCAGAGGCCAGCTACTTCGAGCGCAGGTCTTCTGGCCTTAAAACTTGCTATACAAGGCCATGTGTCAAGCGGCAGCCAAACCTCATACATTGCGATGGCCTGTACAACCCTAACTGGATGATGGATGAGTGCTAGACTAGTCATCTATATCAGAGGGGCCAATACACAGTGGGCTAGCTAGCTACGTTTCTGACGCATCATTTCTTTGAGAATAATTGGGGAAATTCTTGTGCTATGGAGCCTGCTATTTATAAGTGGGCATTCAAAGTTTCAGAGATTTCTCGCTTTTGCCTTGGGGGGGGGGCTGAACCACATTTGGGGGGGGGGGGCTAAGCACCCCCTAGCCCACCCCTGGCGCCGCCACTGTCCACCCCTTGCTACATCTGCGCACGTCTTTAACTCTTCATAACTGTAATTGTAATTAGTAACTTTTATTGACCCGGTATCTAAAGCCAGGCCCGGGTTAACCATTGGAGCACACGGAGCACGTGCTCCGGGGCCCCCGACGACCAAGGGGCCCCGAAATATGAGTCTTTTTCTGCGTCTCAAAATGTACGTCATCAACTCACCATCTTGCTGACATGTTGTGCCGGCTTGTGTGTAACTAAATAACTACGGTAGCTTTTCTGTAGTTTAAGTCATTATAAGTTAAACTTAAAGTATTGAATAATCATTCGATAATGTCGAGTGAAGAGTAAGCGAGTTCCAGGTTAACGGTAGAATAAATCAGACCCAAGTCTAGGTTAACATCAAAGCTCGGGTCGGGTATTCGAGTACCAAGGTCCGGCAGAGGCACCTCCGCGTTTTCATAGTCGAAGATCGGTTAGTCCCAATGTGTAGTGTACGAGAATCCCAAGTAAAAGGGATATTAAATCAGACCAAGAGTAAACGATATTTGTAGCAACAGCTTATTATCATCAAATGTATATATATATGTTTAATAATAATGCGACATCGCTAGGCGACACCTAGGGCATACTAGGGCATAACAAATGTTAACCCACGATGCTACGAGGCGGTGAAACAGGCTATGTACTATTGAGAGTGCGGCGAACCACGTGATATGGCGTGATGTGGTGCGCTACGGTGGCATCCAATCACAGAAGGGCTTGGTTCAAAAATTGAAAATAACGCGCAAAAAGAGACGAGAACTGAGAACATTGGAGATAATAATTGAGCATTCGGCGTGCTATCTTGAACCGGATCGGTCGACGTGAAACGAGAAGATTCAGCATGCTAGTTTGAATCGAAACGGTCGACACGAAGTGAAGAGATTCGACATCAGGCTTCGAATCGGGAGGACGACTTGGGGATCCAACAACAGAGAGTGGATCGGAGAAGGAACTGTAGAATCCGAATGCGGTTGATTCTAACAGGGCTGGATTGTTCGATTGGCGGAGGCCATACTCTGCCGGAAGAAAGGTATTTCATTCGAATACCCGACGTATCAAGGAGGAGAGGAGAATCGCGAATTCGAGAACACGAACTCGAATGAAAGCAACGACATAACGAACTCTGTTGAAAACGAGACGAGCAACGGTCGGAGCTGCGAAGAGGAACATTTCCGACGAAGGAAACGATCGACAACACACCCCCGGGGGCAGATAAGAAATATATAATATATCTTTTAATTTAGCGGTGTCGCATAAGTAAGGAATAGGAATATATAGCGAATCGATAACGCCATTGTTTGTAACTCTGTTTAGATGTTTTTAATAATTTGTTAAAATCTACGTATGTTTTATTGTTATTCGAGAACACTTTGAATTCTCACGCATTTTCCCTATCAGACAATATTATCTATTCGCCGAGCTAGGACAGAGCAAAACAGCGATCCAACAGGTACGCTACAATTGGGTGCCGCGTCCGGGACAGTTTAGAAATATTGTGATAGAGCGTGGAAACTATAATCAAAGTTGAAGTGACATTAAACGCGTAGTTTTGTGCGATTAGCAAAAATAAGTCGAACATACACTGTAAAAAATAATCACGTTAAGTAACAGAAGTTTTAACGGTACATACACTGAAAAAAGTAACACCGTTATTTAACAGAAATAATTCGGTCGAAAATTTTTTTTTGTACACTGTAAGAAATTAATACGTGAAATTACAAAAATTTCACGGTTGAAATATTTCGTTAAATTTAACGTGAATCAAGACGTTAGAAGCCCAAATAATTTGTGTAGCATAAATTAAAAGCGAGTGAGCAAGTAAGATGGCGGCTACTGATTATCAGCAGTGGGTTGCAATAGCCCAATCGCTAGGCCTTCAAGGAGAGGAAGTTCGGGTGTTCGTGACAGAAAGACAAGCCGAACTAAGAGAGGAGAGAGCGAGGGAAAGAGAAGACAGAAAAGCGAAAAAGTTAATGGAAGCGGAGGTGGAGAAGGAGAGAAGGAAGGCCGAAGAAGAAAACAGGAAAATGGAAGCAGAAAAAGAAGAAAAAAGGATTGAAGCAGAAAAGGAAGAAAGGAGGAGTGAAAAGGAAAAGGAAGAAAAAAGGATTGAAGCAGAAAAGGAAGAAAGGAGGATTGGGATTGAAATGGAAAAGGAAAAGAGAATAGCGGAAGACGAGCGTGAAAAACGCCAAATAGCAAAGGAAATCGAAATCAAAAAGATAGAAGCCGAGGTGAAGATGAAAGAGATTACGGCTCGGGCAAACCACAACATTGGTGAAATTGAAGGCCAAGAGAGACTGATCACGATGGAGAGAGGCGCTGATCACAACGGCTACAACCGACACGGCGTGCGGGATATCAAATTTCCAAATTTCGACGAAGCCAAGGATTGTTTGGACGCGTATCTGCTGAGATTCGAAAGGACGTGTATGGCATATGAGGTGCCAGGTGATTTGTGGGCCTTGACTTTGGCAAGGTACTTGAGTGGAAGGGCGTTAGAAGTCTACCAGAGGCTTAGTCCCAGGGAAGCACAAGACTACCAGAGTCTTAAGAGTCAGCTGCAAAAGAGGTTCAGACTGACGGAAGGGGGATATAGAAAGAAATTTAAAGAATGTCGGATCGAGCCAGGAGAGACACCCACGCAATTTGTGGAAAGATTGAGGAGGTATTTGAGACAGTGGATGAGCCTGTCAGGGTACAGTGAAACATTTGAAGGACTGGAGACTCTGATTTTGAGAGACCAGTATTTTATCACGTGTCCGAATGATTTGCGGACATTTATTAAGGAAAAGGGCAAGATGGACCTGAAGGACATGCTTGCGCAGGCAGAAAACTACATAGAGGCGCATGGCCCTATACATAGTGATGCCAACCAGAAAGTGAGAGGAAATCCCCTTGGACAGGAGGATAGGATGAGAAACAGATTCGCTATGGCGAACGCTGGTAACAAGATGGAAGCGAATGGATTCCGGGATATTAACAAAGGAGGAGTTGGTAGGAACTTTGGAGGAGAAAAAGCGAACAGAGTCGATTCGAGAATCGTTTGCTACACGTGTAAGGCACCGGGACACAAATCATTTGATTGCCCGAGTAAATTGCGAGGTCCTGTGAAGCATACGGCCGCAGCCATGCAGACGTTTGAAAATGACGGATTAAAGGAACGAGGAGATGATGACCGGAATGGCAACTTCGCAAACGAAAGAAAGTTTGGACGTGTGGAGGTGAACAAGGATACGCACACGGACGACGAGATGGTGAGGAGCGCCTTCATGGTAAACAAGGACCGCAAGGAAGATGACAATGTAGGAGATTCGAACCCCGCACATCAAGCCACAGTCAACGGACAAAAGGTTGAATGTCTGTTCGATTCTGGAGCTACGTGCTGCGTGATTGAAAGAAGACTGGTAGATGAAAGGGATCTCACTGGAAGGACAACGTGGTGTACCTTGATAGATGGAAGCACGCGACTGTTTCCTACGGCCCATATTACTGTTGAAAGTGAATATTTCACGGGAAGAGTTGAGGCTTTGATAATGGAGAGACCTGTGAAGCCGATTATTATTGGGAAAGTCAGCGGAATCAAATTCATGTGTAAACGGGACGAAGAATGTGTTGAGGAGGTAGAGAGAGACAGGGAGTTGGAATCACACCACAAAGAAAAAGATCTAGCTGTGGAGGAATGTGGGACGAGCGGTGCAGAGATGATTACTGAACCTGCTACCGACGTCAACGTGACCAACGACGTGAGAGGAGGAGACGAAGTGTTGACCGCGGCAGCAGTAGAGACGAGAGCTACGGCTAAACGAACTGAGCGATTAAAGCCACTCAAGGCTATTGAACTACCGGATGTCAAGATCTCACCACAAGAGATCCAGAAGATGCAAGGTGAAGACGAAACCTTGAAGAAATATAGAGAACTAGTAAACCTACAGGAAACTGAGGACTCGGAAGATAAAGCACAGTTTATCGTAAAGAATGGACTCCTTTACAGACGATACAAGGAAATCTCGAAGGACGAGATACGGATGCAGCTAGTTGTGCCAAAGCAGTTGAGGGATAAGGTGATGGCAATAGCACACTGCTCACTCTTAGCCGCTCATCTGGGAATAAAGAAGACACTCAAGAAAATAAGCAATG
Organism: Allolobophora icterica; assembly: GCA_963556255.1. NCBI lineage: Eukaryota > Metazoa > Annelida > Clitellata > Crassiclitellata > Lumbricidae > Allolobophora > Allolobophora icterica. Next base: position 1,099,276 of record OY744611.1, on the reverse strand, counting down.
ATTTCTACTGGCCTTCTATAAATCAAGATGTGAGAAGATTCGTGTTGAGCTGTGACATATGTCAGCGCACGGTTGACAAGAAAGTCAACTACAGAGCACCGTTGGGGCATCTACCGATCGTGGATGTTCCATTCGCCTGCATTTGTATTGATCTAGTGGGACCAATGAATCCAATGTCGAGCAGAGGATTCAGATACGTGCTGACGGCGATCGACCTAAGTACGAGGTATCCGGAGGCGATTCCGTTGAAAGGAATTACTACAGAAGAAGTGGCAGAGGCACTATTCGGATTGTATTGTCGGATGGGAGTTCCACAGCGAATACATACGGATAGAGGCAGCCAATTTACATCAGACTTGATGGCCGAAGTGAACAACATGCTACGCATCAAACACACACTGACAAGTCCTTACCATGCTATGGGGAACGGATGTGTGGAACGCGTCAATGGCACGATAAAGGCTACTCTGAGAAAATTGATCAGTGAACAACCTAAGGAGTGGGACAGATATTTGGCCCCACTGCTGTTCGCATTAAGAGATACTGTCCACGAAAGTCATGGGTTTACACTATTTGAGCTTGTTTTTGGGAGAAGTTGCAGAGGACCGATGAAAATTTTGAAGGAGTTATGGACGAAAGATGTTGTCGAAGAGGAGATTAAAGACGCCTACAACTACATGCTGGAATTAAGAGAAAGGATTGACGATACTTGTGCTATGGCGCAAAAGGCGATCAGCCAGGCCCAGGCCAAGAACAAGAAATATTACGACAGAAAGGCGCGAAATCGAAAATTGGAGATCGGTGACAAGGCATTGTTACTGTTGCCCACTAGCAACAACAAACTGTTACTACAGTGGCAGGGACCATTTGAAGTCAAAGACAAGGTTGGCGAATATGACTACAGAGTTGAGATAGACGGAGGGAAGATCAAGACTTATCACATCAATATGTTGAAGAAGTACTACGAGCGCGAAGATGGAAAGGAAACCGAACATACGGATAACCGAGAAGTAACGGAGAATAATGAGGTAATCGCATATATATCTGCAGTTGTGCACGATGGGGAAGCAGAAGTCGATGGGGAAAGCGAGATATTAGAGTTGTACAACAGTGTGCAAAGGGAAACGTATCGAGACGTGGATATTAATCCTAACCTGAGTGAGAGACAAAAGAGAGAACTACTGAAATTGATGGAAGGATACGGCGACATATTTTCGGATGTGCCTGGAAGGACGAATCTCGTGAAACATGAGATTCATGTAACCAGCGATGAACCTGTCAGATTGAAGGCGTACCCAACACCTTACCATCTACAACAGGAAATTGATAAAGAGATTGAAACGATGTTACAGAATGGAATCATCGAAAGATCCGAAGCTGCTTATGCTGCACCATTAGTAGTAGTGAAGAAGGCAGACGGTTCAAATAGGCTGTGTTGTAACTACAAGCAGTTAAACAAGGTCACAGTATTTGATCCTGAACCTATGATGTCGAACGAGGAGGTGTTCAACAAGTTGAGCGGAAGTCAAGTCTACAGCAAGTTCGATTTTTGTAAGGGATTCTGGCAAATACCTATGGCGGAAGAATCTAAAGACCTGACTACAGTTATTTGCGCCACTGGTATGTACAAATTTAACGTCATGCCCTTCGGACTTGTGAACAGCGCTTCAAGTTATAACCGCTTGATTAGAAAGGTCTTGCATGGAACACAGAATCTGGAGAGTTATGTGGACGACATTTTAGCCCATACGAGAGGATGGGAGGAACACTTGAGAACTCTGGAGGAATTCTTCAAGAGGGTTCGAAAGGCTCGGTTGACATTGAAACCAAAGAAATGCTCTTTAGGTTACGGGAAGATAGACTTCTTAGGCCACACGCTTAAAGAGAACGGTGTTAGCCCGAGAATGGAGTCAGTCGACAAAATAGTAGACATGCCGGTACCACATGACAAGAAGCAGGTACGAAGCTTCCTAGGGGCAGTGAACTACTACCGTAAGTTCATCCCACACTGTGCCGAACTGATGGCACCTTTGACGGATCTAATCAAAAAACAGTCGCCAAATACAGTAAAATGGAACTCAGTCCTGGACAATTCGTTCAGGATGATGAAGGAAGCATTGGCAAAGGCTCCGATATTGAAGTTGCCTGATCTGAGCAGGCAATTTGTAATACAGACGGATGCTTCAGGAGTTGGAGTGGGTTGCGTGTTGATGCAGAACTACGACGGCATAAACCACCCAGTCGCCTATGCCAGCAGAAAATTGTTGGAACGAGAGAGGAGATATTCGGTGGAAGAGCGGGAATGTCTAGCCATAATGTGGGGAGTCGAGAAGTTCGATCGGTACTTGTTTGGGAAGGAATTTGCGATCGAGACAGACCATTGTGGACTACAGTACATGAGAGAGGGGAGGATGAAGAATGCCAGAGTGATGAGATGGAGCCTGGCCTTACAAAATTATAATTTCAAAGTTAATTACATCAAGGGATGTCACAACGTGATATCTGATTATTTAGGCAGGGGCTTAGATTAAGTGAAAATGGATATATGATTGTACGACTTCTAAGAGCGTATTGATGTATGTCACCATACAGATTAAGAATTTATGAGTGTGAATTTGTTTAGTATAGAATGTATGTATCTTATAATGTTAGGGTGATGAATAACCATTTGATGATTTAGTAATGTTTGTTTTAAGTCTGTAGGACAGCCTTTCTGAAGGAGACATTTGTAGCAACAGCTTATTATCATCAAATGTATATATATGTGGCGGTCAAGGCCGCAGTGCGTGAGTAGGAGGATTTATTTTATGCGAATAGCATCGTTTTCTTTCAGTTTACATGCGAAGGGAACAGCATCGTTTCTCTTAATTTTACATGCGAAGACCCAGCATCGATCATTTAATTTTTATTTAATTTCAATAGGCAACTGGCCGGCAACGACCGTGGCAGGGAAGCCCGATCGACGGTGTAAAGCCAGCGCATAGCGAGCAGACGCGTTAATTCGGGATGCATAGAGCCTGCCTCACGGTGTGCTGCTTTATACGTGAAGAGTTGGTTCGACTCTTCATACATAGCAATACTGTCAAACAGCGTTGTTGGTTAGCGATTCAGTTACCGATTTAAATATACTGCACTCAGTGTGGTAGGCGAGTGAATTTGGTTACGACAGAGTCAGAGTTCGAGTTTCTGGTTAGTACAAATATATTTACGGACGAAAGGGGCGTCCGAATAATATAATCAGGCGATCCCGAGTACAGCTAAAGAAGTTCACTGTTGGGAGACGGGCCGACAGCGCCGATCCCTCAGTTGATCGCGAAGCGGGCTAGATCCCGATCGTGGGAAATCTACGGCTGAGTAATACTCGGGGAAGGATACCGTTGATACACAGGAAAACCAATTCAGTGTGAGATCGAAAACCAGGGTGAATTTGGCGACGGGCAGGAAAGTCCCTCTTGGGTTTTGAAGAACTCCGCGATCGGAGCTTGTCCGGTAACCCATGAGAGTAGAGGTGACCTTCTTAAGGTAGCCATTTTCTGGAATTCTGAAATCCTTGAAACCAAGAGTAAATTTGGCGTCGGGCAAGGAAATCCCTCTTGGAGTTTGAAGAACTCCAAGATCCGACAGTGTTTGGTTTTATCCACTGAGAAGAGTTTTACGCGAATTCGGCGTATTCGACACAAGGGAAGTTCTACGCACTTTCGGCGTACTCGGCTGGGAGAGTTTTACGCGACTTCGGCGTCCTCGGCTGGGAGAGTTTTACGCGACTTCGGCGCTCGGTGAAGTGACCGTCGGGATACCTGAAAAAACCAATTTAGTACAAAAACGATAATAAGGGTAAATTTGGCGACAGGCAGGAAATTCCCTCTTGGGGTTTGAAGAACTCCGCGATTGGAGCTTGTCCGGTTACCTGTGGGAGTAAGCGTGACCCTCGTTAGGGAACCAAAATTCGGAAATTCTTGGGAACAAAATTCAGGACATTCTGGTAACCGTACGGGGTCGGCGTTACATTTGGATTGTGACACTTGGATGGCTGACACGCCGGTGGAGCGTTGGAGGGGCTCCATCGCCCGGTAACTAAAAATAGTTACTGGGAAAGACCACTGTTACCGAAAGACCGCAGTACGGGAAAAGACCGCCCGACAACTGATTACAGTGCGGTAAGACCAGGAAAAACGATAGAGTCAGGAAAATCTTGTATTCAAACCAATCGTTATTCAGAGCAAATAACTTGGTGATCGAAACACGTAGTTCCGGGAACTGACCGAAGTGCGAAGTAGGGCCCACCTCGTGCGCCGGTCGGAACACAGTTCTGCGTGCGGTTAGGGAGGTTTTAGACCTAGAACCTGTCCTATCAGAAGAGAGTGTCGTGAGACCAGTACACCGCGTTAATATCACACGTGCAGATATTATCGCAAGATGTTCGCGTGTTTGAGACGGCACGACGTGACGACTCGTCAGATGTACACCTTGTCCTCTCGGACAGGAGAACGTTCAGAGTTTTCCCCTATTGACGATAACTCGAGAGTCATGAGATGCAGAATGGTACGTGAGGGTTCGGTTAAGGTGGAGAAAAAGAGGAAGTCTTTGACTAAGAAATCTCACAGGAAGCTGAGGACTCCTGCCGGCAAGAGAGCGAACCCTGTTCTAAAGGACGGCCATCCTGAGGACGAGGACGTTGCCCACCCGGCGACCGCGGCAGTGGCAGAGTCCGAAAGTGAGATGGAGCTTGACAGCGACACTGTTCGCAAACAAGCGATACCCTCGGGACCTCCTCTTGGAGAAATGGGCACTGAGAGCGGAGACAGGGAACCGCTCGTCTACAGCAGAAGTAGACAAGATAGTGACCCGGGCGACTCCAGAAGGTCGGTTGGCTGGAGCCGAACCCAGCCCGACGACGAAGCAGCGTCTCGGGTAAGACCGACACAAATTGGTACCATGTCTGATGAAGGGTTAGTTGATCTCGAGCGACGAACGTCACAAACTGGTACCAGAAGTGGGGTTCTAGCGTTTTCTTGTTACAGAACCAGGCAAGGTCAGGAAGATACCGAGGACGAGTCGGATGAAGTGCCCCATAGTGAGCACGGAGGCGCGCGTCCAAAGTTACGTAAACGGAAAAGCAAACGAAGGTTGCTTGATGAAACGGGTGCACCTGACGAAACCAGTGCATTTGAAACGGAAGCTGGAACCCGCAGTGGGCGTGAAAGAGGTTTCCATGAGGATAACGGATGGTTGATAACCAGTCCAAAGACTACTGAGGTAGTACGGAACGATGTGAATAACGAGACATTCACACACTGGCGAGAGGCCGTTGGTGAGAGTAGGTTTGACAGGTCCAAACCACTCGACGACAATAGAGTTCCGCGTATAATGCATGAGAGAACGTTCGACAATAGATCGGGGAACCTTGTGCAGGTTCAAGTACCTAGTATTGTACGGGGCAGGCAACCTGTACAGTTGAGACAGGCTTGTGATAGGCCAAGAGACATTGAGACAGGCCTGAAACCGCGGGGTGACGCCGTAGTGCAGAAAACGAGTGGTGACATCGTGGCGCATCAGCGAAACGAAGGTAATCGAGTACCGTTTACCAACATGAAAGAAGGTCGCCCAAGACCTGTGACAGATGAGGTAGATTGGCAAGCGGAGATGTCTTACCTGCGACAGAGTGTGGCAATGATGAGTTCGAAACTTGAAGAACTGTCTGTTCCTGCTGCTCAGCATGCGAAGTCTTACCGACGCGAGACATCGGGGAAACCTACGGGCCCAGGTTACCAGATGGATCGCCGAGGGAAGCTGCAGATCGAAGAGCCGGCACGGAGCCGAGGTAACACAGAGACACGCGAGGAAGTTTCGCTTTCGGGAACTTCGGAAAAGTTACGTAGCCGCTATCTTCCCGAGGACAGCGGGAGAGAGTCACACGGAAAAACGGCAAGGCAATCGAGTCGACAACGTCTGTTGACAAGAGGAAGGGTTGAGGCGAAATTACGTTCGTCAGTGAGTTCTTCGGATTCAGACACCGATAGTGTTGGTCCAGAAGAGGCCATGAGAACCGGAGTCTTTGACAGGAAAAACCTCCGCCAACGAGGAAGGCACGAGAGTTATGAGAAAACTGAAAGGGAGACGTATGGTAAGGAACGTCTACCAGAGTACGAGAGACGCGATTTAAAACAGGCACTTGATAGAGAAACCGAGAGAGAATCGAACATGGGAAGAGACAGAGATCATTTGGCCTGGGATGAGACCCACGAGCGGTACTCTAAAGGGCACAAACCAGATTCGAGAAGTCGTAATTGTCTTAGGTACGACGAATCTGACAGACCGCCAGAGTCAGGAAAAAGAGATATTCGCGAAGAGGACAGAAGAGTTACGTTCGTCAACGGAAACTCTCAGAGCTCTCGCAATAAATATAAACGATCGGAGTCCAAAGACTACGCAGGTGGTGAGCCTCGTAGAAAAGGTCAGAGACAGGCTGAGTACATCTCTGATGAAGACAGTGCAACGTCAGGGGACCGAGAGATGACTACGATGTATTCTAAGTGGCGTCCAGGGAAGACGTTGGGTACTCTGAGGGGACAGAGTCGGCACCGGTCAGTGGTGAGGACAGACGATGAAAACGATTCCAGGAGTAACGATGAGGACAACCGGAGAGGAAATCCCAAGAAGAGTGTCGGAAGATCACTTGTTACGCGGACAAGAGGCGGAGACCGATCGGATCGCGGTATACGAATCAAGCTAGAGAAGTACGACGGCAAGTCAGCGATCGCAGCCTTTCTAGCAAAGTTTGAAGTTTGTGCACGGTGCAACCGGTGGAGTGATCAGGAAAAAGCAGACCAGTTAATGTGTGCCCTAACGGGTCCCGCTTCGCAGCTGTTGTGGGACATGGGTGCACAGAGGGACGTGTCTTGGCGAGAACTTGTTGAGCGGCTTAAGGCCCGGTACGGGTCTGATGACCAAACTAGCCTATATCGGATGAAACTTCGCACTTACCGGCAGGCTCACGGAGAAACGCTGAGTAGTGTAGTGCAGGAAGTACGGAGGCTAATGGCTTTGGCATACCCAGGACCAACAAGTGATATCGTCGAGACGGTCGCTTGTGACGCTTTCATTGATGCACTGGCAAACCAAGATTTGGGGCAGAAGGTGCGCGAGCGAGAACCAGTTAACCTCGAAGCGGCGTATAAACATGCGGTGAGGTTGGATGCCTATGGTCGATCTTCGACACAAGGTGGTGATTTAGACCGGAGACACGCGAGAGTTAAAGTTACCATGGAAGACCGAAAAGACTCGAGCACTGAGGGGCAACAGTCTCGTCGTCTAGAAGATCTCGAGCGAAAGATTAAAAATCTTTCAAGAGAACTTGATCGAGTGACAATAAATCAGAATTTGGGCATCGTTCCGAGAAAACCTCATGAAAGGGAGAACAGTTCTGATCTAGCGGTGGGAGATCAGAGGACAACCGAACCGAATGTGGGATGGCGACGGATTTATCCGCCCACACGGTTGCGTAACCCGGATATCGAATGCTACTTGTGCAAACGAAAAGGACACCTGAAGCGATTTTGTCCTCAGAGAAACGCTGAGACGAATGGTGCAACCGGTACCAGTGAACCTACAAAGGCTGAACCGATACAAGAGGAAACCCAAAACCGACTGGTCAAAGGCAGTAGGGTGGCCTACGTGGTTGCGAGACTGGCAGGAAAACGTATACACTGTCTACTTGATTCTGGAAGTGAAATGTCACTTGTGCCACGACGTTTCGTGCTAGACGCTGTGCTAGTACCGTCAGAACAGCGACTCCTAGCCGCTAATGGAAGTCAGATTAAGGTGGATGGTGAAACTAACCTTAAGATTCGGATCGGAAAGCAGGTGTACCCTGTACCCTGTCTAGTTACAGACCAAGTGACAGAAGTGATCTTGGGGTTATCTTGGCTGGAAGCCAATCAGGCAAGATGGGACTTCGCAAGTCGATGCGTTTTCCTTGGGAGCGAGAAGATCCCGCTGAAAGAGGTCGTTACCGAGTCCATGTGCCGGAGGGTTATTGTGCAAGAGGACATAATAGTTCCTCCAAGGAGCGAAGTTGACGTTCCAGCTTGGGTAGTATACCCGCATTTCCAAAAAGATAACGAAGATTGGACGACCATTCCAATGGAATTATCAAAAGATTTGATAATCGGACGTACGTTGGTGACAGGAAGAGACACGGAAGTGTGGATCAGGATGTTGAATGTTGGAGACAGAGATTCGCTAGTCAAGAAACGGACTGAATGTCCGCTGGAGCGAGTGAACGTAGTCGATGTGACAGTTAATCGAGCCAGAACGGAATCGTATGATGAGCCTTACCGAAGCGAAAATCCGGAGAAGCCTATGGGCCCAGGTTATCCGGAGGAACGCCGAGGAAAGCAGCAAAGTACGATTGACCGGTTTGGATCGAAGATTAGTACAACGGCCAGTATAGCGGAGCAGACGCTCAACCCACTTGCCGAACAGACCCTAAAACGACTATGGGAAGAAGTGCCAGCAGACATTTCGGAAAAAGAGCGAATCAGGTTACGAAAACTTGTGCTAACGTACAGCGCAACGTTTTCCCTTAACGAAAGTGATAACGGATTCACTTCGGTGATCCAACACGAGATCGATACGGGACAGGAGAAACCAGTTCGGCAACCTTTGAGACGTCAACCGCTTTCCATGTTACCGGAAGTTGATCGTCAGGTAGAAGACATGTTGAGACAAGGAATCATTGAACCTTCGATATCGGAATGGGCATCCAATGTCGTAATGGTTAAGAAAAAGGATGGCAGTATGCGTTTCTGTATCGATTACAGGCAACTGAACCTGAAGACACGGAAAGATGCTCATCCGTTACCCCTTATCCGCGAGAGTTTAGATACCCTGGGTGGCGCCAGATGGTACAGTACGTTCGATTTGAGAGCAGGTTATCACCAGATGGCCTTGCACCCAAGAGACAAACACAAGACCGGGTTCGTTACGAGAAGGGGCAGCTTCCAATTCAAAGTGTTACCTTTCGGATTGTGCAATAGTCCGGCCTCGTTTTGTCGACTAATGAACTTAGTCTTGACAGGGCTAAACTATGACATCTGTCTGGTTTACTTGGATGACATAATTGTGTTCTCGAGGGACGTAGAGACGCACATGCAACGTCTAGAGATGATTTTCAGGAGATTACAAGAGTATAATCTCAAGCTGAAACCATCCAAATGTTACCTGTTACAACAGAGAGTATTGTTTCTTGGTCACGTTTTGAGTGAAGAAGGGGTCGCGACGGATCCGAGCAAGATCAAGGCCGTAGAAGAATGGTCTGCTCCTCGGAACTTGAGGCAAGTCAGATCCTTCGTTGGTCTTTGCTCCTATTACCGACGTTTCATACATGATTTCGCGGTGGTAGCTCAACCACTTCATTTCCTGACCAGGAAAAATGTACCGTTCCATTGGACTGACGAATGTCAGGGAGCTTTCGAAGAACTTAAACGAAAGTTGGTTTCCGCACCTATACTTGGGTTACCGAACGACGAGGGCCAGTACATCCTAGATACGGATGCCTCGGCATACGCCATTGGAGCGGTGTTATCGCAAGTACAAGAAGGAGAAGAGACAGTGATTTGTTACGCGAGTCGGCTCTTGTCGACGGCGGAACGGAACTATAACGTTACCAGGCGAGAGTTGTTAGCTGTGGTGTATTTCTTGAAAGAGTTTCGTCAGTACTTACTGGGTAGTAAATTCCTACTCAGAACAGACCACTCCGCACTTCAGTGGTTACGCAGAACACCGGAACCGATTGGCCAACAGGCTCGTTGGTTAGAGATGATAGAGGAGTTTGACATGGAGATATGTCACAGACCGGGAGCAAAACACGGTAACGCAGACGCGATGTCTAGAGGTCCGGGTGAGGAACAACCTAAAGTGGTTACCATGAGAGTTACGAATGAAGACGTGATGTGGGCACGTCCGATCGGAGAAGTAACGCGCTCCGAGGTTACCAGTGAAGATACAGGCCAGGAAATCCGTTGGACAAAGGAGTTTCTTCGAAGAGAACAGCAGAGCGATTGCAATATTGGTACGGTCCTTGATTGGAAGGAGTCGAAGCATCATCCAACACAGGCAGAACTATCTCCTGCTAACGGAGAAGTGAAAGTGTTGGTGAGCAACTGGAATCAGCTGGAAGTCCTGCAAGGAGTGTTACACAGAGGCTGGATTCAGGGTAACACAGGAAAAGCTGAGCGATCTCAGTTAGTTGTGCCCTTATCTCTACGGCAAGAGATGCTTCAGTTAACACACGCAAGCTTTGCCGGAGGACATTTCGGGATTCGGAAGAGTTTAACTCAGTTGCAACGTCGGGCGTATTGGCCGAGTTGGAAGGACGATGTTAGACGGTTCTGCCAAAGGTGCGATCGCTGTGCTCGTTATCGAAGGGAGAAACCTCCAAGACAGGGTTACATGCAGACTCCTGTGGTCGGTGAACCAATGGAGAGATTCGGAATTGATATAACTGGTCCGCATCCTGTATCAAGTAAAGGCAACAAATACATACTGACAGCGATAGATTACTTCTCGAGATGGGCTGAAGCTCTGCCTATCAGAAACCAAGAGGCCGTTACTGTGGCAGAATCGCTTATGGTACACGTGTTCTCGAGGTTTGGTATGCCACGCCAGATCCTGACGGATCAGGGACCGTGTTTTGAGTCGAAGTTATTCAAAGAGCTGTGTAAACGCATGGAGATTGACAAAGTACGTACAACTCCATATCGACCCTCTGGTAACGGAATGATCGAGAGGTTCCACAGAACACTGAACATGTTGATCGGAAAGGTAGTGTCGGAACGACAAAAGGATTGGGATGCTCATGTACCATATGTAATGGCGGCATATCGAGGTACTGAACATGAAGCGACCCAACGGACACCTAATTTCCTGTTCCTGGGAAGAGAGAATCATACGCCATTAGACTTGATTCTAGCCCAAGTCACAGAGTTCGAGAGACCGTCTTACAGTGACATGGAAGAGTACGTGGAGAAACAGAAAGAGAAAATGGAACGATCGTATCGGCTTGTACGAGAACAGTTAAAGAGAGTAGCAGAAAGAAGGAAAAAAGCCTACGATTTGAGAGTGAGACCTAGCAAGTTCGCTCAAGGAGATTGGGTTTACTATTACTACCCTCGGCTAAGAAGTGGAAGGAAGACAAAATGGGCTCGCTATTACACCGGCCCATTCTTGGTTATTCAAGTGCTCAGTCCGTGTCTGTATCGGATTCAGAAGAGTCCGAAATCCACGCTAATGGTTGTGCACGTGGATAAATTGAAGCCGTTTTACGGTAAACCTCCGAGTACCTGGTTACCGGAGAGGTACAGAAATCTTGAGTTACCTACAGTAGACTGGTCAGTCCTGGCTCAAGATCCTAATGCAGAACATGAACCAGAGGAACCTTCAGAAAATCCAGGCGAGACCGCTGATCCAGAATTGCCACCTGGACGACGGACGAGACGAAGACCTCGCTTGGATGGATGACTACGACTGTAGAAGTCCTTGTTAGTGACCTTCTGAAGCAGACGTGTATCTAGGACAAACTAGATGAACGCTTAATTGCGTTGGTTTCATTGACTATTCGAGACCCATGTTTCAGTTGCCCTTTTGATGAGAGTATTTCTTTTGAGCGGTATCTGGGAGCATACCGTACCTGTGCTACCAGTAACGCTTAATTGCGTTGGTTTTACAGATTGTCAGTGAATGACTGGTTAAGTTTCCTTTTGATGATATGTTTTCGGTTAAACATTGGCTTAGTGGTTAGTACTGAAAGGAGTAAAGATTCCAGTACTAGGACGCTTCATTGCGTTGGTTCTACAAGCGAACTATTGGAGAACCATGTTACCGTTTCCTTGTGATGACAGAGTTTCTTTTCGACAGTATAATGCTCGTAACAACGAGTGTTAAGGAAATTCGGGGCAACGTGATTTCCTTGGTTACCGTTTCATGATACTTTAGTGCGCTACCTTAGTGCGCACTTAGGATAGATCATCATGCGATAGAAGCATATGTTAGGACTTAGATCATGTGCGTAAATATGATAACTTGTACTTTTATTTTGCTTTCACGATTTTGAAGTGGTACCGGGTGTGACTGATCGACGATGGTTACCAGATCGGGAGACAGTGGGCGACTTTTCTCTCCTTAAGTTCTCCTGGCCCTTGGGGTCCGGTAGAGCTCAGGTTCATGATAGAGGGCCTGTTAAGGTTGGCGATTTGTCAGGTACGACAGGTTGCCAGTAGGGTGGTGGTTCGGATCGAAAGCATCAATAAATAGGCTGTCGCTATCACGGTTCTCTTCGTGTTTGGCGTACGTGCAGGGTGCCGAGAGATCGAAAGCATCATTAAATAGGCTGTCGCTATCACGGTTCTCATCGTGTTTGGCGTACGTGCAGGGTGCCGAGATTGTCGATATTCCGCCCTATAACCAAAGGTGCATTTGGTTCCTTGCTCTCTAAGTGGATCTGGGTTGGGGATGTTCCTGTCACGTTTGATTAAGGTCCCCGATTTTGGCAGAGATGCTCCGCATCTAAGTAAGGTGGGGAGAGTGTGGCGGTCAAGGCCGCAGTGCGTGAGTAGGAGGATTTATTTTATGCGAATAGCATCGTTTTCTTTCAGTTTACATGCGAAGGGAACAGCATCGTTTCTCTTAATTTTACATGCGAAGACCCAGCATCGATCATTTAATTTTTATTTAATTTCAATAGGCAACTGGCCGGCAACGACCGTGGCAGGGAAGCCCGATCGACGGTGTAAAGCCAGCGCATAGCGAGCAGACGCGTTAATTCGGGATGCATAGAGCCTGCCTCACGGTGTGCTGCTTTATACGTGAAGAGTTGGTTCGACTCTTCATACATAGCAATACTGTCAAACAGCGTTGTTGGTTAGCGATTCAGTTACCGATTTAAATATACTGCACTCAGTGTGGTAGGCGAGTGAATTTGGTTACGACAGAGTCAGAGTTCGAGTTTCTGGTTAGTACAAATATATTTACGGACGAAAGGGGCGTCCGAATAATATAATCAGGCGATCCCGAGTACAGCTAAAGAAGTTCACTGTTGGGAGACGGGCCGACAGCGCCGATCCCTCAGTTGATCGCGAAGCGGGCTAGATCCCGATCGTGGGAAATCTACGGCTGAGTAATACTCGGGGAAGGATACCGTTGATACACAGGAAAACCAATTCAGTGTGAGATCGAAAACCAGGGTGAATTTGGCGACGGGCAGGAAAGTCCCTCTTGGGTTTTGAAGAACTCCGCGATCGGAGCTTGTCCGGTAACCCATGAGAGTAGAGGTGACCTTCTTAAGGTAGCCATTTTCTGGAATTCTGAAATCCTTGAAACCAAGAGTAAATTTGGCGTCGGGCAAGGAAATCCCTCTTGGAGTTTGAAGAACTCCAAGATCCGACAGTGTTTGGTTTTATCCACTGAGAAGAGTTTTACGCGAATTCGGCGTATTCGACACAAGGGAAGTTCTACGCACTTTCGGCGTACTCGGCTGGGAGAGTTTTACGCGACTTCGGCGTCCTCGGCTGGGAGAGTTTTACGCGACTTCGGCGCTCGGTGAAGTGACCGTCGGGATACCTGAAAAAACCAATTTAGTACAAAAACGATAATAAGGGTAAATTTGGCGACAGGCAGGAAATTCCCTCTTGGGGTTTGAAGAACTCCGCGATTGGAGCTTGTCCGGTTACCTGTGGGAGTAAGCGTGACCCTCGTTAGGGAACCAAAATTCGGAAATTCTTGGGAACAAAATTCAGGACATTCTGGTAACCGTACGGGGTCGGCGTTACATTTGGATTGTGACACTTGGATGGCTGACACGCCGGTGGAGCGTTGGAGGGGCTCCATCGCCCGGTAACTAAAAATAGTTACTGGGAAAGACCACTGTTACCGAAAGACCGCAGTACGGGAAAAGACCGCCCGACAACTGATTACAGTGCGGTAAGACCAGGAAAAACGATAGAGTCAGGAAAATCTTGTATTCAAACCAATCGTTATTCAGAGCAAATAACTTGGTGATCGAAACACGTAGTTCCGGGAACTGACCGAAGTGCGAAGTAGGGCCCACCTCGTGCGCCGGTCGGAACACAGTTCTGCGTGCGGTTAGGGAGGTTTTAGACCTAGAACCTGTCCTATCAGAAGAGAGTGTCGTGAGACCAGTACACCGCGTTAATATCACACGTGCAGATATTATCGCAAGATGTTCGCGTGTTTGAGACGGCACGACGTGACGACTCGTCAGATGTACACCTTGTCCTCTCGGACAGGAGAACGTTCAGAGTTTTCCCCTATTGACGATAACTCGAGAGTCATGAGATGCAGAATGGTACGTGAGGGTTCGGTTAAGGTGGAGAAAAAGAGGAAGTCTTTGACTAAGAAATCTCACAGGAAGCTGAGGACTCCTGCCGGCAAGAGAGCGAACCCTGTTCTAAAGGACGGCCATCCTGAGGACGAGGACGTTGCCCACCCGGCGACCGCGGCAGTGGCAGAGTCCGAAAGTGAGATGGAGCTTGACAGCGACACTGTTCGCAAACAAGCGATACCCTCGGGACCTCCTCTTGGAGAAATGGGCACTGAGAGCGGAGACAGGGAACCGCTCGTCTACAGCAGAAGTAGACAAGATAGTGACCCGGGCGACTCCAGAAGGTCGGTTGGCTGGAGCCGAACCCAGCCCGACGACGAAGCAGCGTCTCGGGTAAGACCGACACAAATTGGTACCATGTCTGATGAAGGGTTAGTTGATCTCGAGCGACGAACGTCACATATATATGTTTAATAATAATGCGACATCGCTAGGCGACACCTAGGGCATAACAAATGTTAACCCACGATGCTACGAGGCGGTGAAACAGGCTATGTACTATTGAGAGTGCGGCGAACCACGTGATATGGCGTGATGTGGTGCGCTACGGTGGCATCCAATCACAGAAGGGCTTGATTCAAAAATTGAAAATAACGCGCAAAAAGAGACGAGAACTGAGAACATTGGAGATAATAATTGAGCATTCGGCGTGCTATCTTGAACCGGATCGGTCGACGTGAAACGAGAAGATTCAGCATGCTAGTTTGAATCGAAACGGTCGACACGAAGTGAAGAGATTCGACATCAGGCTTCGAATCGGGAGGACGACTTGGGGATCCAACAACAGAGAGTGGATCGGAGAAGGAACTGTAGAATCCGAATGCGGTTGATTCTAACAGGGCTGGATTGTTCGATTGGCGGAGGCCATACTCTGCCGGAAGAAAGGTATTTCATTCGAATACCCGACGTATCAAGGAGGAGAGGAGAATCGCGAATTCGAGAACACGAACTCGAATGAAAGCAACGACATAACGAACTCTGTTGAAAACGAGACGAGCAACGGTCGGAGCTGCGAAGAGGAACATTTCCGACGAAGGAAACGATCGACAACACACCCCCGGGGGCAGATAAGAAATATATAATATATCTTTTAATTTAGCGGTGTCGCATAAGTAAGGAATAGGAATATATAGCGAATCGATAACGCCATTGTTTGTAACTCTGTTTAGATGTTTTTAATAATTTGTTAAAATCTACGTATGTTTTATTGTTATTCGAGAACACTTTGAATTCTCACGCATTTTCCCTATCAGACAATATTATCTATTCGCCGAGCTAGGACAGAGCAAAACAGCGATCCAACAGGTACGCTACAGTAAACGATACGAGAAAGTCCGGGTAGTCGGTACCCAGGTAGAGATATTTAATGCTTGTCGCAACACACAGCTCTGAGAACTGATTGAAGTTCGAGGTTGGGCCCCCTCGTGCGTAGGTTACAACAAAGGTCTGTGTGCGTAGATAGGAAGGTCATAGAGAGAGGACCTTCACTATCAGAGTGCCATAGAGACCCGTTATCTTTCGAAGCAGAATTCATCACTGTGAGGCCGGTATGCCGCACACGGAAATAGAGCGAGAGACACGTTACGGTAAGAATTAAGTCGTGTTGCCAAATGGACACGTGTCTATAATAACATGACGCAGAGACTCGTTATAAGTACTCCTTGTTCCTTGAACTTAGAGAACGTTTGGTGTTCCATGCTAACGGCGATAGTTCAAGAGTCACGAGGTGCAAAATGGTAGGCCTACGTCAAAGTTCAGATCAAATGGAGAGGAAGAGAAAGCCCGTTACTAGGAAGGTACACGAAAAGGCAAAGACTGCTGCAGGTAAAAGATCGAACCCTTTTCTGAGTAAAGGCCATCCTCAGGACGTTGTCCACCAGGCGACCGCGGAAGTGGCAGAGTCTGATGCCGAGACCGAGCTCTACAGTGTAGCCTCTCCCAGTTAAGGGGTAGGCCTAAACCCTGAACCTCCTCTGACAGGAACGGTCACTATGGACAGAGACAGAGATCAGTCATTTGACGCTGAAAATAGTCAAGGCAGTGACTCGGGTGGCTGCAGACGGGAATTGGGCTGCAGTCACAAGAACCCGCCCGGCGCGGTAGGGCAGGCGTCCGGGCGACGAACGCCAGATAATGTCATAAATAATTACAATTTCAAATCTGTTTCAAATACCGTTTAATGCTGTCGCGTTTGTGACGACAAGAATTTCTGGAATTAACGATTAATTGATTTTGATTTGATGACAGATCCTACTTGCTTTAGCACGTCAAAATATATTCACCAGATGACAGGATATACTGTCAGAAACTCCAGCTTACTTTTCATTGCAGCCAGAAACTTAAATCGCTCGCCATTTTGTGCTGATGGCAGTATAAACCATATTTGGGGAAATTCGACTTTAAATGCCAAGCTTGGTTAGATTTTTTAACTATTTGCATACAATTTAGTGGACAAACGCATTTAACAAACGACAGCTAGGTCAATGAGAGAATTGTTTATCTTATGGACTCGGACCACCAACAGACATCGATCTCTGGTCAACCCCTCGGATACGTCGAAGCGCTCGTGAATAAGCTGGTGCTTTGCGCTGAGCTTTACAGTGGCGATTTAGAAAATTGGAGATTACAATTACGATTATGATTTGAGGTTTATGTTTTTCTCCCGCATCTTTTCATTAGACGATCATTAGAAAATGTAAATCTTTTTATATTGCGGTTTTGTCGTTCTGGAATAATAGAAGAAAATATAATAATAATAATAATAATAATAATAATAATAATAATAATAATAATAGTAGTAGTAGTAATAATAATAATAATAATAATAATAATAATAATAATAATAATAATAATAATAATAATAATAATAATAATAATAATAATAATAATAATAATAATAATAATGGTTTTTCCTACCATGACGGCGACTGCAGGTCTGAAACCGAAGAAGACCCAGGGATCCTGCAGCGTTTGTCATTCGGTCCGTCAACTTCATACAAAGGATGGCATGGTCCATCAACACGGACCCAGAACTAATCCCTGCCCGGGTTCGCACAAGCCCCCTCTATCGAGTACTCTACGGCCAATAAACACCGCGTTGGACGCTCGCGCCGACGCTGCTGGAACTACCCAGGAGCCAGATGCGATCCCCATAACGGTTCCTCAAATGGCCGATGCCCCGACCGTTCCAACACCAGGGCTCTCGGGGCCGGTAGGGCACCCCGGTCTCACACGAGGATTACTGAGACATATCCCCAAAGGCGCCAGATCCGGGGCTGGCCATCTTCTGACCGACATCATGGACGCCATACTATCGGATCCGACGAGCCTTGAGAAATGGCAACACCTCCTGGCCTTCGGAGCAGGGATCTTGGAGGTGCCTTCGAGGGGTGGACGACGCCACAACCTCACATTTTGCCTCAAGAAACGCATCGCCGAGTTCCGTAGTGGGTGGTTGGATTTGGCTGCGGCTCTTTTCGCGCCCAGAACGGAGGCCCCCGGCGGACGCGTACTCTCGGGTACGGACGGAAAACGAGCGCTGGCTGCGGCAGTCGCCGCCAAACTAGAGGATGGCAGCATCAGCGCGGCGGCCCGCATCCTCTGTTCCAACGACGTCCCGGCCCAGATCAACGAGGAAACATTTGAACTCTTGCGCCAAAAACACCCTGCTCCGCCCCCTGACCGTCCGGCCACCCTCTTCTCGTCGTCGTCATGCGCACCCTTCCAGGCCACAGAACAAGACGTGCGCATGATGTTGCGTTCTTTTCCCTTGGGCTCGGCCGGCGGACCGGATGGCCTGCGCCCCCAGCACGTCGCGGAACTGATCGGCGACCTTGACGCGGGGCCCGGGCTGCTGAGGGCCACGACGGCTTTTATCAACCTACTGTTGGCCGGCGTTTGCCCGCAAGAGCTGCGTCCGGTCCTGTTCGGAGGAACTCTCTTCGCTTTGCGCAAAAGTTGTGGCGGCCTGCGCCCGATAGCCATAGGTTACGTTTGGCGCAGACTTGCGTCTAAATGCGCAAACGCATACGCCATCCCACGCGTCACACCTTACTTGACCCCAAAGCAGCTGGGGGTGGGAGTTCCTGGAGGGTGCGAGGCGGCAACTCACGCAGCCCGGAGATTTTTACATAACATGAACCCTGGAACCGTTCTCGTGAAGCTAGACATCTCGAACGCATTCAACAGCCTACACCGAGACCGCATGCTGGCGTCGCTTGACGAGGTCATTCCCGCACTGTCTGCCTTCTGCCACCTGGCCTACGCCGCGCCGACATCTCTCCAATTTGGCAGATTCAGTATACAATCGCAAGAGGGCTCACAACAGGGCGACCCCTTGGGACCTCTGCTCTTCTGTCTGCCGCTTCAGCCAATCCTTACCCAGCTATCATCACCATTGGCTTTTGGATACCTGGACGACCTCACCCTGGGTGGTGGACTCGAGGTGGTTGAGACAGATGTGGACCTCATCGAGAGTGGATGCGCACGCCTGGGCCTCACGCTTAACCGCGCAAAATGCGAACTGATCACTACCGATTTCGAGAGCGCCGGCAGGGGCCCTCTGGGACAGTTCGCCCGGGTTGACCCTCCATTGGCCATGCTTCTGGGCGCTCCGCTTTCGCCAGCTGACGCCCTCGCCTCGGCCCTGGACGCCTGCGTGGCCGACCTCCGCAACGCAGTGGACAAACTACAGCTCATCGCCAGACAAGACGCTCTCCTGATCCTCAGATGTTCCCTCGGCTCACCTAAACTCATGTATTTACTGAGATGCACCCCTTGTCACGGCCACCCAAGGCTGACGGACTTTGACGAGCTGATGCGGGATGGGATCGGGCGGATCCTGAATTTGTCGCTGACCGACGATCAATGGACGCAGGCTACCCTCCCGATCAGGATGGGAGGGCTGGGCATTAGGAAGGTGACTTCGCTGGCACTACCCGCCTTTTTGGCTTCAGCCGCAAGCACTCTCTCAGTCCAGTCCCTCATCTTGGGCGTGGCCTCGAATACCGATGACGCTGCCAACACGTCTGCACTATCTGACTGGCTGCAGATCGTTGGAACTTGGGACCCAACGAACCTCCCTGGCAACAAACAGTCACAATGGGACAAGCCGCTGCTCCTCGGGGTGACATCGTCTGTCGACGCGAATCTGCACAGCCCCTACGATCAGGCACGCCTAAAGGCCATAACGACCTCACACGCCTCTGACTGGTTACATGCTCTCCCTCTCACCGCATTCGGCCTCAGGCTGAGCGACGAGGCCGTGCGCGTGGCGGTCGGCCTGCGGTTGGGCGCAGTCATTTGTGAACCACACACTTGCGCATGCGGCGCCCCCGTCTCAGCAAGGGGATCGCACGGCCTCTCGTGTTCGCTCGGTTTCGGTCGACAAGCCAGACATAGCGCCATCAATGACCTTATTCACCGCACTCTTAATAGAGCGGGTACCCCGGCGATCAAAGAACCATCAGGACTGACCAGATCCGACGGAAAAAGGCCGGACGGCCAGACTCTGATCCCTTGGAGTGGCGGACGCCCTCTGATATGGGACGCGACCGTGGTGGATACGGTAGCCGCTTCATATCTTCCCGAGACAGCGATCACGGCCGGAGGAGCAGCAGAAAGGGCGGCCACAAGGAAGCACGCCAAATATTTAGAACTAGAAACGAGATACACCTTCGTGCCGATCGCCGTGGAGACATTGGGCCCTACAAACAAAGAAGGTCTCGCCTTCGTTTCTGAAATCGGCCGCCGATTGACGGCAATCACTGGCGAGGCCCGCGAGACAACCTTTCTCTTCCAGAACATTTCAATAACAATTCAACGATTCAATGCCGTTGCATTCCAGGGCACCTTGTCAGGACTACCCGGGATCGAGGACCAGCGGGCCCATCCAAGCTGGACCTAACTATACAATCTTGAAGAAAACGTTGCAAAATCGAGATAATAATAATAATAATAATAATAATAATAATAATAATAATAATAATAATAATAATAATAATAATAATAATAATAATAATAATAATAATAATAATAATAATAATAATAATAATAATAATAATAATAATAATAATACATCTACAGCAGCGGGAGGAGCCGCAGAAATAGCCGCAACTCGAAAGAAATCCAAATATGCGGAGCTATCGTTGAGATATTGCTTCACTCCAATCGCAATAGAAACGATGGGACCTATGGACCACGAAGGCTTGGCATTCATCAAAGAACTAGGCCGACGGTTGACGAGAATAACGGAAGATCCTCGAGAAACGTTCTTCCTGTTACAAAAACTATCAATCACAATCCAGAGGTTCAATGCTATCGCGTGCCTAGGCACGATGGGGAATCTCCGACCAGAATCCCGACTTTAATGTAACCGGATAATGATAACGCAATGATTGGAAAAATAATAATAATAATAATAATAATAATAATAATAATAATAATAATAATAATAATAATAATAATAATAATAATAATGATAATAATAATAGTTATTCTTTATTTTTTCAAACCGACAGATGCAGTAAGATTATATTGAAACATGAAAGTCCAATCAAGATCTTAAATTAAACACACGGTTTGGCAGCCATGCAAGGCGCCGCCCTTGAGGGGGGTTACGGGAATCGAACCGTGAGCCTAATGCTCTCCTGGCCATGAGTGTTACCATTACTCTATCCCCTCCCCAATAAAATACAGTACAATATTTAGCGACTGTATGACCTCAACTGTATTCATTTTTTAATGATTTGATCATGTGAAATTCTTCAACACCGCTGCCCATTTGAATGGGCACCACTCCATTTCTGGTCCCTTTTTGATCAGGCGTGTACGGACCATGCTAGGTTGAGATTTACCATGGATGTCATCAGATGCAATTGATTGTAATGCACCGTTCTTTATAACTCGTCGATCAATATGCTTAATTAAGTAATGTATAGCCAGGCCATTAAGCAATCTTATGCTTTACCTTTACTTCTAAATATGTATTTGCTGATATTTGGTACTTGTTCTATGGATATCACGTAGGTCGTTCATAATGTACGCTTTATTCCATTCCTGCAGAGAGGAAATGAATGAATTAAACAATATACGTTTAATATGAATAACGTTGTAATTTTATTTAATTATGTGAGGGTCGTATGCTATCATTATTCCAAATGGCAAAATTTTTTGGCTTCTATTTCATATATCTCAGTATAATGATAAATTATTAGTTTATACAGAAAGGAAATTATTATTTGAAATTATGACTACAGCATTGCTTAAACATGTCAGTGAAATGAAACATACAAAGTAATCTGGTAGTTATTACTAGAACAAGAGTGATAGCTATGATCCATATTTAACTGAGACAGTGGAGCTGCAGTGTTTTAACCATTTAACAGTTTAGTGTACGCTCCTTGTTAAAGTGCTAAGTAGACTGCAGTGTCTTTCTGCATCATTTGATTATTAGCTACCAGTGGACGCCGAAACTGTTGCATAATCCTTTCAGCCTCCAAAAGATATCCATCATTAGTTACTATTAGATGTTGCTTATGATTGGATACATGCATAGACCACTCCATCTTGCTAAAAAAATTATTCCACTACGGCATTAGAGGCAATCAAATAAAATGGTTTACTAGTTATTTGGAACATCGTTCCCAAAGAGTAGTATGCAATGGAGCACGCTCTAACCTTGATTACATAACTTACGGAGTTCCACAGGGTTCAAATCTTGGGCCACTCCTCTTTCTGTTATTCATAAATGATTTAGCAAATGTTTCTACTACACTATACTTTATCCTTTTTGCAGACGACACCAACCTGTTCTATTCTAACCGTTCTTGGCAAGCTCTCATGGATACAGTTAATCTTGAACTACGGCGAGTGACCAGATGGTTCATTGCAAATAGGCTCACACTTAATATTGACAAAACAAATTTCATTGTGTTCAAATCACATAGAAAAATCCAGCAAATAACTCCATCTCTTGTACTAGATGATGCTCCCATATCTCAGGTTGACTCTACTAGATTCCTCGGGGTTATTGTTGACCAGCATCTAACTTGGAAAACTCACATAAATTATATTTCCTCAAAGGTAGCTAAAAACATTGGGATAATATCTAGAGTCTCACATTTGCTTCCAAAAGAGGTTAGAATCAGTTTATATCACACGTTAATCCAACCGTACTTAAGTTACTGCAACCTACTCTGGGCATCTAATTACGACTCTCGACTTAAAAAATTAACAACCCTTCAAAAAAAGGCTATCAGAATGATTGAGGGAGCTAAAAGAAACACCCACTCTGCCCATATTTTCAAGGAACTAAAGTTATTAACTATAAAACAAATTAGGGTGGCCCAGGTTGGTGATTTTTTCTTCCAATATGAACACAAACTACTCCCTGCTTCATACTCTAATTATTTCACTCTTGGCTCAACGTTGCACGAACACAACACGAGAGGTGCTTCACTATACCGTCCAGAAAAGGCACGCACCAATTTAAGAGCGTTTAACATAAGGTCTAATGGCCCCCTTATCTGGAATTCAATACCATTAGAAATACGATCAGCAACAAATCGACTAGACTTCAAAAAACGTTTACGTCAATTTCTTATCACATCATGATCTACCATCTGTAGCAGTATGTTACTAACTCTTGTAGGATTAGAAGGCGGGCTCACACCGGGGTGGAACTTCCCCGGGAGTATTTAGTTAAGTTCTTCTTTCATTTATTCTTTCCTCTCTTTTTCTTCTCCTTTTCCTCTTCACCTTCTTTCCTCTCCTCCCATTAATTAAGTATTAGTTAAGGCAATTATTATTTCATTTTCTTCCTTATGTGTTAACAATTATAATTTACTCAAGATTCTATTCGAACAGTCATTTACAAGAAGATGATAATTTGTTTGGTCGGGTATCCCTCCTTAGCGGGACTTCCGTCCCTTTAGGGCCACCCATTGTCATCGATAGCACCATTTCAGCGGTCAGATAAGACGGAATATTACTTATCTTATTAAATCTAGATATGTAGAAGTTCCTGTTCGTACATGATCTGTATTATTATAACTGATTGTTGTTATTGATTGCAATAAAGATATATTGATTGATTGATTGATTGATAACATAAATGTTGGATTTATTTGGTGAATTCACGAATATGCATGTGTCACAGAGTGAAATGGCAAAACCGTAGTTGATGAAGGATATAGTAGAGTTAAAGTGACAACCAGGTTATGAGCAGAATCCCAACTCAAGAGTTGAGTCCAGCGAGTCTGCCAGTTTTAAACATTTATATTCCTTTCAAAATTGTCCAGCTCCAGTAGAATGCCCAGCAGCACTAATTTAATTTGTAATTGTATTGTATATTCGTTTATTCAAATAGACAGTTGACAGAATGCAACTATTGACAATAGGGTAACATGTACAATACTGGTTTTCAGGAAGAGCATACTGGCCACCATCCAAAAGTTTGCCTAATCAAACTCTTGACAGAAACAATTAGAAGATAAACTGTCAAATGAAATTTAAATTTAAGTTTCATCTGCTTTAAAACGATACCTTAGTGATTTACTTCCAAGTTATGTACATTGCTGTGAACAAAAGAGAACAATGCGCTAAACCCTGACTCGGGACAATTTGAGTATACTGACTAAGTGCACAGACATAGGTAAGTGTTGTGCTCAGAAACCTCAAAACAATGCTGCTTTCAATGCAGAAAAGTGGATGGACACTGGTCATCAAAAGCAGTGGATAAGTCAGGACGAACAAGTGCTGTCACCCTTATAGATAGTGCTAAATGTCATTATGAACAGCAAGAAGATCGGATTATGTTGAATTAAACCTACATGGTATGCAGGCTGAAATGAAGATTAGTGAATTAGGGGATAACCAGTGTTTTTTTCCAGCCGGAACGCGCCGGAACGGCGTTCCGGCACCTTTTTTCGGGTACTAAAAAATAATTTATTTATTTTAACAATAAAAACAATAATTTAGTTATTTTAATTTAATTTAAGTGTTTTGAACTGTTTTCAGTGTTTATTGAGACCCTCACAACCCCCAAAACCGCTTTTCGCTGGATTTTAGCCCTTCCATAATTATTCCGTTCCGGAACCTATTGTTCCGTTCCGGAACCTTTTTTTCCAGAAAAAAAGCACTGGGGATAACTAAGTTATGTCTTTAAGCATTTTAAAGATTAGGCTAAGTACCGGTATATAGTTGAGATGGGTCTACAAATAGACAGGCTATGCAGTTGAACATATGTCTTACATATTTCAGTTCCAGGCAAAAAGACGATTAGTCAGCTGAAACTTTACTGAAGCCTTTCCAAAGAAGAAAATGTCACATATGATGATATGCGTCATAGATATTTACTAAATGTAATCGATTAGAAAAGAGCTAGGCTCAAACCAAAACAATGTAACAAAACAATAGCCATGAGCAGTTCCAATGCCATTCAGTTACTGGTGCACAGTTTGAAGTAGCCATTTAGCCAACCGTTCTTTGCACTGACCCGACACGAAAATAGCAAGAAAATTGCACACATGAAAATTTGCAAAAGAAACTTATTATGCATTATTTTAAGTCGCATATGTGACATAGTGTGAAATAAAATTAAATAGATCACCATTACACATGATGTCTGAAGAAGTTTGTTTTTCTTCTTTTTCTATAACAGCTACACCTTCTTCTTCTTCTTCCTCCTTCTCCTCCTCCATCTTCTTCTTTCTCTTCAATCAAACTATATTCTGTATTTTGAAACATTAACAACGAGACTTTTTACTGTTATTCTAGCAGGTGTGTGAGGAAGACGAGCAACGTTCTTTTAGAGCTTCAAAGTGGGCTTTCAGTACAAGGTCTGCACCTCAGCAATCTTCAACAAGAACATTAGAACTTGCAGAAACTTTTACTCCTGAAGGCAATTGTTTTGCAGTGCATACAGCAACCCATGGTTATAAAAAGCCATACAAATTTCAACTTTGTCTAAAATCTGCTGATTGAAGAAGCACATTAACACACCACTGATGTGAAGTATCTCAGAAACCGTTTGCGGAAGGTGATCATCTGAAGCCCTTCAAACAGCCCTTAGATTCTTAGCTGTGTCCTTGATGAAGGTCCATGGAGAAAAACAGTGAAATTATCAAATAAGTGAATAGCCTGATGGTGAATATGACAACTCAACCAGGAGAAAAGGAATACAGGTGCAAGTTATATCGAAGACATTTAGTCAGGGTGTAATCTGAAATGCAAACTGGCGAAAAAACTTGCAGGTCCCAATTATGCCAGATATCATTTATTCAAAGCAGTGTTCTGAGACTGCACACGAGAACCCATACTGGTGAAAACCATACATGTGTCAGTTATGTCAGAAATTTAATGAAGGCGGTCTTCTGAAAAGGCACTTGAGAATGCATACTGGTGAAAAGCTATACAGGTGCCAGTTATGTCAGAAATCATTTATTCAAAACAATAAATTGAAAAGGCACATGAGAATCCATACTGGTAAAAAGCCATACAGGTGCCAGTTATGTCAGAAATCATTTATTCAAAACAATAAATTGAAAAGGCACATGAGAATCCATACTGGTGAAAAGCCATACAGGTGCCAGTTATGTCAGAAATCATTTACTCAAGGTGGTACTTTGAAAGATCACATGAGAACCCATACTGGTGAAAAACCATACATGTGCCAGTTATGTCAGGAAACTTTTGCCCATCTTTGTAATCTGAAAAGGCACATGAAAACCCATACTGATGAAAAACCACACATATGCCATTTCTGTCAGAAGTCATTTGCTACAGGTAATACTCTGAAAAGGCACATGAGAACCCATACTGGCGAATAAAGTTACAGTTGCCATTTATGCCAGAAATCACTTATGAGCGGCAGTTCTTTGAAAGATCACATGAGAACCCATACTGGTGAAAAACCATACAAATGCCAGTTATGTCAGGAAACGTTTGCTCGTTGCAGTACTCTGAACAGGCATATGAGGACCCATACTGGCGAGAAACCGTTCAAGTGCCAGTTATGTCAGGAAACGTTTGCTCGTTGCAGTACTCTGAACAGCCATATGAGGACCCATACAGGCGAAAAACCGTACATGTGCCAGATTTGCCATAAATCATTTAATGATCGTGGAGCTCTGACTGGGCACATGAGAACCCACACTGGCGAAAAACCATACAGGTGCCAGTTTTGTCAGGAAACGTTTGCTTGTGATAGTAATCTAAAAAGGCACATGAAAACCCATACTGGTGTAAAGCCACACAGGTGCCAATTATGTCAGAAAACGTTCATTCAAGGGAATACTTTGAAAGATCACATGAGAACGCATACTCGAGAAAAACCATATTTGTGCCAGTTATGTCAGCAGACGTTTGCTCAGTTTAGTAATTTGAAAAGGCACATGAGAACCCATTCTGGCGAAAAGCCATACCTGTGCCATTTGTGTCATAAATCATTTGCTTTTCATAGTGATCTGAAGAAGCACATGATAACCCATACTGGCGAAAAAACATACAAATGCCAGTTTTCTCGGAAACCATTTACAGTTAAGAGTTTGCTAAAAAGTCATACAATAAGTCATACAGGAGAAAATCAGTACATATGCGATGTTTCTAATAAAGGATTGACAGACATTGGAAATCAAAAGAAACACATAGGTACTCGTGCAACTGAGAATCAACACACGCGCAATAAGCCTTTTACAGAGAGCAGTTCTTCAGCGAGGCAGTTTAAAATCCATGCAGGAATACAGCCACAGGATCACAAACTGAAAATTGAAGTAATTGCTAGTTTGTCTGATAATTTCGCCATATTTAACAGAACAGGCGTTATTGATAAAGCAAATGAACGTTTCTCAAACATCATGTCTTCGGAATCTAGTGGAATTGCAGGTTCTTTACGGAAAATTAGAGATGGAGAATGTCTGCATATTAGCAAATTCAAATCTCCTCTGGATGCAAAACAGTCTTTGTCAAAATCTTTTGGATGTGGTGTATGTGACGAATTGCTTGAAACAGAAAAGGAATTTATGGACCATTGTTCTGGCCATAAATTTTCTCCACCTGACGATTTAGCTTTTGACGTGTGCTGAAATATTTTTCAACATACCTTGCAAATTGACACAATTGTAATTTGAGATAAAAATGCCATAAAAGATTGGGATACATACTTGATTAGTTACTTTGTATGCTTTAATTTTAGAATACTTAGCCAGTAGGCGTTTGGGTGTAGAGAATCCAGAGGTTCCTCATTACAGGCACCACATACCTAAGGTGTTGCCTTCTGCTCATATAATTGTAAGACGGTTGAATTGCTGCATGTCATTTTATGCCATAGTTAGTAAAGACTCAGTGAAGTCTTTCTTTCTGGGTTCCACTCCTTGAGAATTTTATTCTTAAATATTCAATTTAGTTCAACAAATACTTCCTCTGGACAAGAAGTTTAGCAGAACAGTCATTTTGTGAGAGTATTTTAGACTAATTGATAATTAGCCTATTTATTCCACTGAAATTTTACTGGTCCGCCTCCTGTCGGATTTATAAGGCGCCATGGACTGTAGTCAGATTACCCTTCTAGCCCTCTGATGTTCGTTCGTCATTCGACTTTGTCGATCATGCTATACTTCTCCAGCGTCTCTTGTTTCCTTTGGGCTAATTGGCAATCCGTTAAACTGCCTACAATCTTTTCTTACTGGTCGCACTAACTGTGTTTTGGCTGGTTCCCAAAGGTCCTGTGGTGTCCCCGCCTTCTTTGGTGTACCCCAGGGTTCTGTCCTAGACCCACTACTCTACATTTTGTTTACTACTGATGTCAGCTCCTTGCTACAGTCTTGCGGTCTGCTTCATCAGCTTCACGCTAACGACGTTCAAGCCATTACCAGTCACACAAAAACAACGGCACATTGTCACACATGCACCAAAGTCGACTGTTTCTGCTCAGAGCAGCAATCACAGCTGCTCAGAAACATTACTACTTAACACGAGGGCAGTAAAGTTCTTCTTGTGGAAGAGTCTTTTCTGCAACTGAGACTGTCAGTAATGGTTTGCCTACTTCATCATTTGCTAATCTGGAACTTCTAAATGACTGGTCTGAAGGGTTCCTCCGGGAGGTTGTCATTTACTCTTCACACACAAAGACTGAATCACTTAAGAAGTGACATGTGAAGATGACTTTGACTGTCGAGAGTTATCATATATGCCTCATTTGCCTTTGTAGATTGACAAATGTTAAGTATATTACATGAGTGATCCTATCTTAAGAAAGTGTGGCCTTAATGATGGACATGGCATGTGCCAAATATGCAATGATTTCTTATCCTCGGTTTTCTTTCATACCGCAAAGGGAATTCAAAGACACTGTTTAGTTTTTTCATCGAAGGCCTTTTCCATTCACCAGGAAATTGGAACAACTGTTTCAGAACTAAACTGACCATTGCAGCATGCTTCATATATATTTAAACGACTATGCTCCTTTTGCCCACAAGGATTTAGATATCGGTGCAATCATTCTGGAAATTCATTCATTCTGGACATTTATATAACGCCTCTTCAAGAGACCTACTCGTATGCATGTGGATAGCAACATGTGTGTGAGACAACATTTCAGTCCCGAGGTTACTCTGTTTTGAGGTAGACTTTGTGAGATTGGATACAGAAGTGGAAAAGAGAAATGCAACGAAAACTTGATATATTATTACATTAAACAACTGGAAGTATAGACTCAATGCTGGACCATGTACTCTGGATAACCCAGGCCATTGTTTGGTACAGAGGCAATCTTTCTGGAGGCACGATACGTCTCTGTGGTTAGCCTACTTCCAATGAAATCGTAAGACATTTATTACTTAGCCACAATTGTCAGAGGTTCCATCTGTGTTATTCCGAATTAACAGGATTTCGGGCATAATCGATGAAGACTTCAGCCTAAGTTTTAACTGAGTAAACAACAATAAAACAGCAAACAGGATCCTTGTTCATTGAAAAAGTATCATCAAACTAAAATAATACAGCTCACTGTGGTTGAATTGTGAACTGTAATCAAACAATTTTATTTCAAAACGCAAAACATACCAAACCAGAAGGTTCTAAAGTGTGTATAATCAAACATAATTATTCATAATTGATTGCCAAAGATATTCAATAGGTAAAAAGACAATAAGCCAGAGAATAAAAATAGGAAAAAATTCTTGTTCGTGAGTAAAATTAATAAAAACAATAAAGGATATGAGTTAAAAAAAAAACCTGAAGATTCTTCTCCATGGAAATTATATAATTTAAAAAGAAATAGTTCATTATTGTTGAAGTGCTTATATACTTAGACACACGCTCTATCCAATTAAAAATGTTCGTAAAACATCAAAAACATGACCAAAAGGTCCGAAGGGTGTTTAGTCAAACACAAACATTCAGGTTTCTTGTAATTCAAACGCTTTACTTTGGATACCAACATTAATGCCATGGGCATCAATTCATTCGTGTGTATTATGAGGCATTCTTACACTTAACAATTCTGCTCCCTGCTTCGTATCCAAATGCTTCGATCATAGCAGGATATTTTCACATGTTTCAAATAATTTCTTTCAAAACAGAATGTCATTGCTGAATTTTTCAGTTTGCATTATCCGGTCAAACTATTTTGTGGTACAAACTCACGTTATTCTCTTAGTTATGTTTCAGAAACACTGGGAGTTGTATATTACAGTACCTGAGTCATTTTCCGGTAAATGCATAAATTGACAATTCAGCTGTCCCCGGTCATTTCTAAGAAAACAATGCCTAGTCTGATCATGCTAAGTGATTAGATTAAAACGTTATTGATCAGTCAAAAATTTAAGACCTTTGAAAGTAATTCAGAGCAATAAAATAATTTATTACAATTTATTTTGAATTTAAAATGTTCCACTCCGTTACCGTCCCTAGGCTATAGTACATATTGATTTCGTCTACAATTTCAAAATGATTTGCATTAAACCAAAAAATGTGACTGTTTCTTTTATAATAAACACAATTGCATATTTCTAAATAAAACTTAGAAACTTACAACTTCAGTATAATTTAAAAAAATATATTTTAACTTGTCCCCGGAAAATTATGTCCGCTCCGTTAAAATGTAAAAATTATCTCGTATCTCACAACCCTTCCAGTTCTTTGGTCCCGCAACTTAACACATCTCTTCTGTGAAGATCTATGTAAGTAAGTATGTCTTAATACAGGATCTGAATGCTAAGACAAATTTCTTACAAATTTTCATTTATTACGTACCTCATGTGTTTTTTCATAATACATCCACTGATTCCACTCCGTTACTGCATTTTTGCAATGATTATGAATAAATATAATTTAAATAATATTTTTAATATAACGTTTATAAGCTATATAATGAGTGTACCGACGATTAATGTGGACGCATGAGAGATAATATGATATTTACCGTGCTGATACACAATTTGTCCACTCCGTTAACTGTTCACTCAGTTACCATAGATGTGACCCTTGAGGTACTAAAATTTATTCCACTGTCAGGATAAGTCGTCTACTTAAATTATCATTTCTAA
Source organism: Allolobophora icterica (assembly GCA_963556255.1). Classification (NCBI taxonomy): domain Eukaryota; kingdom Metazoa; phylum Annelida; class Clitellata; order Crassiclitellata; family Lumbricidae; genus Allolobophora; species Allolobophora icterica. The sequence continues at coordinate 1,068,334 of OY744611.1, read as the reverse complement.
TACAACTTATATAACAATATATGACATTTTAAATAAATTTTTGCTCCGGCAGACTGTTTTTTTTTAAGTTCACTTTTCACATTCTGTGCTCAATTCTCGACAAATGGTAACGGAGCGGAACTTTTTATGATAATTTTTTATGTAATTTTGATGTTATGAGCAGATTTTTAAGACAACATCATAAATATTTTAATGTTTTTTGTTCATTTGATCACTGGTAGGCTAATGATTAGCTGAAGTGATTTTTATTTTGTTAGTTGGCCAAAAAAAATACAGTCAACTTTACGTTGATTAGATTCCCTATTTTTCTTTCGGTAACGGAGTGGAACTTCTTAACAAAATTTAAAATGTGATGGAATTAAATAATCATTTGTATTGTAATTTCTTTTATATTTATTTTATAAACATTAATACTAAGAACATATTGGTATGTCAAACTACACAGTAGGAAGCTGTGTACTATATATAAATAGCTCATATGTTTTGGTAACGGAGTAACGGAGTGGACAAACATTCCACTCCGTTTTTCGTAGGGCTATTTTCTTTCTGCCAAAAACTTCATAATTTTACATATTAGTGCAAAACCAAATATATATTAGTGAAATAGAAATATTCAAGATTTGCTTCAAACAAAAATCAATGTAATTTGCAAAAAAAAAATTTTTGCTTCTTCAATTAGTGAATGTGACATATTACCGGAAAATGACTCACCTCACTCTCCACACTAAATACACCATCGCATATTCAACAACCATAACTCAACAGCCTTAAACGATTTTCCGCTCTCAGTAGATAGAACATTTTTCATTTAAGACTTTCTCTGGCTTTTAAGTGGGTTGACCTCTTGTGAAGCTGCAGAGTAGAATGATTGCAGAATGCTTTCTGGCATAACTTAAACTCGTACAGGTGGATTGTAACATGATTCTGTAATGTAAGATGTCTTGTATAAAAGTTTCCCTCAAGTTTTGGGTTCATTCGTGTCTCATCAGATTTTTTAAAACTGCATTCGAATGTTTCCAGACTGAAAAATTTTCTCTTCAGTATTTGTCATCATTTTTCTGTTTAGATGACAATCGATGTTTTGTCTTAAAAACTGGCATTTTTATATCCAGTGTGAATTATAACATGACCCCGTAGACCAGAAGATCACAGGAACCAATTTTTACAAACTGGATTCTTTCCAGTACGAGTTCTCAAGTAAGTCACGACAAAGGAGATTGCTCGAACTGCTTCAGGCATAAATGATACAGTGAGTGTTTCCTCAGTATGGAGTCTCATGAGAGTTTTGAAATGACTAAATATTACAGAAAATTATAGCATATCTGGCACAGATAACGTTTCTCACAAGTAGGGATTGAAAGGTAAGTTTTGTACATCAGCCTCATACTTAGGCCATAAGAAGACAATACTCCCACATCAAACTCATTATGTTGCTGCGTTTTATATCATATTCAGGACCTATGAGGCACACATGTACCGTATATGAGAATGGCATTATACAGACTTCAGATGTAATATGCATGGCAGTGCTACTGGGGTTATTTGACATTACTGTCATTCATATGGTTCCAGTCCAGCATGGGTTCCTTTGTTAACCCGCAGAATAGAACTGCATGAGAATTTTCTTTCGCATAACTGGCATTGGTTTTACTTTTCTCCAGTATGGACTCTTCTTAAATTTGGAAAACATCTTCTGCAAACATGACACAAATGGTTTCTGTAGAGAATGGGTTTCCTTATGATGTCTCAGATTTGAATATTGGTAAAAAATGTTTTTACAAGCATGGCACAAATGGTTTCTCTCCTATATGGATTCTTCGGTTCTAGGACAATAACCCCCCGGACAATAACACCCCGGACAATAACCCCCGGACAATAACCCCCAGGACAATAACCCCCGATGCAATTAACCCCCCGGACAATAACCCCCGTATACTGATATATTAATTAGTTTAATTTATATTTTAATCGTTCATCCCGCTTCTAGTTGTAGTTATATTTTAATCGTTCATCCCGCTTCCATTTTAATTTATATTTTAATCGTTCATCCCGCTTCTAGTCGTAGTTATATTTTAATCTTTCATCCAGGTTTTACTGTTACTTACATTTTGATCGGTGACCAAAACTAAATTTACCTTTTCCTTGAACAGATTTTATGGCACCATAGTCTACACCGGTTCAACGAAAAGTAGGGCCTACATTGCACATGATGCAAGGTACTTTTGGTTGGTTTCTTTGTCATACTTTCAGACTAAAGCTTAGGCCTAATCATTCTGATTGCTTTCTTTTCTGCTTTTGATTTATAATTTCGTCAATCTTGAATTTTCAATTTCCACCAGGCTCATCTTGTTATGTTTTCCGCTTTCAGAGACGTCCCCTTTTGCCCCACAAAACACGTTCCATTTCGCCTCACTACCACCATGTTCCTCGATGTCTTGATCTATACTTAAATGAAAGCAGGAACACCATTATTGCGATAAAATAAACTGTCGAAATGTCCACTTACTCTAAAAAAAATTAATATAAAATGTTACCATAGGGAAACAGTGAAATATTACCGATTTCCGGTAAACGTAGGCCCTACGTTTTAGCGTAGGCCTATTTAATTATTGGCAGGATTTCGAAAAAATGAATAGCGTAAATAATTATTTCATCCACCTTCCAGCCTCTAGTTTAGTTTAATATTACACGTTTTAATCGTTCATCCATCCAGCTTCCAGTTTTAGCTCAATTTCATCGCACATCCAGCTTCTATTTAAAGTTTTACTATGAAATGTTTTCATCGCTCATCCACGGCAATGATATCGGCGTTAAACGATATAGTTTCATCGCAATTCCAAAGTCTTCGAGTTTCCGTTTTATTATGTAATATTTTCATCATTTATCCAACTTCTAGTTTCAATAATATTTTCATCAATCATCCAACTTCTAGTTTGAGTTATATTTTCATCAGTCCTCACAATTGCGTATTTCATTTTTTCGAAATCCTGCCAATAATTAAATAGGCCTACGCTAAAGCGTACGTTTACCCTAAAACGTACGTTTACCTTTTCGTCGAACTTGGACTGATAATTTGGGCGTGATCCATTTAAAGACACTGGCACTTGCAATGTTATACTGTGCTTGAAGTGCTTCTTTAAATAATAATAAGTTCCATTGGCTTGTATTATGTCGAAAAACATTTTCTTTCTATTGTGTATGTAGATGTCTACGAGTAAAAAATGCGGGGACTGCTTGATGATGATTGTGTTCCTCTGTGCAAACTGTGTCTAATTCCTTTAATTAGGCCCCTATTAAATGTTCAGTGTTAGACTTAAATAGTAGTAACGAAGCTTTAAAAATTAACTTAATTAATCATTTAGTCGCAAATAACTAGTCAATAGTTAACTATGTGTAGTTTATTTAACTAGTGATTCTGACAATGTACACCTAATTAGTTTACTGGCAGTGGTTATGTTAGTCATATGTTAAGTTGATTTCTACCACTTTTATAGTATTTCGAAAGTGAGCTAGACTCTTTTATTGCACGTTTTTAGACAATAAGTGTTTCCAACAGTTTTAAGTGTGCTTTCTTGCAAATTATCTTTAAAAAACGTCTTTAAAATAATATGTCCCATTCAGGGCAACTGGTCCAGTCAAGGACAACATGTGGTCCATTTAAGGAAACAGGTTGCCTTGATTGGACCTATTAGAACTCAAGTTGTTTTAGTTATTTTTCATAAAAGCACGTGGAACTGGCTTCCTCTGCAGGTGCGCCTCCTCCCCGTGTCCTTCCTTCACCGTTCTATCGGCTCCACAAGACTGGTTCTTTCCATTTGGCCTGGTCGGGAGCTCACAAATCAACAAAGACGACAAAATACGAACTATTCAGGATAAATGACAATCTTGATTATATAATTATTTATCCTTCGTAATAACCAAATATAAAGTCCGAAATTAATCTAAGTAGAATGGACTAATAAATTTTATTACTTAATACATTATGCGAAAAATGGTAGTATTTAGTCTACAACAGTCTAACAAAATGATGCACCGCTAACCGCTGTCCAGCACAACTATTTGTGCAGCTAAATTTAATCTTTAACAATGAAGTTGTCAAATGATGGATTCCAGAACGAGACTACTTCGTCTTTGGCAACTATAGCATAACATTGCATTTTGATGACCTGCAGTCTTATAATTATTTGAAAAGGCGGCAACACCCTAGATACCTCGATGAACCTGGATTCTCTACACCAGAAAACCTACTAAGAATTCTGAACTGAAAGTGGTACAAAAGTTACTATTCATGTCTGTATCCCAGCACTTATATAGTATATTTTATTTGTATCAAATTACAAATCTTTCAGTCCGTAATTAACTGGAATCATAATTCAGCAAAGATCAGAAAATAAATCGTCAGGCTGAGAAAATCGATGGCTAGAACAATGCTCTAGAAATTCCTTCTCTATTTCAAACAATTCGTCACATATACCACATCCAAATGACCGTGACAAAGACTCTGTTGCGATCACAGGAGATTTTAATTTGCTAATGTACAGACATTCTCCATCTCTGATTTTCGGTAAATGACCTGCTATTCCATTAGAATCCAGATATATGCTCTTCGAGAAATGTTCATTTGGTTTTTCAGTAACGCATGTACTACAAAATTCGATGCAATGATCAGACAGGTTAGCAATTACTGCACTTCCCAATTTGAGATCCTGTGGCTTTGTTCCTGCATGATGTTTAAACTGCTGCAATGAAGAACTGCTCTTCGCATAAGGTTTATTGCTCGTGTATTGCTTATCAGTTGGATGAGTTCTTCTGTGTCTCTTTAGGTGTCCAATTCGTGTGAATCCTTTATTGCAAACCTCACATATGTATGGTCTTTCTCCCGTATGAGTTCGCATATGAATCTTTAAAGTATGACTTACTTTATATGACTTCAGACATAGCTGGCACCTGTATGGTTTTTTGACAGTATGGGTTCTCATATGCGCTTTCCGATCACTACATTGAGCAAATGATTTCTGACATAAGTGACATTTGTATGGTTTCTCGCCAGTATGGGTTCTTGTATGCGCTTTCAAATGACCATTTTGAGCAAATATTTTCTGACATAACTGACATTTGTATGGTTTATCGCCAGTATGGGTTCTCATGTGCACTTTGAGAGTACTGCCTTCAATAAATGATTTCTTGCATAACTGGCACCTGTATGGTGTTTCGCCAGTATGGGTTCTCATATGCTTTTTCAGGTGACTGTCTTTAGCAAATGATTTCTGACATAACAGGCATATGTATGGTTTCTCGCCAGTATGGATTCTCATATGGCTTTTCAGATTACCACTTTGACTAAATGATTTCTGACATAACTTACACATGTATGGCTTTTCGCCAGTATGGGTTCTCATGTGATTTTTCAAAGTACTGCCTTGACTAAATGATTTCTGGCATAACTGGCACCTGTATGGCTTTTCGCCAGTATGGGTTCTCATGTGCTTTTTCAGAGTAACACCTTCACTGAATGATTTCTGGCATAACTGGCATCTGTAAGCTTTTTCGCCAGTATGGGCTCTCATGTGCACTGTCAGAATGTTACTTCGAGCAAAAGTTTTCTTGCAGAACTTGCACCTATATGGCTTCTCGCCACTATGGGTTCTCATGTGCAATTTCAGATGACCACCTTGAGCAAACGTTTTTTGACATAACTGGCACCGGTATGGTTTTTCACCAGTATGGGTTCTCATGTGCATTTTCAGAGAACTGCTTTGAATAAATGTTTTCGGGCATAACTGGCACCTGTATGGTTTTTCGCCAGTATGGGTTCTCATGTGCAGTTTGAGATTTATAACTCCAGGAAATGGTTTCTGGCATAACTGACACCTGTATTCTTTATCTGTTGTTTGGGTTCTCATAGTCACCATCAGGCTATTCACCTAATTGATAATTTCACTGCTTATCTCCAGTATGGGTTCTTTGAAGATGTCTCTCGTGATCACCTTGAGTATACGGTTTCTGAAATTATTGATATCTATGTGGTGTCAATCACAAGATTCTAGACAAAGTTGGAATTTCTACGGCAGTGTCCAGTTTCTTGATAACATCATTTAAAGATGAAAACTTTATGACGAAATACTGAAGCTATCCAACCTTTTTGTAATAACCTTTATGCCATTGTTCAGTTTGATTTTAACTGACGATGAAATAGTTGACTATGGCGAAAGTTGTAGTAAAATAAATAAATCCACTGTAATTAAGATTAATGATGTGCAGACCTTGTCCTAAAACTGCATTTTGAAGCTCTAACACAATGTTGCTCGTCTTCCTCGTCTTCCTCATGTACTTGCTAAAATCACAGTAAGACCTCATTATTAATGTTTTAAAATACATAATATAATTTGATTGTTGCTCATTACAGCAGAATGACTGTTCACCATTTGTAGTTGAGTGACTAGTTAGAAATAATGGCAAGGCAGAGTTCCAGGAATACTTTAACAAATTTTCTGCATAGAATTTGTCTTGCTACAGTATAACCATTAATACTACAGCTCTGTCTGATGTCTGATAACAAGATGACCTGACACGGTCCAGTGTTATTTTAGTTCCAGCATTAATTTCTATTCCAGTTCTTATTCTATTCCACTGCTATCATTTTAGTTCTAGTTCTAGTTCAACTTAAGCACAAGTTCTTAAATTTGTAAAAAATATTATTATTTCATAGTAGATATGATTTAAAAGTGACAACAAAAATATGCATAAAAATTTCAGAGACAAATGGGACAAAATTCTTAAATGTTTCGTTTATGTTGCCATTTAAGAAAATACAATAGCTTATGTGTAGCTTCAACTTCCATCTTTCTGGCTCTTTGCCACTCAGTACTTGCATATCCGTGCAAGAACTCGGCCCTCCACAATACACTTTGCTTGCCCAGGAGGACCACGTGTATGTGGTATGGGGGTAGTTGAAGAACAGGGGCTTTAAGATACTCTTGATAAACTATTTTCCCACTCCAAAGAGCTGATGGACGATGGAGAACATCAACTTTTGGAAATGGGTCTCGTAAGACACACCGGAAGGAAGGAAACGAGAAACCATATCCGAGAGGTGCTTTATAACTGCATAAATACGATACAATACAATATCCCTATCTATATAATAATAATACCGGTAATAATAATATCTTTTCGTTAGTTAAGCGCCTGCTAACCACACTGTGCTATACAGTGAACACACATATAGTAGAAACGGCAGCCACGCATGGCGCCTTACATACATGTGTACAGTAGAAGCACATGATAGCAGTTTTACAGGAGTCGAATACAACTGTTTTTAACGGCAGCCACACAGGGCGCCAATCACGGCCTAACACTCACTTAACTACCGCCGCCGTCTAGCGAGTAGAAGGCTGAATAAACCTTATGAAGGGCTATGGGATTCGATCTTGATACCTTCTGCACTACATGCCAGTGTGTTTTCCATTACTCTACGCCCCCGCCCCCCCCCCCCAAGCACCATGAAAATAACATAAACAAATTGGGAGTTCAGTAGAAAAGTTAACAAGGCCTCTTCGTTCGTTAACCAGTAAAACCTATGTCCAAAAACAATATCATCTCAGGACAGAAACTAGGAATATTAAAACTATGCAGAGCTGGGAAGTTAGCAAAAAATAATCAGTGAAATTATAAAAAAAAACATTAAGAATGCAGATCCTGGGATTGACAGAGGTCAGGTGAAAGTATGATGGATACTTCACCAGTTATGGAGTAAGTGTTGTCTATAAGGAAGGGAATGAGCAACAGACAGAAGACGCACTGCTGCTGGAACGGACTGTTGCAGCTTGTGTCACGAGCATCGACAGATATAGAGACAGAATTATGGTTGTCATATTAAGGCCAGATCCAGGTTTAAAGACATGCACAGGCGCAGATCCGGTGAGTCCATATGCTGGATCAGATAGTTGTCGTAAAATCGGAAGAGCTTGAAATATAGATGAAGGAGTAAAGGTTGGGGAGTAAAGGTCTAATGAAGGAATAAGATTTGCAGATGACCAATCAATGGTAGTAAGTACCAATGCTGTGTTCCAGAGAATAAGTTGGATGCCCTCAACAAAACGTCTGAAGAACATGGTATGAAGATAAGTAGAAAGAAAACAAATTGGCAAAACGAATTCCAATCTATGGAAGATCCATAGGGTTCTTTTTGGTTAGAGTCATAGCAAATAAATCAAGATATGAACATATAACATCTGTACAAAACCACTGCAGTGACTTCCTGTTCAGCAGAGCATTTCTTTCAACTTGGGTGTCGTGGTCTAATAATATAATCACTGAACTCTGGCCAAACACATTATTTAAAATCAGACCTTCTTTTTCAGTCTTATCATCATTCCACAACATCATCATATTGCTCTTCTTGGTCAAATCTTAAACTACAACTGTGCTAGATGAATGAGCATTTTCAGTTGCTGGACCTAAATTTGTCAATTCTCTACCTCTGTCTGGTCGTATCTTTGTGAAAATTGCATCCTGAGGAATCATGCACATTTTACAATTCACCACATAAATCCATTATCAGCTATGTTATGCACGTATCCAATCACAAGCAACAAGTAATTGGAACAAAAAGATGGGCATAATCTGGAGGCTGAGAGAATTATGCAACAGACCCGGTGTCCAATGTATCAAAAAAAAAGACTGCAACTTAACTGAAAACACTGCAGGTCCACTGTCCAAGCAAAATATGGATCACACCTTTCTATTTTTTTTCTCAATATTACTAGCAGATTACTGCATGGTTCATTTCGCTCATAATGTTTAAGCAGTGCTGTAGCAATAATTTCCTTTCTGTATAAACCAAAAATTGGTTATATACTGAGATATATAGAATACATGCAAAAAAATGGCAATAAAATTCTTGTAATTCAAAAACAAGCATTTCCCTTTTTGGAATTATACTAAAATACAACCGTCACATCATTAAATTAAAAATACAACGTCATTTATATTAAACATCAAATTATATTACTTAATTCATTTCCTGTCATTTATGTGGGGGAGAGCTGTACTTGTGGGGGAGAGCTGTACTGCTACCACACGCGTCCACAGGTGGCGGATAGTGGAACGACCTCTAGATATAGAGGCTAGCTGCGAAATAAGCAGGTATACCCTGTCGAATAAGCAGTCGCGGACCAACAGCGACAAGGCTATCAGGGCGCGGTATGGGATGTGGGTGGCACCGCATCCTATGATAAAAGCTGCAGATGCTCTATGACGGTCATGTGACAAGGCGAGTACAGGCCGCCTTTAAATAAGCCTGAAGCCCTCGCTGCCTTGCGGGTAGGTGCTTGCATCAAAGGCTAGGTTCCAAACCGAAAGGGGTTGACGTCAGGAAGGGCATCCGGTTGTGAAACTTTGCTCCAAAATTTTCTATGGATCTTCATACACTTTCGATTGAGCATAGGGCTAGGGCGTTCTCTGGAAACGACGCGCATCGTCGCCCGGGCGGTGTGAGAAATCAGCAAGGGACTGCTAGGGCGTACCCCACAAGCGACGAATTTAGAGTTAGGGCTAGGGCGTACCCCGCAAGCGACGACTGTAGAGTTAGGCTAGCCACATGGAATGTGGGGAGCCTTACAGGTAGATCTAGAGAGATCATTGATGTAATGCAGAGAAGAGCAATAAATATCTTGTGTGTTCAGGAGGTCAGATGGACCGGACAGGGAGCCAGAGAGCTGGGAGATGGATTCAAGCTACTGTTTAGTGGAGGTGGAAACAAACAGAATGGAGTGGGAGTGATATTGGACCCTGAGTTTAAGGAGAAGGTGGTGGATGTGACAAGAGTTAGTGACAGACTTATGGCTCTAAGACTGGTGATACAGGGGCAGATCATCAATGTGGTTTCTGGATATGCCCCGCAGACTGGATGTACACAGGAGGAAAAGGACAGTTTCCACGAAGACCTGGAAACCTTTATTAGAAACATACCGAACACGGAGCACCTAGTTGTGGGCGCCGATATGAATGGACATGTAGGCATAGAGGCTGACGGATTTGAGGAAGTACACGGAGGTCACGGTTTCGGTAGAAGAAATGAAGAAGGAGACAGATTATTAGAAGCTGCACAGGGATTGGATCTGGCTATTGTAAACACATACTTTAGAAAATCAGATGAACACCGAATAACATACCGCAGTGGAAGAAATGCAAGCCAGATTGACTACCTACTGGTGAGGAGGGAGGATAGAAAGCATATACGTGATTGCAAAGTTATACCAGGAGAGGCAGTGGTCAGCCAACACAGGGTACTGATCATGGACATGATGGTGCAAACTCAACATCAGAAAAGAAAACAGATCAAGCAAAAGGAACGTATCAGAACTTGGAAACTGAAGGGAGATATAAAAGATGCTTACAAACTGGAGGTGCAGGCACGATTAGCTGGAGCAGAGGAGGTGACATGGGACAAACTGAAAAGCGGCGTGCTGGGGGCGGCAAAGCAGGTGTGTGGAACAACAAAGGGACAAAAAAGGAAGGAGAGAGATACTTGGTGGTGGGAGGCAGAGGTGCAGACGGCAATACAAAGCAAGAAGACCGCCTATAAGAACTGGCAGATGAACCGACACGATGATGGACGGAGAGCAGAATACAAGGCAACCTGTCGGGAAGCTAAAAGGTCTGTGGCAATAGCCAAAAATAGGGCGTTACAACATATGTACCAGGAGCTAGACACCAAAGAAGGGGAGGGCAAGATATATAAAATAGCAAGGGCAAGACAAAGAAGTCGACAAGATAAACAGTCAGTAAATGTTATTAAGGACAAGAATGGTAAAATACTCATCGATGAGGAGGCAATCAGATCCAGATGGAAAACATACTTCGAGGAACTGCTAAATGAAGAAAACCCAAGGGAGCCTCTACAGGAGACCAACCCTGTAGCAGGACCAGAGATGGAAATCACCTATAAAGAGATTGAGACAGCAATTGCAATGATGAAGAACAACAAGGCACCGGGGCCATCTGGAATGACGGCCGAAATGTTTAAGGCACTGGAACAAAATGGGGTTGAATGGTTATATGTCATCTTAAACAACTTCATGAAGCAGGAAAAACTACCCCAGGATTTGAAAGAAAGTGAAATACTAGCGTTATACAAGCAGAAAGGAGATGTGCTGGAATGCGGGAATTACAGAGGAATCAAATTGTTGGAGGTCGTACTCAAGGTGTATGAAAAGATCATTGAGAGGCGTATCAGAGAGCGGGTTGAGCTACATGACAACCAGTTTGGCTTCAGGCCAGGGAGGGGTACAACAGATGCAGTGTTCATACTGAGACAGGTACAGGAAAAGGTTTTAGAAGGAAACAACAAAAGATACTGGACCTTCGTGGATATGGAAAAAGCTTTTGATAGAGTTCCAAGGGATGTCGTTTACTGGAGTTTGAGGAAGAAGGGAGTCTCGGAGGTAATTGTGCGCTTGGTAAAGTCAATGTATGAAGGTGCAAGAACAACAGTGAGGAGCAGTATAGGCAACACAGGAGAATTCGAGATACGAGTGGGTGTACATCAAGGATCGTGCCTGAGTCCTCTACTGTTTATTATTGTGATGGATGCAATATCAGAACATGTAAGGAGAGAGGTACCTTGGGACATGCTGTATGCGGATGATCTTATACTAGCGGACGATGCAGAGGCGAAGATGCAAGCACGTTTTACAGACTGGCAGATGGCAGTGGAGAGCAAGGGTCTTAAGATAAACATCAATAAGACAGAAACCATGGTCTGCTCAAAAACAACGGAAGCAATTGAGATCAGAGACAATGCAGGAAAGTCACTGAAACAGGTTGAAACATTTAAATATCTGGGATCGACCATGAATGCACAGGGTGGCTGCGAGCATGACATCAGGAACAGGATTAAGGTGGCTTGGCAGAAATGGAGAGAACTAACGGGAGTGTTGTGTGACGCCAAAATGCCAACTCAACTCAAGGGAAAGGTATACAAAACAATGGTAAGACCGGTGATGCTATATGGAGCAGAGGCCTGGGCGCTGACAAAAAGGGATGAAGGGTTACTGGAGAGAACAGAGATGAGAATGCTACGATGGATACTTGGGATCTCACTGAAGGACAGGAAAAGAAATGTGGACATCAGAAAGAAGCTCGGGGTGGCATATATAACTGACAAAGTACGAGAGACCAGGCTGAGGTGGTATGGACATGTAATGAGAAAAGAGGATGATAGTTGTGTGAAAAGAATCATGAATGCAGAGGTATACGGACGCCGCAGTCGGGGACGACAGAGGAAGAGATGGGAAGACACGATACAACAAGACCTAAAACTCCTAAAACTGAAGAAAGAAGATGCTCAAGAAAGAAACAAGTGGAAGAGAAGGATCCGAGTGGCTGACCCCTCTCCAAAGAGGGATTAATTCGATCCTGAAGGAAAAGAAGAAGAAGATTTCCTGTCATTTATGGGAAAGACACTGAGCGTTTATTACATTCGTTCGTCAAGTGAATATATAAATAATAATCACCTAGACAATATCCACAGAACAAGTACCAAAATTCAACCAATGTAACGGTAAAACGTAAGATTGCTTAATTGTCCAACCTTACATTATTTATTTACACATGATTATTTATCAACGACTATTAGACCAATAAATGTAAATGTAAATGAGTCATTTTCCGGTAATATGTCACATTCACTAATTGAAGAAGCAAAAAATTTTTTTTGGCAAATTACATTGATTTTTGTTTGAAGCAAATCTTGAATATTTCTATTTCACTAATATATATTTGGTTTTGCACTAATATGTAAAATTATGAAGTTTTTAGCAGAAAGAAAATAGCCCTACGAAAAACGGAGTGGAATGTTTGTCCACTCCGTTACTCCGTTACCAAAACATATGAGCTATTTATATATAGTAGACAGCTTCCTACTGCGTAGTTTGACATGCCAATATGTTCTTAGTATTAATGTTTATAAAATAAATATAAAAGAAATTACAATACAAATGATTATTTAATTCCATCACATTTTAAATTTTGTTAAGAAGTTCCACTCCGTTACCGAAAGAAAAATAGGGAATCTAATCAACGTAAAGTTGACTGTATTTTTTTTTGGCCAACTAACAAAATAAAAATCACTTCAGCTAATCATTAGCCTACCAGTGATCAAATGAACAAAAACATTAAAATATTTATGATGTTGTCTTAAAAATCTGCTCATAACATCAAAATTACATAAAAAATTATCATAAAAAGTTCCGCTCCGTTACCATTTGTCGAGAATTGAGCACAGAATGTGAAAAGTGAACTTTAAAAAAAACAGTCTGCCGAAGCAAAAATTTATTTAAAATGTCATATATTGTTATATAAGTTGTATTAGAAATGATAATTTAAGTAGACGACTTATCCTGACAGTGGAATAAATTTTAGTACCTCAAGGGTCACATTTATGGTAACTGAGTGGACAGTTAACGGAGTGGACAAATTGTGTATCAGCACGGTAAATATCATATTATCTCTCATGCGTCCACATTAATCGTCGGTACACTCATTATATAGCTTATAAATGTTATATTAAAAATATTATTTAAATTATATTTATTCATAATCATTGCCAAAATGCAGTAACGGAGTGGATGTATTATGAAAAAATACATGAGGTACGTAATAAATGAAAATTTGTAAGAAATTTGTCTTAGCATTCAGATCCTGTATGAAGACATACTTACTTACATAGATCTTCACAGAAGAGATGTGTTAAGTAGCGGGACCAAAGAACTGGAAGGGTTGTGAGATACGAGATAATTTCTACATTTTAACGGAGCGGACATAATTTTCCGGGGACAAGTTAAAATATATTTTTAAAAATTATACTGAAGTTGTAAGTTTCTAAGTTGTATTTAGAAATATGCAATTATGTTTATTATAAAAGAAACAGTCACATTTTTGGGTTTAATGCAAATCATTTTGAAATTGTAGACGAAAGCAATATGTACTATAGCCTAGGGACGGTAACGGAGTGGAACATTTTAAATTCAAAATAAATTGTAATAAATTATTTTATTGCTCTGAATTACTTTCAAAGGTCTTAAATTTTTGACTGATCAATAACGTTTTAATCTAATCACTTAGCATGATCAGACTGGGCATTGTTTTCTTAGAAATGACCGGGGACAGCTGAATTGTCAATTTATGCATTTACCGGAAAATGACTCAAATGTTTTAAAGATGCATGACAAGACTTTAGTCTAAGGCTTAGCACGGTCCGTAGGCGTCTATTCAAACGGGGACCTGAAACTGCGTGCTACATAAGGGCAGCGGTGGTGAAAGATCTCACCCGTTCAACTCATTGAAAAATGAGCAAAGTGCAGGTCATACGGTCACATAAACCATTTACATTTACATTTATTACATTATGTTCGTCGGAATAACTTTCCAGCCATCGCATCCAGCATAAAAGCACTAACCTCCAGTCATAAGATTAGCAAGTCCCTAACTGACTTAGCTGTCGGTTATTAAATGTGTTTTCCAATAAATTGTATGCAAAGAGTTATAGAATCTAACCAGATTTGGCGTTAAGTCGAATCTGTTTTATACAGTGTTATCACCACAAAATGGCGATCGATTAAAGTGTATTGCTGCAGTGAAAGGTAAGCTGGAAATTTTGAAAGTAAATACTGTCATCTAGCGAATACATTTGACTTTCTACTAGCAACTAGGATATCAGTCGTATAATTATATGTATACCTGGATACGACTTTCTAAATCGGCCCAGAGTGGGAGGTAGAGGAGGGGGAGTGTGATTTTTCGTAAAAGAGGGTCTAAATTACCAGCAATACTGTCCCCTTGGGAATTCAAGCAAACATAGTACCTATGAGAGTCTATTAATTAAAGTCCAGCTTAAAAAATGTTCTCAAACCATGAGTTATTTACCGTCCCCCGGGGCAACACCTCAAGGACTTCAATGAGGAATTCGAGGAACTAGTTTCATGTATCAGTAATAAATCAAAGGATGCTATACTGTTAGGAGGCTTTAATATAGACTTGTTAAAAATTAATGAACATGCTGAAACAAATAAATTTTACAATTGTTTAATATCCTCTCATTACCTTCCGGCTATAACCAGACCTACTAGGATTACTGATATAACTAATTCTCTAATAGATAACATCTTCTGCAGCTCTTGGTCTAATCTAGTAACCTCCTCGATCCTGGTGTCGGATTTGTCTGACCATCTCCCCATTTTTGCCTCCTTCTCTTTAGAGACGCCTAAAGTAGGGCCTATATAAGGAGTGACCGAAGAGACGCACGTTTAGTGAACGATGAAGGTTTATCCCAATTTAAGCGAGCTCTTTCAGAAGTGAACTGGGACCCAGTTTACAAACTGTGCAGAGATGGGAACCCTAATAAAGCTTATGACCTGTTCATAGAAGACTATAGTAAAATGTATGATAATGCGTTCCCAATTAAAACTGAGACGAGAACGGGAAGGAACCAGTCTTGTTGTCCTCGAGACAAAGGTCTTGGTCTCGAGTGCACTCGAGTTCATTTTTAACCTTTATTTTACCAACGTTCCATTTTTGGAACATAAATTGTAGTGCTATAAAAATATATAATGCCTTGGTAAATTTATTATCGTTGGACTGCAAATGAAAGAACTAGGAACGGCGAATATAAAACAGCGTCTATTTTCTGATTAATTTAAATTATTTTTACGCTAGTGTTGCGTAATTTTGACGAATTTTGAGATTTTTTAGCAAAAAAATTATGAAGTTTAAAAAAATATTTGCGTCATCATTTAACAGGTGAGACATATTGTATTTGTTTAAATGATACCTATAATCAGTGATGACAATCTCAGTTACCTAATATTGGGCCCAACTCTAGACGATAAAATCCAGTTTCAAAGCATGTTCCATTTTTGGAACGTTGGTGCATTCTCATTAGTATTACCATGATATATGGTGATTGTGTTTCCTTGTAACTAGTTTGCCACTGGATATTGTTTGATTTTTGCATGCATCATTATTTTTCACATTCTCTTCCATTCATTTGTGTTTGACAGTGATTTTATTATAAATTGGAATATTTAAATTGGGAATTCAGACAACGACGCGACAACACTGCGGCAAGCAGAGGCAAAAAAATTACAGAACATAGTTGCTACGAGGATGAGGCCGATATTTACATCCTTCCACCAGCTGATGGCAACGAAATTGTCAACAAATAGATGAAAATGATCTGGCATCAGGAGAGCCTGTGGATGTTTGTGGCGAATTAGATGTATTCTGTGGTAGAAGCGATGATGAGCAACCACTAGCCGCAGTGGCAACAGAAACCAAAATCTTGTATGGGAGAACAGACACAGAAAGCGAGAGGCTAGAAAATAATTCTATATGAACGGTTTTCCGAAAGATACACCAGCAACGCTACTGGAGGAACACCAAGATAATCAATCAAATCTAAAGAGAACAGGAGAAACCTCCGACTATCCACAAAAAGTTTCATCCTCTGAAATCGAAGGTGATGGTCCTTCTTATCAAAAGATGAAAAATTGGAACAACAGCTGTAACAGTTCAAGATGCACAAAGCTGGAGAAAGAAAGAAAGGTTCATCTTCTGGAATCTAGCTGACAACAGATCTCTTTGTGATTGTAGAGTGGCAACATTTGCTCCACTATATGATCAGCTAAACAAATCCATGATGCAATGTTGAAGTTTTCATGAAAAACTTAGCATTGATCAGTCAGTCCATGGTGCCTTTTTATGGACATCATGGGACAAAGATGTTCACAAGAGGAAAACCAATCAGATTCGGTTATAAGATCTGGATGTTTTGTTCATCATATGGTTATCCAAATCAAGCAATGATTGTGGCAGAAATAGTTGACCCGCAGAAATAGTTGGTGAGCACGTTGTCATGAATTGTGCCGAACTCATCACGGGAAAACTGAATCACCTGCGATACTGTGAATTTTTTTTACTAATTACAACCTTCTGTCTAAGCTGAGAGACATGGGGATAAGGGCAACAGAATTGGTTTTTATAAAATACAAAAGGCATTTGGAATAATAGTTTGCATTAAGGACTTTTGAGTACAAATTCGGATTTCTCTGCAGTTTGCATTTAAAGTTAATTTGCTTGAATAAAATAAAAGACTCGTGTTTTAATTAAAATAGCGAATATTCCGACTTGACAATTTTAGAAGTCTTGACCTGATTGCGATTTTTTGGGTCTTGGTCTTGGTCTTGGTCTTGAGGTTCAAGGTCTTGGTCTTGGTCTTGGTCTCGAGGTTCAAAGGCTTGGTCTTGGTCTTGGTCTTGAGGTTCAAGGTCTTGACAACAAGACTGGAAGGAACCGATTTAGACAGCCCTGGATGACTCCGGGCTATATTTCTCTGTGTTGAACATCATCTGCCAATCCTCGGCCCAACTGTAGGCCTACAGTCTTTTGATGTCGTTCCTCAGTACATCGGCTTCTTCTTCCGTGTCCGCCTCTCTGCTCATTTTCGTATTTATATCGGCGAACTTTGATATCTTTGACACAATTTCACTGTCAATGTCGTTTATGAAAACAACAAAAAGCAACGGTCCAAAAACAGATCCCTGGGGCACCCCCACTCCACACCTTCGACCATGAACAATACTATTTCTAAGATTACTATTTTGAAATTTAAGTAGTACAATAAAGGAATAAGTGAACATATTACAAGAGATCTGGCACATTAATGATCATTAAGCTCCTTGACTTAATGCAATATGGAAAACCTGTAGGACGACACCCAACCGTAGGCCCTAATAATTATCATAATCTCCACATAAGCTAAGGCTCTTCTCTAAGTTGATCCACCATCCACTTCTTGCTACATATGCGCACGTCTTTAACTCTTCATAACTGTAATTTCAAACGTTTTAAATGTTTTGAATGATTTATCATGGCTTTGTTTGCGACTACAGTAGGCCTACGGGTGATTGTTTTGGGCGCGTAGCGAATTCCCGATACCGTAATTCCTGAAACAGAATTTCGTCGGATCTCCGAAATTTATTCTCCGAGTTACAACAACGTTATTTGCGCAAATCTAACTTTTAGATACATTTTCAAATATAGGCCAACTATAGGCCTATTTGGATATTGGATATTGGCCGGCTAATCCATACTAGTTTTCAGGATTCGAGCGCTTGGCAGAATATTGTTTTCGGGAATTCGATCAATTTTCCATTTCCACATGTTATCTAGTTTCGGGGATTCGGGTAGACCCAGATTGTTTTGTAGGCTTACACGGTTGAGGTTTTTATGATTTAACTTGAAAGAGTCAGAAAGACATGTGTGGAGATGATAAGTAGTCCTACAGAGGGCGTGGGATGCGTCTGGCTGTTTTTTATTCGATTACACATTGATTCATTCCATCCAACCCTATCACGCTATCGTCGGGAGCATGCCCAAACAGGCGTACTTCCCATCAGATATTTCTATTACAGAAATATAATGACTTTCCAGCGAAACATTAGGCTAAGTTGTAGTCTGCTGTTATGATCTCTAGATCATAATGTAATAAAGCAGGTGAACATTTCATTTACAAACCGGGTAACGAGGAGTGTGAGCGGTGTGAAGAATTCTCTTTACATAATTGTTCATGCAGTAAAGATAATCTTAATTGCACGCATATATATGCAAATTAGGCGTCCAAAACCCAAATGCAAGAACTGAGGCGAGAGGGATTCCCCGGAAGAAAAAGATGACATTATTTCTAAACTGACCGTTCTGATGCCAGAAAATACAAAACAATTCTGGCAAGATATTAAGACATCAGATATTGTGGACCTAAGATGCAGATTAGTAGGCCTAAGTGTGGTTCTTCTTCATCTGTCCTGTGACACTGTAGCGGAATTGTGGGGAGGGCGGCTGCCAGACCGCGACAATTCGTCTACAGACTTTTCGTCTACAACACTTCGTCTACAGACATTTCGTCTACGACATTTCGTCCAGCTTCTAGTTTGAGGTATATTTTCATCGCTGATCCAGCGATTTCAGCGATGAAAATATAAAAAAAGACTATAAGCGGGCTTAACGATGAAAAATACTTCCTACCGAACATGACACTCCCCAGGAAGAGTTCCGTTAAACTTTTCAACTGCATTCTTTTTTGTCATTTCTATCGTGCTTGGTAAAGATAGGGATGTGGTTTCGCGTTTCCTTCCTCCAGGCGGTTTTACGAGACCCATTTCCAATAGTCGGTTTCCTCTATCGTCCGCTGTCGGGCTCTTTGGAGTGGAAGAATGTCGTGCATATCTTATAGCCCCTGATGTTCAAATACCCCCATACCACAGTCAACATGTGGTCCTCTTGTGCAAGCAAAGTGAATGGGCAAAGAGGCATTCACAAAACGGAAACAGCTATTTGGAGGAAAAATGAGCACGAATCTGAAGAAAAGAATAGTAAAGACACTGGTGTGGGGTGTGGCGTTGTACGGATCAAAGACATGGACCCTGGGGATAGGGTTGCCACCTCCTAAGGATACGAATCCGGGAGATTCAAGAAATTTTTTAACATTTGCAATTGCACTGATAGAACAGAATCTAAGTAGGGCCTATAGTTTTGAAGCATTTTGTTTCAGACATTAGGTAAACACAAGAAACAGCTATCAACTAATTATTTAATTTGTCATTCACTTTAGTCCATAGTGCTGTACCGGTAGAGTGATGAAGACTACTTGCGCTTAAAAGTATATTTCGCATCAGATCTTGCAGCAGCCAACAATCTGATAATGTTTGCTGGCAAATTTTGCACTCTGCTTCCAACTCGTTTTTCTTAGCCAACCAATCCTTAAAATCGTCTTCTTTGAGCCACTCATCGTTGAATGAACAGTAGTACTTCTTTTTCTTCTTAACTACACATTTTTCTGGATTAGACTCAGACTCAGAGTCAGAATTTGAATTCGCCATTGCGACGCTATTTTGCTATGTATAATA
Source organism: Allolobophora icterica (assembly GCA_963556255.1). Lineage (NCBI taxonomy): Eukaryota > Metazoa > Annelida > Clitellata > Crassiclitellata > Lumbricidae > Allolobophora > Allolobophora icterica. The sequence goes on along the minus strand of OY744611.1, from coordinate 1,048,370 downwards.
ACGATAACAACGGGCTAACCGTTCACGGCGAACTTCACGCGCACACTGCACGCACAGTCATAAACTCAATTGAAGTGTCCGCAGAAAGTTAGAAAAATACATAGATATATGAATTGAATTTGAAAAGTGTCCGCTGAAAGTTAAAAAATACAATCTCGATCAGACATTCAGACTCTGAGTCTCTGACTCGATGTCGAGCAGTGACGCATTGTGCAGTTGTCCTAGGGAATAGGACTTTTCAGCATTCCGGGATATTTCAAAGTTTTCCAAATTAATTCGGGGAGACGGGAGATCATATCGAAATACGGGAGACTCCCGCCCAATCCGGGAGAGGTGGCAACCCTACCTGGGAAAAGAGGACATCAAGAAACTGGAGGCATTCGAGGTGTGGATTTAGAAAGGAATGGAGAAGATCAGCTTGACAGAACATAAAAAAATGAAGAAGTGATGGGAAGGATTGTATAAGAAAGATCCTTGATACATTGATACACATTAAGAAAGAGGCAGAGAAAATGGATCGGGCACATGCTGAGAGGGAATTCTCTATTTACAGTAGAAATGTCATCGAGAAGAATGAAGGGGGGAGGACAAGTGGAAGACCAAGACAGATGATGCTGGGTTGGATGATGAAGGAGGGAAGACTCAAAGAAGAGGCTCAACATCGTGAGGAGTGGTGACCTCAGACGTTTGAACCTGCCTGAAGACAGAACCTGAATAGGATCTCTTAAATGCTGCGTGCATATTTCTGTTGTCAGTTTAAAATCATATGATATGATATGATATGATAGCCTTTTGTAAATTTAGAAACTTTTAGATGTTCTGCTTTTGCAAACTTCATAGAAGATGTGTGATTTAAAATTGGAAATTATTTTAATTAACTTTTCATGGAGTGACGTACTTCTTAGTGCATGTGTCAGGCCATTTTGTTTTGAGACGCAGCTGTAGCCTAAGGCTTTTAGCAGGACAAATTCTAAGGACAAAATTCTTTACAGAATTCCTAGAACTGTGCCTTGCTATTATTTATAAATTCACTGAACTACAAATGCAGAACAGTCATTCTACTGTAATGAGCAACCATCAAATTATATTATGTATTTTAAAACATTAATAATGAGTTTTTTCTGTTATTTTAGCAAGTATGTGAGGAAGACGAGCAACATTCTGTTAGCACTACAAAATGCAGTCTGCGCCTCACTATTCTTCATCCATGAAGACATTATAGTGGATTTATTCGACTACAACTTTGGCAGTAGTCGACTAATTCATTTTCGGTTGAAATCATACTGAACAATAGCATAAAGAAGTGCTATTATATAAATGTTAGACAGCTTTAGTATTTCGTCATAAAAATTACTACTACTGACAGATGAAACACGAACCCTTCCTGTAAGCATCTGAAACGCAAATTTTATTGAAGTCGTCGATAATTGAGAAACTGGACACTACTGGTGTTGAATGGCTATAGCAAGAACAGTTGCAGAAACTTTTACTCAGGCAGTTGCTTGGAAATGCATACCGAAATTGATGCTTCTCAAAAGCGATACAGATTCCAACTTTGTCTAGAATCTGCTGATTGTACAGGCACATTAAGACACCACATAGATATAAATTACTTCAGAAACCGTATGCTCAATGTGATCATCTGCATATATAGGCGCCGACTTTTAGTAAAAGGTACTGGGGCAAGAATTTCATTCCCATGATCCCGTGATCGGATGATCCCATAGCCCATCCTGCCCTGCCTTTACTCTCCCCGAGTCCCCTCTTTCCTCAAGCCCTTTCCAGGGCCTAGCCTACTATACCCTGCAAGCTGGAATCAATCCCCCTTACTGTAAACCCCTTCTCCTCCCCTACCCGTACTCATCCCCTTCCCTTCCCCACCCCTTATTTCCTCCCCTCCCTTTTCGCCCATCTTTACCATTCCCTCCCCTCCCTTTGAAGCAGGGGTTCGGGGTCCTCCCAAGGAAAAATTTTGGATTTCTACATTGCCGTAGGTGAATTTTAGCGCATTTTTAAAGAAATAAACCTGGTTTTGGAAAACTATACATTTTTGTTCAGCTGAACTGTTGAATTAATTTCTGCAGTGCTTCCAGTGCACTGCAAATATTTTATGGGACAGTGTCGCGGTCGACTACTTCGATCGCAACGACGAACCAACGAAGGAACTATTAAAAGATCTTTATTTAAAAATAAAGTCGATTAAGTGTAGAGTAAGTCAACTCGTCTATCAAATATCACAATCGTAGACAGCACACAGGTTGGCTGGTCTCGATTGAACGTTATACGATCAATGTTCAACGTTTACAAATCTTCGTCAAAAGGCCCTTAATGTACATCAGGTCTATCTTATATAGAGTTCTCCCGGATTCCAGAACGTTCTGTGACGTCACTGTACTTTTCCCTGGAAAGTCCTACTGAACACGTATATCCTTGTTGCATGCACCGAATTAATGTTGACAGCTTGTTGCAGAATTTTCCGTGCGTTGTAAACAAGCTTGTTGACGCGTCGGTTTTCTTCCCTTGATGCATGCACCCGCGTAGACCACGACATTCCCTCCGCCCTCAGATGATGACACGTCTTCAGCACCATCCCGAACGGGTCATCACAATCAAGCCGGGCCTCCAGACTCCATCTCGACACAGCATACACAAACAAAACAAAACACATCAGTTAGTCAATTTATCCACACAATTTGCGGGCTCGATCCTTGTGTGTCGGGCCATTTCCCCCCTTCACCATCCGAGTCACAACCGAGAGAGGAAATCAGCCACCGTGTTTTGACGTCCAGGACGATATCGAAAGTCCACGTTAAACTCTTGCAATGCTAACGCCCAACGAGTCAGTTTCGCACTCTTAGGGCTTGCATCTGTGAGATAAGACAAAGGATTATGATCTGAATAAATGATTATCTTTGATAAGAATATCCATGACTTGAATCGTTTAAGTGCCCAAATTACTGCGAAAGCCTCTCTCTCAATTGTAGACCAATGCATCTGTGTATCTGTAAGTTTAAGGCTAGCAAAAGCAATTGGTTTTTCTTGACCTTCTTCGGTCCACTGAAACAAGCAACACCCGACCGCGGTGGCACTTGCGTCAACACTTAAACCAAATTCCTTAGTGAAATCAATGGTATGCAACTGTGTAGCTTTACTGAGATCATCCTTTAACTTATCTAGTGCTTCTTGATGCTTTTGCTCCCAAGGCACCTTCGTAGGTATGTTATCTCGTGTCAAATCAGTTATTATCCGTGCTTTTTCAGCTAAAGCAGGTATAAAACTTCGAAAGTAACTGAAAAAACCCATAACCTTTCTAACTTCTTTCTTTGTTGTTGGAGGATGGATATCATTGATCGTAGCGATCTTACCTGGATCAGGTTCAATACAACCTGACCCTACTATATGGCCAACAAACTTTATTTTGTTTTGTGCAAAATTACATTTTCTTAAATTCAAAGTGAGTCCTGCTTCCTCAATAGTTTGCAAGAATTTCTCTAGATGTTCTAAATGGTCATTCCAATTCATTGAAACCACTGCCATATCATCGACGAATGGTTCGGTAAAACTTCGCACTGGATGTAAAACCTGGGTCATAGCACGAATAAAGGTATTGCTAGCGGACTTGAGTCCAAACGGCATCCTTGTGAACTCAAAAAGTCCTGCATCACATACGAATGCCGTAAGCCATCGATGTTCTTTCCGAACTGGAATTTGCCAATACCCCGATTTCGCGTCGAAAACACTAATAAACTTTGCCCGTCCCACCTTTTGTAAGATGTCAGCAATGTCTGGGGTCGGGTAACAATCACCTAGAGAATATTTGTTAACATGGCGATAATCAATTGCCAGTCGAACGCCATTTTGACCTTTGGGTCCCTTTAAAACGCAAACTACCGGACTGGCCATTTCACTTTTCGATGGTCGAATGATGTCTAATGCCAACATTTCTTCTATCTGGCGTTGTACTTCAGGTTTAAGTAGCTCAGGTACTTTATATGCCCTTAAACGCTTAGGAGTGAAATCATGAGTTATCTTAATTTCATGTTCTAATACTGGACAATACCCAGGTTTATCCACGAATACTGCCGAGTGCCGATCCAAAACTTCAAAAAGTTGCTTCTGTTCCTCTTGCGAAAGATGCGCTATAATCAGAGGATCAATTCGCTTACTCGGACTTATTTGTTCACGTTCTTCCTGATCTACAACCTCGACTATACCAAATTCTTCATCTTGATCAACAATTACTGAACAGCTATTGATCATCGCTTGTTCGAGTCGTTCATGGTATCGCTTGATCTTATTTGCGTGTAAATGTCTTTGTTTTCCCTCTATTTCTACTATATAAGAATATGGGGATTTAACCTTGACTACGGTAGCAGGTCCTTGCCATCGACTATAAAATTTAGAACTACCAAAATCTGGTGCTAATACTGCTACTTTATCTCGAACTTCGTATTTTCTGTCAGTACTACGCAAGTTATAATAATCTGCATACCGCTTTGTTTCTATATCACTATAGTAATCTGCATAAACTTTCGCGAATTCGAGGTTTTCCTTCAGTGATTGGAGATACTCTTCGGGTGATTTACCTAAGTTAAGAGGTACTTTTCGTTCGCCAGCCCAGGATTCCTTCAACACACTAAGTGGACCCCGAGGAAGAGTTCCATAAACCATAGTGAATGGCGAAATATGAGTCGTGCCTGAAGGTTTTTCTCTAAGGCTCCACAGAACAAACGGTAACAATTGGTGCCCTCCACGAGGATCAGATTGAGCAAGCTTAAAGATCATGGTTTTCAAGCTTTGGTTGCATCTTTCAACCAATCCAGCTGCCTCAGGATGTCCAGGGGTATTAAATCTGGGACTACAACCCATTCGCCGCAAGAATTCTTTCGTCAAACGACTGGTAAAGTTGGTACCACAATCAGAACTGATGATCCTTGGAATAGAAAAAGTTGTAAAAACTTGCAACAGAGCTTCACAAACTCCCTTTGCATTCAGCGATCTAAGAGGATACGCCATCGGCCAACGAGAAAATTTGTCCACCAGAACCAGAGCATAATTGTACTGGGGTTTCGATTGGTTGGATTCTCCAGTCACTACCATAGGGCCAATACAATCCATATTTAGATGGTTAAAACAGAGTTCATCCGCCCTCGGAATAGGAGTGATCGGGACTCGATCTGCCACTTTAACTGGAGTTCTTAGTTGACAAATTTGACAAGACGCACAATATTCGCGAATCCTCTCATCCATTCTTGGAAACCAAAAGTTTAATTTGATCCTGGCTCTCGTTGCCTTAAAAGCCATGTGCCCAGCACATGGGGCATCGTGTGCTACTCGCAAGACAACCTCGATTCTATCTTCCGGTAAACATAATTGATTAACCTTATGTCCCATAATTTCCCCTTTGTGGTACAGGAGGTTATTATCTATAAAGAAATTATTTTTATTCTGTCTCGCTTGTTGCCAGCAAGATATAAGATTGTGACAATTCTGTTGCTCACTCAATAAAATATCATTATTCGCTACTCCCTCATCAGACTTGAACTCTGTTGACTCAACATCAAGAAAATTATCTAAATCATCAACTAGTTGCTCCTGAGAATATTCATTCACTTCTGACGGCAAGGATTCGTTGCTGTTACTTTTCTCGATATTAACTTCTAAGTTATCTTCTTCTGCCCCTCTATTTATTTGTACAAATCGATCTACGCCAGCTACCATCACTACATATTGCGAACTATCCCTTAATAGGTCCACAACATGGGGTGTCAGAATAACCCGTTCATTTAGTTCAGGGACTGCAGCGAACATGACGCACAAAGATGGCGCAATGTTTGTCGTTCCTTCCATTGAATTAGCTAATTTCATTTGTAGGTATACTACATCTGCCTTACATCCTTCTCCATGAAAACCAATTATATTAATCCGTTTAATCACGGGTAAGTTTAGTGACTCAATTAATTTCTTATCAATACAACAAATTTCTGCTCCTGAATCAGATAATGCTGGCTGAGAAGGGAGATCTTCAATCTGTACATTGATATACGACCTCTCTTGTAATCCATCAATACTATTCTCGTATACCCTTACAGCAGTTTCCAACCCTATTGGTTTAGAATTATCCAATAAATTCCCTTGCTTTACTTGTTCAGGTATCTCATGCAACACGTTGACCTTCTCAACACATGAGTCGATCACTTCTTCAGTTGGGTTCCCAAATATACAAGTACTCACCTTTTTAGAACTTGGTTTGGTCTGGCACTCCCTTGCCATATGACCCTTCTGATGACATAGGAAACAGAGACCCTTTACCTTGGCCTCCTCCTGAGACACCCTCGCACCTATCTTGGCTTCACCCCTTATTTCCGGTTTGGGAGACTTGGGTTGAGCTGTCTGGTTATTGACTTGAACATGTGGTTGACCTCTCGTCCAATTGTTATACTTCGGTGTCGGATGACTACGGCATACTAAGTCATTCCCACCATCATGCGACGCTACATAAATGTCAGCCGCATTAGCTATGTCTTCACAGCTCAACCACTCCTCTTTTTCTTGGGCCAAGATATAATCTAAACAAGCCTTCGACAAGGACTCCTTAAGCCGATCCGCAACCAATAAACTTACAAGTTTATCAAACTCATCAGTTATCTTTCTACTTTTCAAATAATACATAAGAGCCACACGCAATTTGGATGAATAGATCGTAAATGATTCGTCCGATGCTTTGTGCAACGACCAAAATCGGGCTCTAAGATTTGAAGGGCTTATCTTAAACTCCCTTAGCAAAAACTCCTTCAGGAATTTGTAGTCATGGAGCTGTGCCTCAGTAAGGCGCATGGTTAATGCCTTAGCTCTTTCACTTAAAATGGCTAGCAATAATTTTGCTCTAACATCTTCATCCACCTCATACACATTAAACAAACCATCCAAGTGATCAAAGAAACCTGGAATTTCTATAGGGTCGGAAGGAAATTTCCAAAGAATATTCTTAAGGGCATCACTATAACGCTTAGTACGACTTGCTAAAGAATCTCTAACATTTCGTTCTTCCTGCTTTTCCTTCCTCTCCCTTTCTTCTTTCTCTTTTCGTTCCTTCTTTTCTCCTTCTTCTTTCTCTTTCCGTTCCTTCTTTTCTTCCTCTCTCCTCTTTTCCTCCCTTTCTTCCTTCTCCTTCCGTTCCTCCCTTTCTCTTTCTTCCTTCTCCTTCCGTTCCTCCCTTTCTCTTTCTTCCTTCTCCCTTTGTTCTTTCTTTTCTTCCTCTCTCCTCTTTTCCTCCCTTTCTTCCTTCTCCTTCCGTTCCTCCCTTTGTTCTTCATATTTACGGATTTCGAACTCCAGACGGCGCTTCTGCAGCTCGTAATCCACTCCTGTTGGAGATATTGGACTACCCTTAAATTCCTCTTCCTCTTTTCCAATCTCCATGGCCCATTCTTCCATTAATTGATTTCGATCCCATGACATAACATCATCTTCGTCCCTTCCTGCCTTCATAAGATACACCCTAAGGCGCTCAGACGACATTTTGCGAATATTCGCTTGCATCTCTGTTGGCAACGCTTCCATTTTTACAAACAGTCAGTCAACAACAATCAACAACAAAAAACCAGACACCACGCGGCAAACCCGCCACACAAAAGGAAAATTCCACAACCCAAAGTGCAAATATGCAGTATCCAAAGAAGTACACTCGCCAAGTACACAAAAGCTCTACAAGCTCACGCAAGTCTGGCCTCGATCACAACAATGGATCAAATTGCAAAGAAATAATCAGCAGATATTGAAAGAGAAACAATGGCTGCCTCCCACTCGGCTGCAACTCCACTCTCTTTTCTCCTTCTCAGCCACGACAACACCTAGGATCTTACCCGTATGTTGACTGCTGTCTTCTGCTGTCTCAGCCGAACGACGTACTTCGTCCGTCCGACTGTCGTATGCCGATTCACCCGTCTCCCACGGTAGAAAGGCGTCTCGATCCGCTCGCTGTCTGGAACAGACCGTCTCTTGATCCTCCGGGTTGACTCCTTCCTCCGCCGGCTCGCGTCTTCTTCACCGGATCCAACACCGATGATCCCACTTCTGACACCAATAATGTCGCGGTCGACTCCTTCGATCGCAACGACGAACCAACGAAGGAACTATTAAAAGATCTTTATTTAAAAATAAAGTCGATTAAGTGTAGAGTAAGTCAACTCGTCTATCAAATATCACAATCGTAGACAGCACACAGGTTGGCTGGTCTCGATTGAACGTTATACGATCAATGTTCAACGTTTACAAATCTTCGTCAAAAGGCCCTTAATGTACATCAGGTCTATCTTATATAGAGTTCTCCCGGATTCCAGAACGTTCTGTGACGTCACTGTACTTTTCCCTGGAAAGTCCTACTGAACACGTATATCCTTGTTGCATGCACCGAATTAATGTTGACAGCTTGCTGCAGAATTTTCCGTGCGTTGTAAACAAGCTTGTTGACACGTCGGTTTTCTTCCCTTGATGCATGCACCCGCGTAGACCACGACAGACAGGGTGTATAAATATACATGTAGGACAAAATTTGCAAAATATAGGACACATGTTAAAATATTGGGCAATATGGGACACTGTTCAACAAATATATGGGATTATGGGGATTTTAAAGATTGCATTATGAATGCATATTTCTGGTGTAATGCAGCGGTAACAGGCTTCATCCCTGCCTATTACAGTGTTATCTAGATTCTAGGCGACAATTGTTTTTGCAGGAATATTTCAAGACTTGCTAATCTAATTCTCACTGCACTAGGCCTACATGAAAATAATTGTAGCATTGACCAACTAGGGACTTGATTACAGTCCACAGCCGATACATTGCAACAGTTGAGTCAGTACTTTCAATTGAAAAGCAACATCCATTTCATTAGGGGGAACTTCCTTCCGGGCACAAATTGGAAGCAGTTTGCTTCCTCCCCCACCCCCCAATCCTATGTAGCAGGCCCTGGCCCTTTCAACTGGGAAGAGACTAACTGTAATACTAGGGAACAGTGCTATACCTCTGCTCAATCATACAGACAAGTACACAACAACCACGAGTATTAGGCCCCTACTTACCAAACAAATTTCAGTTTTCTGTAACTACTAACTAGTACTAACTATAGCTACTTTCACTAACAAATCTCATTTTGTAGCAGTTACAGACAAACACATAAGGTTTGCCAGTTAGACAGACTTTAGTTAGAGTCTTAACTTCTCAACTTCATGGCGAATGTATTTTGTCGAACAGCGCATTTACTTAAGAATTCGTCAAGAACTGTGTCAATGTCCACTGCTTCCAGGTATACGCTCGATGACAGTTCAAAACTGCAATGGTGTTTAATCTTGTCTGTGTCATAGTGTTTCGCAGATACGTTTTCAGTTGCCTGAGACCAGAAAATGCCCTTATGTAAGATTTATTAAGCATTTTGAATTTTTGATATTTTGAATGGCCAATAAAGTACTGGGGCGAAACTATACTTTCGCCCCAGAACCTTGGTGAGTACTGGGGCGAAAGTCCCTGTTGCCCCTGTGGAGTCGGCGCCTTTGAGATTCATCTGAGAGATCTTCAAAGGACCGCCAATACTGGAGAAAAACAGTGAGATGTTGAATATCACAACCCAAAGAGGAGAAAAAGAATACAGTTTCCAATTACATCGGGTCATTTTGTCACTGTAGTAATCTGAAAAGGCACATGAGAATAATATTCATACTGGCGAAAAACCATACAGGTGCCAGTTATGTCAGAAATGATTTGCTACTAATAGTGAAATGAAAATGCACATGAGAACCATAGTGGCGAAAAACCATACTGGTGTCAGTTATGTCATAAGTCATTTGCTACAACTGGTAATCTGAAATGTCATATGAGAACCCATACTGGCGAAAAGCCATACAGGTACCACTTATGCCAGAAATCATTTATTCAAAGCCAAAGTTTGAGAGAATGTAACATAAGTTATAAACAAAGAACAAGTCAATTTTTGTATATTTTTGAGTCTTAAACCTGCAGTCAACTGTTTAAACATTTTCGTATTCTTACATTTTGAAACAAAGTTTAATTCATTTAACAGAAATGAGCATTTAAACGCATGTTTAAAATCCAAAAGTATGAAAAATAAGCATCTCTCACTCGACGTTATGAAAAATAAGCATCTCTCAAATGATGATAATCTTCTGTGTTAGTCAATAACTCTAGAAACTCACTTATAAATGCATAATAATAATAATAAAAATAATAATAATAATAATAACAATTTTACATTGAGTGCTTGGACTAAGAGGAGAAGTTGGTCACCACGCATAGAAGAGCAAATAGAGATACTTGTAAGCATCACGATCTTAAATTCAATGCACTATTGATTAGGCAACCAAGTGAATGTCTGCTACATGCATCATTCGCCATTTAAGATTCACTCATAAGCTGCTCTACAGTAAGGATGATTAAATTAGTTTGTACAAGGATATAATGCAGTTAGACGAAAAACATCAATATGAAGTACAAAATTTCAGTGTATTAAACAAATATATACCACATTACAGGAACATTACAGTGAGAAATATAAGCAACTTACGACATGCAGCTTATTTAATAGTAATAGTAATAATAATCTTTTCTTTATTTAAGCGCCTGCTAACAGCACTGCGCTGCACATTGAACATACATACATGTATACAATAGAAACACATGATAACAGTTTTACAGAAGTCGAATATAACTGTTTATACGGCAGCCAACAGGGCGTCATTTACGGCCTACTTTTCATTTAACCACAGCCGCCACCTAGCGAGTGGAAGGCTGAATAAACCTTACGCGGTCCGATCTTGGTACCTACTGCTCTTCATGCCAGTGTGTTATCCATTACTCTACAGTAAAGTCATATGAGAAAAATTATGAATTATATAATTTATTTAGAGGTTGAGAACAGAATAAAGTGTATCATAAAATCAACACAGACAACAAAGCACCAAACATTCAGGATACATAACAATCTCTGTTACGCATATATCTTTCGTGAAGATCAAACATAATGTCAACACTTAATATATTTAAGCAGAATAAGCTAATTAATTTTATTACTTAAAACATCATGATTACAATGACCATAGGCTAATTATCAATTAGTCTAAAATAGCCTCACAAAATGATATTTAACTTTACTCTGTTAAATATCTAGTCCAGCAGAAGTATTTGTTGACCTAAATTGAATATTTAACAATAAAATTCTCAAGCAGTGGAACCACGAACGAAAGACTGTCTTTAGTAACTATAGCATAAAATTTCATTTTGATGACCTGCAGTAATTCAACAGTCTTATCATTATTTGAGCAGAAAGAAAACGCCGTAGGTATGTGGTGCCTACAATGAGGATTCTCTACAACAGAAAGCCTACTGGCGAAGTATTCTGAAATCAAAGTGATACAAAGTGACTGTTCATATATGGATCCCAATTCTTCTATGGCGTTTTTTTAATCTCAAATTACAATTGTTCCAAGCTGTAAGTATAGAGGTCAGCAGCTAAATCGTCTGGTGGAGAAAATTGATGGCTAGAACAATGGTCTAGAAATTCCTTTTCTATTTCAAGCATTTTGTCACATATACCACATCCAAAAGATTTTGACAAAGACGGTTTTGCATCCTCAGGAGATTTGAATTTGCCAATATGCAGACATTCTCCATCTCTAATTTTTGGTAAGTGATCTGCAATTCCAATAGAATCCGGATATGAGAAACATTCATTTGGTTTACTAATATCGCCTCTACCACTAAATGTGGTGAAATGATCAGATAGATTAGCAATTACTTCACTTCCCAATTTAAGATCCTGTGACTGTATTCCTGTATGGAGTTTAAACTGTTTGGCTGAAGACCTGCTTTCGGTAAAAGGCTCATTGTGTTGCTTCTCATTTGCATGAGTGCCTCTGTGTCTCTGTACATTTCCAATTGCTGCTAATCCTGTATCAGAAACCTTGTACGGTTTTTCGCCAGTATGGGTTTGCATGTGACTTTTCAGAGTATGACCTCCAGCAAATGATTTCTCACACAACAGGCATTTGTATGGTTTTTCGCCAGTATGGGTTCTCATGTGACTTTTCAGAGAACCACATTGTGAAAATGTTTTCTGACATAACTGGCACCTGTATGGTTTTTCGCCAGTATGGATTCTCATGTGCCTTTTCAGAGTACTACCTTCAGCAAATGATTTCTCACACAACTGGCATTTGTATGCTTTTTCGCCAGTATGGGTTCTCATGTGACTTTTCAGACTACTACCTTGTGAAAATGTTTTCTGACATAACTGGCACCTGTATGGTTTTTCGCCAGTATGGATTCTCATATGACTTTCCAGATTACTACCCTTAGCAAACCTTTCATGACATAACTTACAACTGTATGGTTTTTCTCCAGTATGGGTTCGCATATGGCTTTTCAAAGAACCACATTCACTAAATGATTTCTGACATAAATGGCACGTGTATGGTTTTTCGCCAGTATGGGTTCTCATATGATTTGCCAGATTACTACCCTTAGCAAACCTTTCCCAACATAACTTACACCTGTATGGTTTTTCGCCAGTATGGGTTCTCATATGGCCTTTCAAAGTACCACCTTGCTTAAATGATTTCTCACATAACTGGCACCTGTATGGTTTTTCTCCAGTATGGGTTCTCGCGTGCCTTTTCAGATCACCACTCCGAGCAAACCCTTCCTGACATAACTCACACCTGTATGGTTTTTTGCCAGTATGGGTTATCACATGCCTTTTCAGATCACTACCCTGAGCAAACCCTTCCTGACATAACTTGCACCTGTATGGTTTTTCGCCAGTATGGGTTCTGATGTGCTTTTTCAGAGTACCACATTCACAGAAAGATTTCTGGCATAACTTACAGCTGTATTCTTTTTCTTCTGTTTGGGTTCTCATGTTCGCCATCAGGCCATTCACTTGATTGATATGGGTTCCTTGAAGAGCTCTCAGGTGATCACTGTGGCAAATGGTTTGTGAAATAATTGACATATCTGTGTTGTTTTAATGTGCTTTGCCAATCGCCAGATTATAGACAAAGTTGGAATTGTATGGCTCTTGATAAGCATCAGCTACTGCAATTGTTGTCTCATAACCTTTCCACACGACCTGTATCCATTTGCTCACATTATCGATGATTCCATTTAAGTTTATAAGAAAGGTTCACGTTTCATCTGTCAGTAGTAGGTTGAAATAGCTGACTATAGCGAAAGTTGTAGTCGAATAAATCCACTGTAATGTTCCTGATGAAGAACAATGAGGTGCAGACCTTTGTAGTACAGCTGCTTGTTGAAGTTCTAACAGAACGTTGCTCGTCTTCCTCACGTAATTGCTAAAATAACAGTAAAACTTCATATTAATAACTGTTCTCCATTTGTAGTTGAGTCACTAGTTAGAAATAATGGCAAGGCACACTTCCGGGAATTCCATAACGAATTCTCTGCTTAGAACCCTAAATGCTACAGCTCTGTCTCAAGACACAGTGTCCTGACACTTGCAATAAGAAGTACATCATTAGATGAAATGTTAACTAAAATAATGCCAATTTTAAATCACACCATCTCATTAATAGTAGTTTGCAAAATTTGAACAGCACAGAGGTTATAAATTCGTAAAAAGGCTATCATATTATTTCATAGTGGATATGATCTAAAACTGACAACTGAAATATGCACAAAACAATTAAGAGACAAAAGGGATAAAATACTTAAATGTTCGGTTTCTTTAAATGTTTAATCAAATGCAATAGCTTATGTGTAGCTTCATCGTCCATTCTTCTGGCTCTTTTCCAAGTGTATGTGATATGTGGAAATGGATCTCATAACAAAACCCGAGAGGAAGGAAACGGGAAACAACATCCCTATCTTTACCAAGCACGATAGAAATGACAAAACGAATACAGTTAACAAATTTAATGGGACTCCTAAGACTACCTTGGGGAGTGTCATGTTCGGGAGGAGAGGTAAGAGGGACTCCTCGGTCGTCAACCAGTGAAACCTCTGCAGATCCTGGGATTGACAGAGGTCAGATGAAAGGATGATGGAGGCTTCACCAGTAAGGGTTAGATATTAGGAAGGGATGAGCAACAGACAGGAGATACGTTGCTGCTGGAAAGGACTGTTGCATAATGTTTAACCAGCATCGAAAGACATAGAGACAGAGTTATGGCTGTTAGAATAAGGCCAGCACCAGATTCAAAGAAGGGATAGAGTAATGATAACAGCCATGGCACTCCCCAAGGTAGTCCAGCAGTATGCGGTTCGATTCCTGCAACCCCCTTCGGGCGGGCGCCTTGCATGGCTGTTTAGTTAAGATATTGATAATTGCACTGTCATGTCTCAATGTAATCTTACTGCGTTTTTTGGTTTGAATTAATAAAGAGAAAGATTATTATTATTATAATTATTAAGTGAATATGTACAATGGATTAAACAGATCTGAGATCTCATAATGTTAACCACAATAGTTTGATTTTATATCAAATTACTTAAATAGATACCACTGAATTGAGAAAATGAAGTTTATTCTAGATTTTTGCAAAAATTTCATCCCGAGACACCATGCACATTTTACAATTCACCAAATAAATCCAACATCATTTATGTTATGCACATATCCAATCGCACGCAACAACTAATGCTAACAAATTATGATTTGGAGGCTTAAAGAATTATATGTAATAATTCCGACATCCACTAATACGTAGGAGAAAACCACTGCAGTGTCTCAGTAAAATAGGGTTCATACCCGTCACTCTTGTTCTCACAATAACTAGCAGACTACTTGTATGTTACATTTCACTTATATGCTATGCTGTAGTTATAATTTCAAATAATTTCCCTTCTGGATACACTAATAGTTTATTATTATACTAAGATATATAAAATATATGCAACTAGAACTGAAATTAAAATTCTTGCAATTCAAATACAAGCATTTTGCTATTTGATATTATGCTAACATACAACCCTCATATCATCAAATAAAAAAATTGTCATTTGTATTAAACATATATTATTTAATTCTTTTATTTCCAGTCAACAATCTCTCTGAAGGAAAGAAACTGAGCGTATATTATGAGCGTTCATCTAGTCAGTAAATATATCATAATCAACTGCAAGCTTATCTATCGACCTAATTTGCGCATATTGACGCATGTCAACGGTGCATGACAAGAAACTGCGTGAAAAATATGAACCTCAAGCCATAAGATCAGCAATTCCCTCATTGACCTAGCTGTCGTTTAGTAAATGTGTTTCTCCTCTAATTTATACGTACAAAGTTAGAGAATCTAACCACGTTTAGCATTAAAGTAAAATTTTCCCATAATCTGGTTCATCCTGCCATGAGCACAAAATGGCAACTGATAAAAGTGTTCCGCAACAATGAATAGTAGGCTGGAGTTTTTGAAAGTATATCCTGTCATCTAGTGAATACATTTTCACGTATAACAACATCTGGGATTTCCGTCATTATTATAATTATTAACTAGCCGTAACCCGTGAAAATCACGCCATATCAGGGAGGATTCTCTCTCTGTTTCTCTGTATCTCTCTCCCTCTCGAAGGGGTTCTAGGACTTTTCGCCCCTGGAAGATTCGCCCCCGGAAGATTCGCCCCGACATTTCGCCCCCCGGAAGTTTCGCCCCCGTCGATCCAGCTTCTAGTCTTAGTTACATTTTCATCATAGATCCCGCTTCTAGTCTTCTAGCTACATTTTCATCGCTAATCCAGCTTCTAGTCTTAGTTACATTTTCATCATAGATCCCGGAGGCGAATTTTCCCGGGGGGCGAATCTTCCCGGGGGCGAAATGTCGGGGGCGAATCTTCCGGGGGGAATCTTCCGTGGGCCAAATTTCCGTATCCCCTCTAAGGGCAGTTGTTGTTTTTGTTAAGTAAGTGTCATATACTAAGTATTATTGTGGTTTGCATTGTCAACGTACAGCTTCCCTTGGAGAGAGAGAGAGAGAGAGAGAGAGAGAGAGAGAGAGAGAGAGAGAGAGAGAGAGAGAGAGAGAGAGAGAGAGAGAGAGAGAGAGAGAGAGAGAGAGAGAGAGAGAGAGAGAGAGAGAGAGACAGACAGACAGACAGACAGACAGACAGACAGACAGACAGACAGACAGACAGACAGACAGACAGACACACACACACACACACACACACAGACACACACAGACACACACAGACACACACACACACAGACACACAGACACACAGACACACACACAGACACACACACAGACACACACACAGACACACAGACAGTGCCAGAGACAGACAGAGCCGACAAGTTACGGGACGGGACATTGCAAATTATGTTGGTAGAATGTTACGAGTCCTATTTCTGAAATTATTGCTGTCATAATATAATACTAAGAATAAAGAAGTGAACAGGAGGTTTGAGCGCTGGTTTATTACTGAACATTAATGCAATATGTAATACCTGTACACCCTATTGGCACGGTGGCCGACTGGTTCGAGCGGTTGACCTGTAACGCTGAGAGTACGGGTTCAACCCTCGTCCGGGGTGGTTTATTTGTGTAAGGACCTTGAGCAAGTTCCTCGCGCACCATTGCTCTGCAATATAATTGCTTCTGCGCCGCCGAGGCGTGAGCACTTCTGAGCTTGGGGCCACCTTAGGAAGAAGGGCTATATCAAAGGCAGTTGTATTGTATTGTATTGTATATTATACTTCCCTAAACGACGCCCGCTTTGACAGCAACTTTGCCTCTCTTGATCTGGTCCTCTGGAAACCGGACTGGGACCTCTTTTGGACTACTCTCTAGAAACCCCCTCTGATTTGACGTAGCGCTCGTGAAAAGGCTGGTGCCCTGCGCTTGGCCTTCAAGTGGCGCTTTAGAAGTTTGGAGATTACGATTATGATTATGATGTCAAAGCTGTGATATCACAATTTCCGCAAAATCATAATCTTTCATCGGCCCCATTCTGCTGCCTTCCTTTGTCCTCTCCATTTTTCTGACCGATTTGACCTTCTGGTTCTCCGTGTCAGGACTTCAATTGTTCAGTCGAGATCCTTGGGTCCTTCCCTTTCGAACAGAATGCCTTCTTCTGTCCGTTCCTCCATTCGCTTGGGTAATCTTTCTTCCTTCTATACTCAAAACCTTCTTGTTCTGTCTGGGTATCTCGCACTGGGAGCGCTTCTGAATGGTCTCTGTCGTGAGAAGCTCTTTAGAATTATTATCGAGTACAATACAAGTCAATACAACTTTTATAAAGGGTTTACTTAAAGTTGATCCACCATACAGCTTGCCCAGTTAGCTACATCGGTAAGAGCGCAGACTGCGTCTCATGCGCCTCTGTGCTAGAGAGCATGATGGCGATCGCAGTTCGCCTCCCAAAGGTGGCTTATTTCAGAGATTTAAATCTCGGACTAGCACGGTCCGCATATGGCGTGGCGCCTATTCAAACGGATAGCAGTGGTGAAGGATCTCACCCAATCAATTCATTGACAAATGTGCAGGACGAGGCCATAATTATAGAAAATCTCGTACATTTACATTTAGGGGCCTACAGACTCGACAGACCTTTCTAGCTTAATCTGAGCATTCCTCTTGCTTAATCTGAGCACATCTAGAAATCTTCTTCATTGCAGTTGTCATTAGTAACTTTTCTTGCGCCGGAGTCAGTGCACAAGATATCAATCGATGGCACACCAAAACCAAGCCGCAATCAGGTCAACAACCAGAAGCTAAGACAAAGACGCAGCCTACTATGGATAAGCAGTTTCAAAAAGGTAAGTCTTAAGTATACGGATCAGTTCGCAAGATATATTTTCGGTTCCTCCACAACACCGCCACTCACCCACCGCCACCTGCTTCAGGCTCCTCTATAGGACTGAAACAGAAAGCAATAATAATTATTGTAACGTGCACAGCTATACATCAGACTTGCCAACATGTACAATGATAACGCACAGTAGCCTTAAAATCATCTGCTTCACTGAAATTCAAGCTTGGTACACACTGCACACAGTGCACAGTAGTTTGAGGAAGAGGGAATTGCTGTAATCAAGCTTTGAATGAACAGTAGAGGTTACAATGGTAGAAGCAGTTTTTTAAATGTCTATCTTGGGCCAGATGCAATGAAGGTCACGAATGTGCATGAAGCAGGAGCGTGAGAGGTTGGAGATGTGTATTGTATTGTATTGCATTTACGAATTTATAAAGCGCCTCTCGCAGTACAACCTAATCAGCGGCGCTCCCAGTGCGAGGAGCCCAGTGAGAAAAGTCTTAAGACAGCGAGAAGTAGCAGAAATGCCCCCAGTTAGGATCTGAGAACGAGTCATGGAAGGAAGATCATTCCAGAGGGACGGGACAACACAAGCGTAGGCACGGTGTTAAGCTATACAAGTCCGGGTCCGAGGAACCAAGAGGTCATGTCGGTCTAAAGAACGGAGAGGACGGCCAGAGGCAGCCGAAAGAGGTCGACAGATAAGATCACAGAGACAACGAGGAGCTTGACCTTGGAACGCTTGAGAGGTTAGGAACAGGATTTTAAACTGGATACGCGCAGTGAGCGGAAGCCAATGCAAGTGCTCAGACATAAAAGTCTAGATATGGGAGTAGCGTGGAAGGCGGGCAATCAGACGAGCAGCTGCGTTTAAACAAGCTAAAAACAAGCTAAACACAAACAAGCTCAGTCTCCCCTACAGTAGATGTGGTTAGAGAAAGAGAGGTGTGGATCACAAATAATAGGCCTACCGATTGCGGACGGGGAATCCGAGTTGAAGGTTAAGAAACGATGACTTACTTGATAGGTGTATCGAAGGGGTTATGACTTTTCTTGATATCATCAGGGAGACATAGGAAGGCTAGGATGAATTCTCTTATGGAAGGGTTAAGGCAGAAGAAATTGGACGACATCCACTGTGAGACTATATGCTAAACACGTTGAAATATTGCATCGACGGTAGAGGGCAGAAGATATCATTTGACATTTATAAGATTTGGTGTGTTTCTTTCTCTACCCAAGTTGCAACTTTTGCGCACTATTAGAATTCATTTACAATTTTTTTCACTCCACCCTAGTGCCTCAGGCACAAAAAAGCTAAGTCTCCCCTACAGTAGGGTCCAAAGTTGCTTAAGCTAGTTTCGTACAGGGATATTGTAACGACGGTCTAACCCTCGTTACTAGAATTATTTAGCGGTAGTTTGTATTGCCTTGTGTCCGTTGATAATACGGTTTGATTTTATAGCGCCTAAGTCGTATTGCGTTTCAACCAGCTTCGCGTCTGTTATTCGCGCGCTTTGCCTACGTCACATAATAGGTTGCTAAGGGGTGAACCGCTCGACGGCCGAGGGTAGCTTCAAAGGGAGACCGCCGCACAGACCTAGCGATACAGAGAGACCGAGTCGACGGGTTAAACGCGCATACAAGAGGGTTCAAAGCAAATGTCGACATGCCGCCTTAGTGAGGGCTAGCACGGACAGCCGCACATCGACATAGGTCAGGCAGACGGTCGAGGCCGATCAAAGGATTATGACCTCCCCGCATTTGAGCCCAGACGCGCAGAAATTGGAGGGGGGTTTGACTTCAAACGGGAGCGCAGTTCATGTGAGTGCAATGTCGTGAGCGGCTTCTTTCAACTCGAGTTGGAGAAACTAAAAATAACTCGGTGACATCCGTCCAAATTGCGGAGGGGTTGAGGCCCTTAGCAACGGCTTTACTATATAAGATTTCGGTCTGAATTTCTCAAAAACACTTGTATTTCGACTGCCAAGAAGAAGGTCGTTAGGTTGCGTGTGTGTTTGGCACACAGAATTTGTGATATTCGGCGTTTGTGTGCCTGGTGGAAACGTGTTTGGCACGTTATCTCTCGCCGATGTGGTCGGCTGGTGTTTGAAATATCAATTGGAATATATTATCAAATTGAGCGAATTTGATGTGCGCCTTTTCTGGAGTCGGATATATCGTGTTTTCAATTTATTTCTGAGCGGAAATTCTGGAATATATTTCGTCTTCTCTGTGGATATAAATTCGATAATTCGGCAATTTGTGGAAATACGTGATTTACACGTATTGGCAAAGGAGATAAGTTCTCACATATTGGAGATATTTGGAGTATAAATATCTTATCGATTCACAGATATAAGTTCTCACATATTGGAAATATTTGGAGTATAAAATATCTTGTCGATCGAGAAATTGAATTGTTCTTCCGGCCTTGTAATTCGTTGGCCGGTGATCTTTATTTCAGCCGGGGAAATTCTTAGATAAAATCCCTTTTACTCCAAGTCAATAGAAGGCTATAATATTAACTTGTTTCTGATAAGTAAGATAACCATTATAACTTGTCTAGAATAATTATATTGCTAGATTATAAGATAGCTTGTATAAAACTGTTGTAAGTAAGATAAGGATTAAAACTTGCATAGATCAGCTTGTATCTCTAACTTGACTATAAGTGTTTAAAACTATAAGTAAGATAGTAGGCTAAACGTGTTAACCTTAGAAATAAGATTATAAATAATACAATTGATCCTTTTTAGTTTGTCAGTACGATAGTACGTATTATTTTCGTTTAATAATAAACTTATAAACTTGTGACAAATTGATTAATATGGAAACTACAGATGTTGAAAGATCTGTATCGCGCCAGTCAGGTTCTAGTTCAATAGTAGAACAGGCTTTAGACCGACAAAGTGTGGTGTTAGAAAAACAGAGTGCCATCTTGGAGAGTTTAGGTGTTGCTCAAGAGCAAGCCTCGGAACGACAAAGCGTTATGTTAGAAAGACAGAGCGCTATCTTGGAAAGTTTGAGTGTTGCTCAAGGGCAAGCCTCAGAAAGACAGAGTGCTATCTTAGAGTTACTGGTATCACGCTTAGAGCGCCTCGGGCCAATGTCTAATAGTAAATTCGCTGTGGAGTCACAAGCGAACCCTGGTTCCAGCGATGCTGGGGCTGCTGCCCATCCGGCAGCCGCGCCTATCCACTCGACCATCAGCCTGGTAAATTAGTATGATAATACACAGTTAAGACACGCCTCTGATCTTAGCCTAGCCAATGACATGGATAGTTCTGACTGGCCTACATTTCGGGCTCCACAGCGATGCGCCGGGTCGTCTTTGGAGTTTGCACGTGCGACAATTGGTCCTAGAAGTGACGTGAAACTTGACGAACTCGCAGGCGCGACAATATAATCCATTTACAATTAGACCAATGCGAAGTATAAAAATTAAATTTATTAAACAAATATAATTATGCTATTTCCAGGAGTACAAGTAGGCCTATGTGCAATTTACGACCTGCAGCTTATTTATTTCAAGGCTAAGAACAGAATTAGGTGATTATAAAAATTTACAAAGACAACAAAACGCCAAATATTCAGGATTCACGACAAACTTGGTTACGCAATAAACATATCGGTAAAAGTGTATTTTAGCGTATAAATTCCTTTATTATCGAACAATTATGGGTACTTGTCGGTTTCACGACCACCAAATTCGTGTCGGTTTCACGACCACCAAATTTTCATCGTTCATCCCGCTCATAGTTTAATTAACATTTTGATCATTCATCCCGCTTCCAGTTTAATTTACATTTTAATCGTTCGTTCCGCTTCCATTTTCATTTACATTTTAATCGTCATCCCGTATCTAGTTTAATTTACATTTTAATCGTCATCCTGTATCTAGTTTAAATTTACATTTTAATCGTTCATCCCGCTTCCAGTTTAATTAACATTCTCTCTCGCTAAGCTAGCTGTCGTTTAGCAAATGTGTTTGTCCACTAAATTATATGTACAGAGTTATAAAATCTAACCAGGTTTGACATTAAAGTAGAATTTTCCCATAATCTGGTTCATCTTGTCATCAGCACAAAATGGCGAGAGATAAAACTGTTTCGCTACAATGAGATGTAAGCGGGCCTTTTGAAGGTATATCCTGTCATCTAGCGAATACATTTTGACGTTTAACAGCCACTTGGATTAACATAAATATATAAATTGTTCGGAGTTCTATTTCTAAAAATTACTGTCGTACCACAGATATTAAATTATTGTAATTATTTACCCTATTTGGTCGTACTATTTTTAAATAGTACTATAAAGAAAGATGTGAACAGAAGGTCGCAGCACTGAATTATGAATGAACATTAATGCAATAAGTACATGTAGGGCCTATACCAAATGTCAAAACCGTGATATCATAATTTTGCAAATAGGCCTAATCGTAATTATTCGTTGGCCTCATAAAGGCTGCCTCGCTTAATTCGTTCTCTGCGTTTTTCTGACAGATTTGACATCCTGGTTCCCCAAGTCAGGATTTCAATGGCTTAGATTAGATCCTTTGCTTCCATAGGTCCCTCTCTTTGGAACAGTCTTCCTTCTTCTGTCCGTTCCTCCATTCCCGTTGAAAATGTTTCTTCCTACTACTTCCACCTCAAAACCTTCTTCTCTCGGGGTATCTCGCACTGTGAGCGCTCCTGAATGGTCTCTGACCTGAGAAGCGCTTTAGAAATTATCGCGTAGCGACGCGTACAGTACAATTCAAAATATCTAAGGTAGCCTAGGGACTTAAAGTTGATCCAGAGTACTGTAAATACGCCAAACCTGTATAAATTTCCTACTTAATCTGAGCACGCCTTTAATCTGCGTAACTGTAATTGTAATTAGTAGGCCTAACTTTCATTGCGCCGGTGTCTAATGCACAAGGCATCGGCTGATGGCACACCAAAACCAAACCGTAATCAGGTCAGTATCCAGATCAGTTCAGTAAGACATTATTTTCGGTTCCTCCACCAACACCGGCACTCACCCACCGCCACCTGCTTCAGGCTCCTCTTTAGTACTGAAACAGTATGCGGTTGTAACGTGCACAGCTATAATAGGCTACATTAGACTTACCACCGAGTAGGCCTACATTGATTACTCAGATTAATTACCGTTTGATCATCTGCTTCACTGAAATACTGGTGCACAGTATGTGATAGCTTAAAAAAACAACCTTGACCTACTTTCATGACCTTGACCCTGATTGGTCGGCCTTTGACCTACTTTCATGGGCGGAGGAGGCCTAACGCATCAGTGGTTAGCATTTGACCTATTTTCATGTCCTAGTTCCTTATTGATCGGCCTATGCTTTTACTTTCATGACCAAGCTCCTCATTGGTTGACCTTTGACTTACTTTCAGGATCTAACTGCTCTTTTTTTCTTCGGCCATTGACTTAGTTCTCTAGTAGGTTGTGGCCTAGTTCCTAATAATATTGGTCGGCCTTTTACACGTTTTATTTGGGCGTGTTAATGCGCGGGCTTTTTGAAATGCATAATAATGTTGAATAAAATAATTTCTTGTAGCAATTTTGAAATAATAATATTTTTATTATTTAAATTATATTATAAATTTATTTTATATTTTGGCATGTATTAACGTTTGTAGAATACTCTTGTGCGACTTATATATCTGCCTGTTCTATTTACAGAGCTTGTCTTTGAAAATGAGCTAGAAGAGCTCTTTGTGTAGTTTAATCCATTAACTATTTTAATGGCAAATGACGCACGTGGCACACATTCAAATGGTTACCTAATCAAAAGCGCAATGGGTTTAATTACATTTTTAATAAAAAATTTAAATACGAAAGTTATTGCAGTCACTTGTTAAATGCAGCACTTACCCCACCCTCCCTTCACCCCAATTTTGGCGCAGGAGGAGGAAAATGAGTTTGACATTAAGGTGATCTATTTTCTGTTATTTCATGTTATGTCACATATGAGATTTAAAATAACGCGCCATGCTGAGTTTGTTTTGATTCAAGTATGAAAATTTTCTCACATTTCCCATGTAAGAGAAGTGCAAAGTATGGTAAATAGCCACTCCTAATTTATGTGAATCCTTAGCTGAATTGCATTGGCATTGCTCAAGGCCATAGTTTGGTTCAAGCCTCTTTCTAATCAATAACATTTAGTGACCATGTATGATGGATGCCTTCATATACATATATGACATTTCTTCTTTGAAAAGACTACTGTACGTCTTTAGTCAAATTTCAGCTTACTAATTACGTGTCCTTGCACATTTTCTCACAATAATTGGCACGTTTTCTGAGATTGATATGTGTAGACCTTACGTTCAACTGCATATTCTGTCTTTTCATAGATCCATCGCAACTATGAACTTCATATTTAAAGTTCTTGAACACATAGTTATCTAGTTCACTAATCGAAATTTAAGCTTGCATACCATAAGTTTCATTCAACAGAATCCACTCTTCTTACTGTTCATAATTACTGTATTTAATAGATCACGAATGCAATGACAGTAGGCTAATAATTATCAATCAGTCTAAAATAGTCTCACAAAATGATATGCAGCTAACCGCTAGAGACTATCTAGTCCAGCAGCACATGTGCAACTAAGTTTAATATTTAACAATGAAATTGTCAAGTATCTATAGTTGAACCCAGAATGAAAGACTTCACTGCGGGATCTATGATGAAAATGTAACTAAGACTAGAAGCTGGATTAGCGATGAAAATGTAACTAGAAGACTAGAAGCGGGATTTATGATGAAAATGTAACTAAGACTAGAAGCTGGATCGACGGGGGCGAAACTTCCGGGGGGCGAAATGTCGGGGGCGAATCTTCCGGGGGCGAATCATCCGGGGGCGAATCATCCGGGGGCGAAAAGTCCTAGAACCGCTGAACCTAGCCACATTGGGGATACGGAAATTTCGCCTCTGGAAGATTCGCCCCCGGAAGCTGGATTAGCGATGAAAATGTAGCTAAGGTTAGAAACGGGATCTATGATGAAAATGTAACTAAAACTAGAGCTGGATTAGCGACGAAAATGTAACTAAGGCTAGAAGCTGGATTAGCGATGAAAATCTTCCGGGGGCGAAATTTCCGGGGGTGAAATGTCGGGGGCGAATTTTCCGGGGGCGAAAAGTCCTAGAGCCCCACATTGTTCTGTGACCCTACTTCTCTGCTGACCGTAACAACCCCATAATCTCCGGTTGCGGACTCACAATGCCCGGAAAGAATGATAAAGTCTTTAGTTCCTGCATGCTTTAAAGGAAAATTTTATCAACAGAGATGATTATGATCTCCAATATGTTTCAAATACCGTGTAATCCTGTCGCGTTTGTGTAGACAAGAATTTCTGGAATTAAAGTTAAGTGATTTTTATTTGATGACTGAGATCCTACTTGCTTTAGCGCGTCAAAAAGTATTCACCAGATGACGGGATATACTGTCAGAAACTCCAGCTTATTTTTCAGTGTAGCGAAGAACTTTACTCGCTCGCCATTTTGTGCTGATGACAGTGTAAACCAGATTTGGGGAAAATAATTCGACTTTTAGTACAAAGCCTGGTTAGATTCTAGAACTCTTTGCATATAATTTAGTTGACAAACGCATTTAACAAACGACAGCTACATGTAAGTCAATGAGAAAATTGTTAATCTTATGGTTTGTGGTTAATGTTTTATCTCCCGCATTTTTTTATTCGACGAACATTAGACCAGTAAAAATGTAAATCTTTTTTATATTGCGGTTTTTTCATTCTGGATTAATAGAAGAAAATACAATACAATCCTACGACCGTAGGAACTAGACTCTACTCATTTTGAATGATTTGATCGGGTGAGATCCTTCACCACCGCTGCCCGTTTGAATGGTTACCACGCCATTTCTGGTCCCTGTTTGATCATGCGGGTACGGACTGTGCTAGGTCGAGCTTTACCATGAATGTCGTTAGACGCAATAATTGCTTGTCATGCACCGTTCTTTATAACTCGTCGATTAATATGCTTAAAGGTAATTGCGAAGACTGAGTGCCTCTCTATATAAACAATATGGTTGCCACCGACTTCGCTCCAGTAGAGCGCCGCTGCCTACCAGCCACATCCCACAATGCAATGCGCTACGTAAGTAAGTAAAACGAACACTTAAGTCAAATGCACACTTTAAGTAAAACGAACTTTAATTTGATTGAAAATTGAAATATATGCATACTTCTTAAGAAATGGTTTAATCCGTTAGATATTAAAAAAATCATTCAGTTGTGTTTGTAATATAAGTGTTCGTTTTACTTACTTACTTAGCACATTGCATTCTGGAATGCTTCTGGTAGGTAGTATTCATATATATATATATATATATATATATATATATATATATATATATATAATATAGGGTGACACGAAAGTTCGTTCACCGTTTTAAAAATGCGTTGTCTCAGTAACGGCTGCATATTTCTTTATAATATTTTGTCAGTACATACATAAGTCAAACGAAAGATACTGGTAAGAATTTGATTATGATCCGGTTCGTGGTTGCCATTATTTATAAGAAAATGTAAAGACCACCAGTTTTTGCGGAAAAAAACTGCGTTCATCAAATTAACACAGTAAAGGAAATGTGTAGCCTCGTACACAATAAGACACTGTTGTTACCTAGGACATACAGACGTAGGCTATTAGCGTACAGTATCTCCTTTCTGCTTAATGACATCACCAACATTCTCGAACAGATTGTGAAGCCAGCGTTCGAGAGAGAAAATGACAACGGCAGTGTCATGTAACGAAAGTTATTTCTTGACAATGATCTAGGAGTATTTCAGCAGGATGATGCATGCTGTCATACATCAGCTGTGACGACGAAGTGGCTAGCCCGTCACACATAAAGCCGAAGGATTGGCCACCCAACTCTCCGGACCTCTCTCCTATTGAGAACTTGTGGAGTATTTTATCTCTCAGCGTTTTTAAAGATCCTGAGCCAAAAAACGTTGATCAGCTCAAACGTCGCCTCCAACGAGCGTAGAGATCGATAGCAGTTAGGACACTTCAGACGCTGATCCAGTCTATGCCGGATAGAGTCAGTGCTGTCATTAAGCAGAAAGGAGATACTGTACGCTAATAGTGTAGACTCCGTGAAGTCTTTCGTTCTGGGTTCCGCTTCTTGACAATTTGTTTGTTAAATATTCGATTTAGTTCAACAAATACTTCCTCTGGACTAGATGTTTAAAAGGGCAGTTAGCTGCATATCATGTGGTGAGACTATTTTAGACTAATTGATAATTAGCCTATTCCTGCCATGGAAACTTTACTGATCCGCCGTCTGTTGGATTTATATGGTGCCATGTATGTGGTCAGATTACCCTTCTAGCCCTCTTTGATGTTAGCTTGGCATTCGACTCTGTCGATCATGCTATTCTTCTCCAGCGTCTCTTTGTTTCCTTTGGTAGTTGGCAAACCGTTAGACTACCTATCATCTTTTCTTACTGGTCACTAACTGTGTTTTTGGCTGGTTCCCAAAGGTCCTGTAGTGTCCCCGCCTTCTTTGGTGTACCCCATGGTTCCGTCCTAGGCTACTCTACATGTATGTTCTGTTTACTTCTGATGTCAGCTCCTTCCTACATTCTTGTGGGCTGCTTCATCGGCTTTGTGCTGACGACGTTCAAGCCATTACCAGTCACACAAAAACAACAGCACATTGTCACACATGCACCAAAGTCGAATGTTTCTACATAACACGAGGGCGGTAAAGAAGTTCTTGTCATGGAAGAGTCTTTTCTGCAACTGTGACTGTCAGTAATGGTTTGCCTACTTCATCATTTGCTAATCTGGAACTTCTAAATGATTGGTCTGAAGGTTGCTCCGGGAGGTTGTCATTTAGGCCTAACTCTTCGCACACAAAAACTGAATCAGTTGAGAAATGACATCTGAATATGACTTTGACCTTCAAGATTTATCAGATATGCCTGATTTGCCTTTGTAGATTGACAAATGTTTAGTATATTACATGAGTGATCCTATATTAAGAAAGTGTGGCCTTAATGATGGACATGGCATGTGCCAGATATGCAATGATTTCTTATCCTCGGTTTTCTTTCGTACCGCAAAGGGAATTCAAAAAGACACTGGTTGTTTAGTTTTTTCATCAAAGGCCTTTTCCATTCACCAGGAAATTGGAGCAACTGTTTCAGAACTAAATTGACCAATTTCAGCGTGCTTCATGTATTGTATTTGGATATTTAAACGACTATGCTCCATTTGCCTACAAGGATTTAGATATCGCTGCAATCATTCTGGAAATTCATTCATTCTGGACATTTATATAACGCCTCTTCAAGAGACCTACTCATATGCATGTGGATAGCAACAGGTGTGTGAGGCAACATTTCAGTCCCGAGGCTTTATACATATGGTGAGATTGGATACAGAAGTGGAAAAGAGAAATGCAACGAAAACTTTAGATATATTATTACATTAAACAACTGGGAGCATAGACTTTATGCTGGACCGTGTATCCGGGATAACTCAGGCCACTGTTTGGTACAGAGGCAATCTTTCTGGAGGCACGATACGTCTCTGTGGTTAGCCTACTTCCAATGAAATCGTAAGACATTTATTACTTAGCCATAATTGTCAGAGGTTCCATCTCTGTTATTGAAGCAACAGGATTTCAGGCATAATCGATGAAGACTCCAGCCTCAGTTTTAACTGAGTAAACAACAATAAAACAGCAAACAGGATCCTTGATCATTGAACAAGTATCATCAAACTAAAATAATACAGCTCACTGTGGTCGAATTGTCAACTGTAATCAAACAATTTTATTTCAAAACGCAAAACATACCAAACCAGAAGGTTCTAAAGTGTGCATAATCAAACATAATTATTCATAATTGATTGCCAAAGATTTTCAATAGGTAAAAAGACAATAAGCCATAGAATAAAAATAGGAAAAAGATTCTTGTTCGTGAGTAAGATTAGTAAAAACAACAAAGGATATGAGTAAAAAAAAAACCTGAAGATTCTTCTCCATGGAAATTATATAATTTAAAAAGAAATAGTTCATTATTGTTGAAGTGCTTATATACTTAGACACACGCTCTATCCAATTAAAAATGTTCGTAAAACATCAAAAACATGACCAAAAGGTCCGAAGGGTGTTTAGTCAAACACAAACATTCAGGTTTCTTGTAATTCAAACGCTTTACTTTGGATACCAACATTAATGCCATGGGCATCAATTCATTCGTGTGTATTATGAGGCATTCTTACACTTAACAATTCTGCTCCCTGCTTCGTATCCAAATGCTTCGATCATAGCAGGATATTTTCACATGTTTCAAATAATTTCTTTCAAAACAGAATGTCATTGCGGAATTTTTCAGTTTGCATTATCCTGTCAAACTATTTTGTGGTACAAACTCACGTTATTCTCTTAGTTATGTTCCAGAAACACTGGGAGTTGTATATCTGTGGCTATTACAGTACCTCACTCTCCACTCTAAATACACCATCGCATATTCAACAACCATAACTCAACAGCCTTAAACGATTTTCCGCTCTCAGTAGATAGAACATTTTTCATTTAAGACTTTCTCTGGCTTTTTAAGTGGGTTGACCTCTTGTGAAGCTGCAGAGTAGAATGATTGCAGAATGCTTTCTGGCATAACTTAAACTCGCACAGGTGGATTGTAACATGATTCTGTAATGTAAGATGTCTTGTATAAAAGTTTCCCTCAAGTTTTGGGTTCATTCGTGTCTCATCAGATTTTTTAAAACTGCATTCGAATGTTTCCAGACTGAAAAATTTTCTCTTCAGTATTTGTCATCATTTTTCTGTTTAGATGACAATCGATGTTTTGTCTTAAAAACTGGCATTTTTATATCCAGTGTGAATTATAACATGACCCCGTAGACCAGAAGATCACAGGAACCAATTTTTACAAACTGGATTCTTTCCAGTACGAGTTTTCAAGTAAGTCACGACAAAGGAGATTGCTCGAACTGCTTCAGGCATAAATGACACAGTGAGTGTTTCCTCAGTATGGAGTCTCATGAGAGTTTTGAAATGACTAAATATTACAGAAAATTATGGCATAACTGGCACAGATAACGTTTCTCACAAAGATTGAAAGGTAACTTTGGACATCAGCCTCATACTTAGGCCATAAGAAGACAATACTCCCACATCAAACTCATTATGTTCTTGTGTTTTATATCATGTTCAGGACCTATGAGGCACACATGTACCGTATATGAGAATGGCATTATACAGACTTCAGATGTAATATGCATGGCAGTGCTACTGGGGTTATTTGACATTACTGTCATTCATATGGTTCCAGTCCAGCATGGGTTCCTTTGTTAACCCGCAGAATAGAACTGCATGAGAATTTTCTTTCGCATAACTGGCATTGGTTTTACTTTTCTCCAGTATGGACTCTTCTTAAATTTGGAAAACATCTTCTGCAAACATGACACAAATGGTTTCTGTAGAGAATGGGTTTCCTCATGATGTCTCAGATTTGAATATTGGGAAAAAATGTTTTTACAAGCATGTCACAAGCATGTCTCCTATATGGATTCTTCCATGTGTTTTTAGAGCTGAAGTGTGTGAGAATGTCTTCTCACATGCCTAGCAAAGTTATGGTTTCTCTCAGGAGTGTGTGGTTTCATGACTTCTCGGATGTGAAGCACATGCAAATGTTTTCTGACATACGTGGCAAAGGTATGTTTTCTCTCTGGAGTGAGTTTTTTCATGACTTCTCAGACTTGAAGCGTGTGAGAATGTCTTCTGACATACCTGGCAAACGTATGGTTTCTCTCCAGAGTAGGTTTTTTCATGACTTCTCAGAGGTGAGGCACAAGTGAATGTTTTCTGACACACCTGGCAAAGGTATGGTTTCTCCCCTGTATGTATTCTCATGTGCCTCTTTAGATAACAACAATCATTACATTTGAACTCACAGAACCGGCATTGGTACGGTTTCTCTCTGGTATGAGTTCTAACATGCTTTTTTAGACTGGAAGATTCACTAAATCTTTTTGGACAAACCTGGCATTGGTAAGGTTTCTCTCCAGTATGGCATCTAATATGAACCCGTAGATGGGAAGAATTTAGAAATTCTTTTTTACATAACTTGCACTTAAATGGTTTCTCTCCAGTGTGGATCCTAACATTATAGTGTAGCCCGGAAGATTGAGCAAATTTCTGTGTACATAACTGACAATGGTATGGTTTCTCACCAGTGTGGATTCTAATATGGGTTTGCAGATGAGAAGATTTAGAGAATGTTTTCTGGCACACCTGGCAAAGGTATGGTTTTTCTCCAGAGTGGGATTTTTCATGACTATTCAGACCTGGGTTGTATGAGAACGTTTTTTGACATATATTACAAACGTATGGTTTCTCTCCAGTGTGTGTTCTTATGTGTCTCTTTAAACTACATTTGCGATTAGTTATGAATTCACACAAATGACATTTGTACGGTTTCTCTCCGGTATGAATTATTCTTGCATGATCCTTCAGAGGGAAAGATAGGGAAAACCTCTTCGTGCACATCTGGCATTGGTAAAGTTTCTCTCCAGTATGGATTCTCTTGTGAATCTGCAGACTGTAAACTGTAAGGTCGTGAGAATGATTTCTGGCAAAATTGGCAGAGATTAGGGTTTTCTCCAGTATGAATTTTATGTGGTTTTATAAACTGGAAGACACTAAAAATCTTTCATGACACACATGACATTCAAATGTTTTCTCTCCAGCATGGGTTCTGGTGTGTTTTTTCAAATATGAAGAGTTTTTAGGAACCCTGCATACTTGAACACTTTATTACATAATTCGCATTCGTATGTCTTTTCTTTGGAATGGCTATGACTATCCTGCACATTTGATTTCCGACATAACTGGGAACTGTGCATCTTCTCTTGCATTGCATTTCCAGTGGAACTTGCACAAGAATGCTTGGAAGAAATGTTTTCCGACATCAGAAGTGACTGGTAAGATTTCTGATTTTTGTGTGTAACGTCTGATTTTCGACAGAATTTAAGTTTACATTTCAGATATGATTTCCACAGAGCCAGAGCTTTAAGACTGATCTTCGTGCATCTTAGTATGGACTGGAAAAATTCACAAACCTTGTCACTTAATTATTGTCTTGTTCAGTAGGCATATTTTATTATTACAATATAGAGTTCATAAAATCTGGGTAATCTATCGTTTTAACACAATTACTTATTTTGGATTTCTTCCACTATCGTTTTAGCGGAATTAATTCAATTATTAGACCAATTTGTAAAAACTTACCATACTGAAAATTTTTAGTTATATTATTTAAATCGCTGATCCCGCTCCTAGTTTTAGTTGTATTTTAATCGTTGATCCAGCATCTAGTTTAAGTTATATTTTAATCGTTGATCCAGCAACATCTGTATTATCTCCATTCAGTACAAAACCAAAACAGCAAAATTTATTTATTTATCTCATTTATTAATTCGTTTAACCTGATGTAATAATACAAAATTCATTGTAATAGCAATAAGACACTAATATACATACAGCATTTCAGAACGGACAACGATTCCGTTTAATATTAAATTAAACTTTTAAATGATATTAAGTAATAATGAGGAACGCAACAAACCTTTTTAAAAAAAAGGATGTGTAGTCCAAATGTTTAAATGAGTGCACCTAGCCTATAGCCTACCTTTTAAAAACGTTTAAACTTGATACGCCTATCGATGGGGAACCCATGTAGGCCTACCTAGCTATGTGGCCAAGCTTTGGAACCTAACCGAGCAACAGTGCCTCAGAGTTTGAAACGTTTGCACTCACAACTAAGAGACCAAACAGATTTTCCTGAGCCAGATAGGGTTCCTAGAGAAATAATAATTAGAAAACGCTTTTCACTTAAGGAATGTACTTCTGATTGCTGGTCTTGTTCCGTTTCAGCACGTAGCGACTGGCGCGAGAGGTCGCCCAAAGGATGTAGGCGCGGCTAATCTATGGAATTGAAACTGACAAGTCCTACCAACAGTGAGCTAAACTTAGAATACACTTGCAGCTCTGCAATATGTAAAATTTTCAAAATCTGTCATAGTAGTGCTGCATCGGTTCTGCACTTCATGCATGAAAGTAATATTAAAGACTGTTGGTTATCTAGAAGACTGCGATTTATTCAGACTTGCTTTTCAAACGACAATGACGTTGTGAGATTTGAGTGTTAGGCTACCCCTCAAACACCATAAGTGATTGAGTATTTTGTTTTGCTTTTCATATTCTTGTGTTGTGCTACCAATGTTTGGTGGATTAGAGATATCCGAGGAGTGAGGCGTGAAACCTTCAAAAAGTCTAATTTGTTTATTTTCACAGCAGCACATTCGTATTGCAATGCATGCAGTCTAATTTAATGTCGGGAAAAAGGTTAGCGCACGAGATCGCACCTGTACCTACCTTTAGGCTTCAAGAGCAGTTTACTATCGGCAGCTAGCAGTGGCGAAGGTTAAGTTTCGTGGACGCCAAGCAGTTCATAATTTATATCTACTGTATTCGTGTAGCGAGATCAGATACGTTCTGGCAAACACATTCGCGAGAGCAGGTATTTAATGTGCGTTGCGCTGTTTGTGCGGCTCATTTCAGATTGAATGACCTGACGAGCCTATTGAGTGCAATTTAGAAGATTATTTATCACTCAGAAAATCAAGCAACTGCTTTGGTAGAGGTCGTTGCTAAGAACTCTTTCGTTGTAAGGCTTTCATTCACATGTAGCGAGACTTTAAACGGCAGACGAAGATCGCAAGCAGGTGAGGCATTTTTTCATTATTAGCACTTAGTTCAACCGCCAAGACCCTAATAATTTGGTCTTTACCTTACACGTCGCCTCCAAAACAAGTAAGTTTACGAACACGATACAACGCTCCAGCTATTGGTGAAAGTATGCATTCCACGATCTTGTTTTCATGTTAGATGACTAAAATTAGAAATTGTAATTAGAAATAAATGTTAGCGACAATATATCGTAGCGCGAAAAAAATTTTTGACCTCTTTTTTCACCAGATCAGTTCAAAACTCTTTTTTCACCAGATCAGTACCAAAATGTCCCCCCACCTGTCAAACAAGATCGCCGCCACTGCCTACCATTAAATAAAATTAATATCACTAATTTTCATTGCAGCTTTGTTGATCTAATTTAACACATTCTGCGGATTAGTGAAGATGACGGAAGCGGAAAATAATGCCGAAAAACAACTGAGAGAAATAAGAGAATGTCCAATATGCAAGAATGCATTCACGGATCCAAGAATGTTGCCATGCATTCATACATTCTGTTTTGAATGCGTGAAAAGTACTACAGAAACGGTACAGAAGAAACCAGGAGAGACGATGCCTTGTCCATTGTGTAGAAAAGAGTTCACCATTCCACAAGAAGGAATCGTCGGTCTGCATCGAAATTTCCTCGTGGAAAACCTCTTGGAGTTCAACAGTACGATGCAAAGCAACGATTTCAATTTGAAAATTGGAAGCGAGATAGAGAAAGAAATGAGACAAATGACTAACGTGAAATTCTGCACCAAACATACTCAGAAACCTTTAGACTTATATTGCCAATGCTGCAAGACAATCGTCTGCGTTTCTTGTTTTGCTGAAAGTCATAAGTTTCATGATTGCAAAAATGTCAGCACAGTCAGTGAATGGTTCAGCAAAAATATTAGAAGTAAAGCTAGAAAGATATCAAATTACAGAGATGAAATGCTGTCAATTAGAAAGATAAAGGTGGAGAGAAAATCAGAATTTCTCAAGAAAATAAGAGAAATAGAAAACGAAATTCATAAAAGAAACCACGAACTAAAAGATATTATAGATAAGCACACACAATCTCTCTTGAATGAATTATCTGTAGTGAAATCAAATCATCTTAAAAAATTGGAGACTGAAATGGAAGAAATTGACAGATGTTGCACAGTGCTGAACGCTTTTGAAGCTGATTGCAATGCGCTGAGATCGAAAGGATCGGCCAGCGACATCTGTAGTTCGGTTGATGAATTAATTGCTGAAGCAGATGATTTAGAAAGAGAACACGAGGCATTCGTTAGTGTTCAACGCCGATCAGTTGTAATTTCTTTCCAAACAACAGATCTAAGTGACGTATTACATAAGTCAAGCAACAACGTTTTGGGACATATAAAAGGTAACATACCGGTATGCCAAAACTTAAATACATTTCTTGTCCTCTTTGCAGTGCGACATCTAACTTTTTAGACTTGGGCTAAAGCTTCATATTTATGGGAATGCACATGCGTCACCACTTCTATTCTGGTTTCGGGGACTCAACTGGTTCTTTCTTAAAAAGGGTTGAGCTGTTGAAATCGTAACTGTAATCGTAATTTCGCGATTTCTACAGTGCCCGTAAAAATATTAATAGGCAGGCAAAGGTTAAATCGGTTCTAGATCAAGATCCAATATATCTGGTGTGGTACGCGCCAACAGGTTGCAAAAATTGACCTTGAGGCTCTGACACTTGAATTTCCATCGGTTTCCTTTGCCTCAGTACGGGATCTTGGTGTAATTCTGGATCAAGAGCTCACATTCATGTGACATATTAATTTGCTTTGTCGGGATTGTTATTATCAACTTCGTCAGTTAAGGGTAGTCTCCCGCACTCTGACTCAGGCGGCTGCTTCCACCCTTGTCCATGCGTTTGTGGTTTCCCGTCTGGACTATTGTAGCGCCCTCTACGCTGGCCTCCCAGTTGCCCTCCTTGGGTGCTTGGACAGGGTTTTGCGTGCAGCCGAAAGTCTTATTGGTCGCATCCCAAGATTTGGCCAGGTTTCTCTTTATATGCGGGATGTTCTGCACTGGCTCCCTTTCCCGCTGCGAATCGCCTACAGGGTCTCTGCCCTGGTTAGGCGTTGTCTGGAGGAACTTGCCTCCTCCCATACCTGCGGGAGTTGTGTCGCCCTACCTCGATCGAGGGTCTTGCGGCGATCTGCTCTTCGCTCGGCTTGCTCCCCAGCACGCGGACAGCAATTATGCAGCGCCGTTCTTTTTCGGTCGCTGGCCCCGCAACCTGGCCTCCCTGTTGCACTTCGCCTGGTCCCTATGACTCACTCTACCTTGTTTCTTACACACTTGAAAACTACTCTCTTTAGCCGTAGTTGGACTAGGAGCGCTCCTGAGTAGATCACCTTGAAGGGACGCTATATAAAAGCTCAATAATAATAATGATAATAATAATAATAATAATAATAATAATAATAATAATAATAATAATAATAATAATAATAATAATAATAATCAAGTCGCATGTCTTCATCCCGCTTGCTATCGAAACGTTAGGCCCATTTAACAACAAGGGCCTTGATTTTATTTCGGACTTAGGCCGTCACCTCACCGAAGCTACAGGCGAACCCAGAGAGACCAGCTTTCTGTTTCAACGACTCTCTGTAACAATACAACGCTTTAATGCCGTGGCATTCAGCGGCTCCTTTGGCAAGGCTGTGTCCGATACTGAAGAGGGGTAGCCGTTCCAGAATAATTACACTAATAATTTCTAAGTCCCTGAGGGAATGAAGTACCTCAGGGCAAAAAAAAAATTAATAATAATAATAATAATAATAATAATAATAATAATAATAATAATAATAGTTTAGGCAGGCAGAAAGCTAAAAATGTCGCAGCTATGACAGCTAAGTTGGATGGTGTTTAAAATTTAAGCGGCGAGAGAGGTAACAGGAAGACAGAGATTCAGGATTACAGTTTTAGCGAAAGACCTGTTACAGACAGATAGCGAGTGGCGAGGTTTTGGCGAGCGAGTCCGTAGGCGCGATTAGAAATTTATCGTAATTCTGGCGAAGTTTTAGCCAGAGAAGAGCAACAGTTATGGCTATGGAGCGATTTCCAAACTTTAGTAATTTGGCATGGGGTGGGGTGGAAAGTGTTAGGTTGGAAAAAACGGCGAGTGAGGAAAGTGGTTGGAATTCGGTTCTGCTTATATTCATTTTTCTTCTGAATTTTGCAAGCGCTACTATCCAATGACCAAGAACAATCGATGAATGCAAGTAATTTCACATGAAGTACTTTTTCAAGGTGTAAAAGAGTTACCGCGCTGTGGATCCACTATACACTCCGTGATACTACCGGCGTGGTTATCCCGTACCCAACAGAAGTTTAATTATATCCTCCTTAACCCTTTTTCTCGCTTCGTCTCCTGGTCCTATCATCCAAAATTCTGCAAAAGTGTATCTGTGTGATCCTTACTGTCCTTCAGTACCTCCTATAGACTCGCCCCTTTAATTGCACTCCACCACACTCTTGTCCACACCTTGAATTTGTCCAGACCTAATATAGTAATCTATCAGTTCCACCTTAACAATATATAGGCCTAGCACAGTAAACCATTTAAAAGAGAGCTAATGCTTCCTTTGTCTGCATTTCTGCAACGCCGTCGTTCGAACATCTCCATCAAACCAGCACAATTTTCTGCGTATCTTCACCTGCTGTCACTAGGCGATGCAGATGTGAAAGCGCTATATAAATTTCCGAAGTAATACAATACTAATATACCAGCACTATATTTATTGACGTCCGAAAGAGCGTTGTTGTGTTGTGTCTGGAGTCTAGTTGCCTTGAGGAATAGGCAAACTATTACATGTCAATTTAACTGTCAACAATCACCATATTATTTATTTCACTGCTTTCAGACAGAATCCACTGCTTAGGTTGAAACTACGAAGTTATCCTTGGAATTGAACTCATCAGATGAAGGTCCGACAATAAAAATAATAATAAATGGTGAACTCAACTTTCAATTCTTAATGCATTTGCCTTTTCAGTTGAAACAAAAACCACTTCACATTCTGAGAACTACGCAGTTGTCGTGGGAATAAATGATGGTTCGACTATAACAAAAGACGTCATAAAAATAAATCTTCATCGGTCAATCGCAATCACAACACAAGAACAAATACCGACAACAGTGAAGATGGAAGCATTCGCCGCCGTTTACTGTAACACAGTGTACGTTACAGGGATAGGAGCCAGTGCAGATGAAATCTGGAAATACAGCGTGGCTTCTGGTTGGATGAAATGCACTTCTTTAGTTCAAGGCCGACGTAGACACAGCGCAGCGTTTATCGATGAAGTATTATACATCTGTGGAGGATTTTCGGATTCCGATGGAAGCGTTCTAGACAGTGTTGAAGCCTACAATGTCGTCACCAACGTATGTACCTCCGTCGGAAAGTTGATCCATTGTGTCAAGAGCTCTGGTAATTGTGTCCCATACAAGAGCTCACTCTATATCTTCGGTGGATCAGATAGAGATAACAAAGCGTTCAATCATGTTCAAGTGTTCAATACTAAACAGAGCAAATGCACTCTCCTTTCGAAACCAATGCCAGATTCCTATGTTCTGATGCGAGCTGTACTCTGGGAGACATCGGTTCTCTTATTTGGACGCCATACTTGTTTTATTTTTAATTTTGAAACGGAAAAGTGGCAAAAGAGAAGAAAGTTTAAGACTGGCGTTGTTCACTTTGGTGTGACTCTTGAAAACGAACGAGTCTTTGTCATCGGAGGAGGAAACAGTAAACGGGATAAATATGGTAAAACTATATGGAAGTGCAGAGATGACGTCCGTTCTGTCCCTCTTCAGAACATCATCAAGAAGAAACGGATTGATTGGAAGAGTCATGGAAAATTACCAAATCCATGCCTTGTATGCGCTTGTGCAACAACACGATTACCAGTCTAGCAAATAATACCGACCTACGATTAAACTTCTAATGAGCATGCACAGTGGATTAAAGTGTTTTAATCAATCAATCAATCAATCAATCAATCAATCAATCAATCAATATTCGTTTAGTCAGACTATAAGCTGACAAGAACGCAAGTTATTTATATAAGTATTTGCAGTTAGATCAGTTCATATTCTGTGTCATTGTCAGTCAAGGAGATAATACTAAGCCTATAATTAATATGGGATACGGAAATTTCGCCCCCGGAAGATTCGCCCCCGGAAGTTTCGGCCCCCGATATTTCGCCCCTGGAAGATTCGCCCCGGAAGCTGGATTAGCGATGAAAATGTAACTAAGGCTAGAAGCGGGATCTATGATGAAAATGTAACTAAGACTAGAAGCTGGATTAGCGATGAAGATGTAACTAAGGCTAGAAGCTGGATTAGCGATGAAAATCTTCCGGGGGCGAAATTTCCGGGGGGCGAAATGTCGGGGGCGAATCTTCCGGGGTGAAAAGTCCTAGAACCAATTAATATGCATTTATGTAAAGGGTCCGAGATATAAAAGTTCGGTCATCGTTTAGGGGCAGGTTGAAACTATGGGCCAGAGAGGGCTGAAGTGATAATGACGTGTCCGGTTCACAGGGCAGTATGTGTGGAAGACAT
Source organism: Allolobophora icterica (assembly GCA_963556255.1). Classification (NCBI taxonomy): domain Eukaryota; kingdom Metazoa; phylum Annelida; class Clitellata; order Crassiclitellata; family Lumbricidae; genus Allolobophora; species Allolobophora icterica. The sequence goes on along the minus strand of OY744611.1, from coordinate 1,009,183 downwards.
GGATTTGGTCTGTTACAATTGCTCTTATCAGGCTTTCACCCGCAATCCTAGCCAATTCTTCGGGTCCTGGGGCTGAGAAGCTGAGGAAAACACTGCGCCTCATCCTACCCAACAGTCGGTCGTTCCGATGCAATGCAGGTGTGTTTCACCACAAGACCGGGGAGGCATACATCAGGGAGGCTACCGTTGTAATCCTACCAACAACGTGTAAGGCATCAGTCCACGCGAGCAAAGGACCCGGAGGGCATGCGTGGACGAACAGCAGGCAACAGGGACCTCATCCAGATGAGGCTTCATGCTAAGATCTCTGGTGATAGTTACACCCAGCACACGTAAAGATTCAATCCGCTCAGCACCCGAGATACTCTGAGGGATGAGGAAAGACTCATGACCCCCTGCGCGAGTCTTGGATGGATTCAGTCGGAGATTGTTCTCCTCTGCCCATGTTGAAATATGGGTGAACTGCGATAGGGTGTCACTAATGTTCTTGTCAAGGTCAGTTGACTCCATCCGAGTCCTGGTTGTAACTCTCCTATCAATTCTCTGCATGGCTCCCATATCGAGACCGTTCTCTCCGCATCCTCATCCTCGACATATGCGCTGAGGGTTCTCATGTATCACGACCTCCCCCAGGGCCCAACAGGACGTGGCAAGGGCCAACATCGTCTCCCACCTCTTCTACGCTCCACTAGCGCTTAAGAGCGATGCAAGATCCTAAAGCTGAACTCACGAATGAAACGCAATGGTTTCCTCCACCTCTCAATGCCTAATGCGGCAATATGGGCAAGGGAAGGCAAAGCCAAGACACTAATCTCTCCGTTAATTAACTACAAATAGCCACCTAATATCCATTATGGGATACGGAAATTTCGCCCCCGGAAGATTCGCCCCCGACATTTCGCCCCCGACATTTCGCCACCGGGAAGATTCGGCCCCCGGGAAGATTCGCATCCGGGATCTAAGATGAAAATGTAACTAATACTAGAAGCTGGATTAGCGATGAAAATGTAACTAGAAGACCAGAAGCGGGATCTATGATGAAAATGTAACTAGAAGACTAGAAGCGGGATCTATGATGAAATTTTAACTAAGACTAGAAGCTGGATCGACGGGGGCGAAACTTCCGGGGGCGAATCTTCCGGGGGCGAATCTTCCGGGGGCGAAAAGTCCTAGAACCATCAATTATACCTAACCTTCACAATTTGATTCTCGAGTGTTTAATGATATTTAACCTCTGCTTGCGACTTGAACCTTACTTCCAAATTTAACTGCATCTCAAGGCAATAATATAGGATAATAGTAGTGTAGCGAACAGCCTTTGTTGGTCAGATCGCCCTTTTTGCGGAAATGCGCTATATAAACTTAGCAGATGGGCGGCGCTTGTGTTACTAAAGCTAGTGTTGCATGCTAGCGAGGCAGGTGCAGTTTAACCTTTTTTGACCCAACGTTCCCAAAGTGGAACACCTTATTAAAACATCTTGGGGGACGGTGAAACAGACTATAAGTCATCTCATAAATATTCATTGGCTTGATCGACGATGGAGAAGTGTTTATTTACTTTGATTTCGAGTCTGGATTGGTAAATTATAATTATAATTTAGGTGCAAATTGGACAAAAATTGACGTTTTTAGTTCTAAATATTGAAAATAATTGTACGTTACAAGCACGTGACAATTAATTGTTTTTATTGTAAAATTTGAATGAACTGTGTTTATTGTGCCTGTGTATGGTCAAATATTTCAGTGATAGTGCTTTATGCATGAGCAACGTAGCTGATTTTATATGTGTTCCACTTTGGGAACGTTGGGTCACTGTCCTTATACGCACCACTATTTTACGTTGATACTGAAAATTGCCTTTGTAACTCCACAAATAGGCTACATTGATTACAATTATTATTATTAATATTAATATTATTATTATTATTATTATTATTTATTATTATTATTATTATTATTATTATTATGTTAGCCTACCGGTTGGTTTTCCGAAACAAATTAGAGGTTTGTACAAATATTTTTGTGAGGTGAGTAGGACTATAAATTATGATCCCTAGAGGTGAGTACACGTTGTATACCCGCATATACCCTCGACTACAGCCCTGGTTATAATTATCATTGTAATAAAATGTATTTATGGTGTCATCAGGACGTATAGTTAGGTGCAGCTTGGATGGGCCCGCCGTTTCTCGACCCCAGGCAGCCCCGACATGGTGCCCTGCTATGCGACTGCATTGAAACACTGAAATGTTATCGACATGCTCTGGAAGAGGAAGTCTGTCTCGCGGGCGTCGCCAGGGGCTCACGTCAACCGAAGGCCGATTTGAGAAACGAAGGCGAGACCTTTTCAATTAGTGGGATCCAGTGTCTCCACGGCGATCAGCATGAAGGTGTATCATCTTGGGCTATGAATATGTTTTGTCCTTCCTTGTAGCCGCCCTCTCAGATGACCCTCTGGCCGCGACCGCTGTCTCAGGGGGATATGATGCAGCCACCGTTTCTACCTACCACGGTCGCGTCCCATGTAAGAGGGCGTCTGCCACTCCAAGGGATTAGAGTCTCTTCCCTTCGGACTGGGTCATGCCCGACGGCTCCCTGATCGCCGGGTACCCGCTGTATTTAGATTTCGGTGAATAAGATCGTTGATAGCGCTGTGGCTGGTCTGTCGACCGAAGCCCAGCGATCACGAGAGGTCGTGCGAGACCTGTGTTTCGACGCGATGTGGTTTGTAACCTTCTGAAGGGTGTGCCGCGTCAACGATTGAGCGGTCGGACAGCACCGGTGCTTGCGCTGCTCCGATATGATGTACTGAACCATGTCACTGAGTCCACAACACAAGGTAGATGCGGCTACTGCCGCAGCAACACTAGGAAGAAGTGCGAAAATGCGAAAAGCGTCTCCACGAAGAGTGCTTTGAAACATACCATACCAAGGAACACAGTCGACTTGGCAGTGTCTAATTCTACTGAAACTATTTTAGTTAAATGAAATATTGATATTTTTTAATCATAACTTTTGGACATTGCATCTCTGCATTATTTTGAAAAAGTTACATTTTTACTAATGCATGGTGCTTATGATAGTCAAAGTGACCCAACGTTCCACTTTGGGAACATATGCAAAATTCTGACATGAACTGAAAATAAATTATTTTTGTTAATGATTGCCTTTATATAGGTTGTAAACTGCATCATAACTAAATTCAGAAGTGATTACATAACAATTTCAGTATCTGGGATGATAAAGGTTAATATGTCTGTCGAGCCTGGAAGAAGGACTGGGCGGCCATTGTTGTGATCTTGCAATATCAGATTACGACGAATAAACTTTAAGCTTCTAATTTTGGCTATATTTTAATCGTTTTGTATAGCGCTAGCTCATTGCATCTATACCATTTTGTCCGTACCATTTTATCCGTACCATTTTATCCGTACCATTTTGTCCAATATCATTTTGTCCTTAAACCATTTTGTCCATACCATTTTGTCCGTACCATTTTGTCCTTATGTATACACAATTTTGTCCTTAAACCATTTTGTCCATACCATTTTGTCCGTATCATTTTGTCCTTATGTATACACAATTTTGTCCTTAAACCATTTTGTCCATACCATTTTGTCCGTATCATTTTGTCCTTATGTATACACAATTTTGTCCTTAAACCATTTTGTCCATACCATTTTGTCCGTACCATTTTGTCCGCTACCATTTTGTTTGTCCGGTCACCGATCAATCATTAGGGCCTAGCCCTTTTAATTGCAAGCAGCCTACCGATATTATATAGGCCTACTCGTCATTTTGGTTTAATAACCAGATATCTGCCCCTCCACCTAAAGGTAGATCGATGCCAACGGCCTTGGTAACCGTTAAGATGTCGTTAAAAATGAAAACTAATATTATTTTAAATGACTTTGGTTGATAAAATAAGCATCTTGTCGGAATTGATATTCAGTGAAACGCAGGAAGAAATTGAAATTCCAAAGTACTTATCCACGGAATGTTTAGAATGATAAATACTCGGATCAGTACAGAGAGGTCTATGGGGTTAGTAAAGATTGAAGATAATAGGGTTTACTGAAACGTAGAATCTTTGTATATAATAGGACTGTAGCAGTCTTGGATGAAGCGCTCTCCATGGGCAGCCGAACGCATGCAGAGGCTTTTTGATCGGTGATATATACTCATGTTTTTCGGAGATTTAGCAGTTGTTTTCGTGCAAGTATTTTGGACCCTTTTAGCTTCGTGAAGTAGGCCTAATTATGATGATGATGATGATGATGATGATGATGATGATGATGATGATGATGATGATGATGATGACGACGACGACGACGACGACGACAACAACAACAACAATAATAATAATAATAATAATAATAATAATAATAATAATAATAATAATAATAATAATAATAATAATAATAAAATACTGTGTTAGCATATGAAAAACTAGGGAATAAACAATAAAAGTTTGACGATGAAATCGAGACAGTTTCATGGCGTTTTAGACAAATGCGGTCTTTTCACAAGCAGCAAATTAGATGATTTATTGATCACTAGCCGAGCCAAATCCTCTTTTCATGACCACGACGTATGCATATCAATGGACCGTCTTTTTCTGAATGCGTTGTATCCGGATGCAATAAATAATGCAGTGGCGTTTTTTCTGATCAGATTGTATTGGCGCGTGTTGGTTCAATTGCGTCGGTATCCAAGCGTTACGAGACCACGTCGCAAAGACCAAAATTGCTTCAGGGTGTCATACAGTAGACGGTATAATGAGCTTATATAATGCTTGGAATGTAATTATAATATTTACTATATTTAAACTATGTAAAATTATATACTATAGATAAGACTGTGTGTGTGTGTAGGTGTGTGTATGTGTGAGTCTGTGTGTGCTTATGTGTGCTCATGTGTGCTTACGTGTGCGTGTGCGTGTGTGTGCTTATGCGTGTGTTTTTGGCTCGCTATTTCTCATTGGCTTTCCAGAATTTCGATCTCTAACAGATCTTCACCTGGCGACTGACTAACTGCACCTCAGATTCACATTTCTGTGTGACCTTGCGCGTGTTAAAAATGAAATAATAATAATAATAATAATAATAATAATAATAATAATAATAATAATAATAATAATAATAATAATAATAATAATAATAATAATAATAATAATAATAATAATAATAATTTCTAAGTCCCTGAGGGAATGAAGTAGGCCTACCTCAGGGGAAAAATAATAATAATAATATATTCGAACAGTTAGATACGAAAAAACACAACAACATTAGTTGAAGAATCGATGCTAATATTATATGAAGCTCTAGATTAATATTATTAATAATCAAAAACACTTGTTATCCAGCAAGATACATTTCGACTCAATGACTCGAGGAATAGACATCATAATAGCTTAGACGCATTTCCCTAAAAAATCTGCTTTTCTAAAACTGGTTGCTAACCACTTGTGTATAAAGGACACGGTGTCCGACTTGCCACAGTGATCGCCGTGTCACGCGGAGAGTAGGGGAGTACGGGGTTCGACCCTCCTCTCCTCAGTTGTTTACTATGTAGGAACCTTGAGCAAGTCTTTAACTTACAATTACTCAGCGCCATCGATGCCCACCGTGTATGGTCGTGTGCAGGTGTATGCCCTGCTTTGTATGATCAGGACACTTGCTACTATGTGCACCTCACAAAAGCGAGTTCAATTCTGGACATTGGAAGGAGGGTAATATCAAAGTGTAATTTGTATTGTATTGAAACTACACCAAACGTAATTTCAAAGTATTAACAGTTAAACTGCTTTAACGTAGATACCGTCCATTACTCATCTGGAGTATTAAATAAATGGAAATATATAAATTTTATATTATTATATATCCATAATAATATGTAGATTTGTATTATGTAGATGACTTGTATATGTAGATGTTCCGTTAAGACTGATTGCTTCGTGAGGTCTTATGTCTAGATATGGTTCCTGTATGGATATAATCATCGTTGCCTCCCATCCTTTGTTGTTACAGATTTCAAAGAAGCGACGTTGCTCTGCGCCGAAGTCTATTAATGCGTCACAAACGACGAAAACACCGACGGCCATTGTTCGCATCCAGGAAGTCGCTGTAGGCGTACTTTCGCTTCCGGTCGGCGGAGTACAGTTACCCGGATGTTTGACGGTGGGTGAGACGGGCGCATGTGCGTGTTATTGTGGCGGTCAGACTGAGTCACGATGGATTTGGCATATGACATTGGATGTGGTAAGGTCCGATTGAATTACGTAAGGTAAGGTAGGTGATGTAAGGTAAGACAAGATACTATTATGAAATGCAAAACAGGGTAAGGTGTAAAGCAAGGTATAACAGCAACGAAACGCGATGGAGTGAAGGTAATGTAACATCAGGTAATGCATTGTTAGGAGAGACAACGCAACACAGGATAAGCCAAGGTAAGCTAAGCTAAGCTAAGCTAAAGAAGATTCTACAATTATTCGAACATTCTATAGATGGCGCTACTTCACTTTTTCGCCTCTACAGAAAAATATCACAGTTTCCCATCCTGGGCATGGCAACAGCACTTACCGCACCCCGCCCATGTCTATTATTTACTTCGATGCTAGCGGGCGATCGGAGGTTTCCGCTTCCTGGGAAACCATGGATCAGTGTGACCGGATGTCATGGGGTGGAGGGTGGCATGGATTCCGGATGTACCGGAAATTAAAGCCCGTGACGCTGGCTTTTAGTCGGCGTAGACTGTGGACCGTGGAACGCGGGAGGTACAGCTCAGCGATCGGCGACAGAATCGACCTGTCTTTGTCATCTGAGGACAGAGCGACTCATCATGCACATACAATCTCAGACGGGTGTGGAACGATCGCACGGGGTGCGGTAAGCTTAGGTTCTCTAGTGCATAGCGATTAAATCGGATTAATTGAGCTGATTTTAATTGTAATAACTTATTACATAACTAACTTCCTCGCTATAGTATGAAGTTGCTGTCGGTGAGAAATTATTATAATTTTTACCCAGCACTTCGTCTACTGATCTGGATTACGACCTCATTAAAGGTTTTGATGCGTCATCAGTTGATGACTTGTGCATTATAAACAGACGCCATAGAAGTTATTAATTACAATTACAATTGCCCTCAGCTGTACTGCTCAAGGTAGTTGTTATTCAGACCCAACTTGTCTAGAACTCATCTCTCTCTCTCTCTCTCTCTCTCTCTCTCTCTCTCTCTCTCTCTCTCTCTCTCTCTCTCTCTCTCTCTCTCTCTCTCTCTCTCTCTCTCTCTCTCTCCTTTTGTGTCTCCGTCTCTGTCTTTCTATCTGTCTCTCTCTGTCTCTTTATCTATCTATCTATCTATCTATCTATCTATCTATCCATCCATCCATCCATCCATCCATCCATCCATCCATCCATCCATCCATCCATCTATCTATCTCTATTTATATCTGTCTCTGTCTCTCTATCTTTGTCTCTGTCTCTCTGTCTTAGAGGTTTCTGTACAAAGCCGTTATTTTACGATTATAACTGACAACGAATGAAGTGAGAGTGAATGTAGAGAACATTCTTCTGATCCAATTTGGAAAGAACAGCGGAGTCTGATGATGACGCTGAAGAAGCACTTCGTTTTGCTTCTGGATTAGATTGAATTTGCCATAATTTCTAAGGATGCTCTGGGTAAATTCTATGGCCTTTATATAGCGCCGTTCTTTTGATAAGTACAGACAATAATCGTTTCAGGTAACATTGTCTTTTGCCTTAGCATTGTCTTGGTTTCCTTCCCAGCTATTTTCACCTCTAATTAACTTCTTATTAACCGCTACTTTCTATTATTACCTTATTACCGTTCCATACGTCTGATCCTACATCTATCGACAAACGTATCCGTGTAATTATCTTCGGTTTAGTTAGTTACCTTCTTTATCATTACCCAAAGTGTTATTGACATCGATGTCATTGTCTCTCCTCGCTGTAATTACCTTCTGTGTCATTGTCTTCGTTTTTCTTGCTCTTATTGTCATTATCTCGCTGGATTTACCTTCCTTATGAACGTTCGATGCATTTACCTTGTTTTTCTCCCAGATATCCTACCTGAGCCTCCGTTAACATTTTCTACTAACCGCCAACGGCAATATCTATCGTTAGCGAAATGTTATTCTATATTTATGACAAATCGTACACCACCCGATGCGATTTGATCGAATAGAGACGCAGGCCGCAGGCACACCAGCAGGTGCCCGTTTTGGTCTCCCTTCAACCCTCCCGGCTTTTGCAGCGATCTCTGTCGGGGTTAGGAAAGGGTGAGGGTGAGCGGAGCTTGACGGGTGCGGGGCGACGCGCGCGAGAGACATCCGTCAACTGTCGTGAGAAAGTTGGGTTTGGGGCGGAGTGGGGTGCATTGACTGGGTACGGGAAGAGCGCAGGATTCCCACGCGACGATTTCGGGGAAGAGAACAGGTGGTCGCCGGGATCGTCACGACAAGAGATTGCTTTTCTCACCGTCTTTCCTGGGAGCGTCGTCCGTTCACGAGAATCAAATACGTCGTCTGTCTGTTTACCTTCTCGCACCTGTTGCACGTCGACTAATTAAGAGCTTTAGACAATTTTAAATAACCTTTCTTCGGAAAGCTTCATCATCCACCGTCATAATCATCAACTGCAGCAGCGTCATCGGTCCCTGGTGACAGCCATAAGGCGGCGATGGGTACGAACAAACGCTCCAATTGTCCTCGGTCATTTGTTCATGTCAATTGCTCCTCTTAATGTTAGTCCAAGCGATGTTACATTTCTTACATTTATATTGTCTATCCAGCGTAGTCTTGGTCTGCCTTTCTTTCTTTCTCCTTCGAATCTTGCATGTAGTACATTGTGTGGGATTCAATAAATCGAAATTCCTTGCACTCGTCCACACCTTGTACAATTTACCTTCCATTAATTACCTTATAACAACTTACCTTTCCTTGATTGACTTCTTAAAATTTATCTTTCCTTAGTTACCTTCTTAAAATTTACCTTTACTTAATTACCTTCTTACAATTCACCTTTCCTTAATTACATTCTTACAATTTGCCTTTCCGCCATTACCTGCTTACAATTTACCTGTCCTTAATTACCTTCTTAAAATCTACCTTTTCTGAATTACCTTCTTACAATTCACCTTTCCTTTACCTCGCCGGTACGTTAATTACATTCTTGCAATTTACCTCGCCGGTACGTTTCCTCTTACAATTTACTGTACTTTCCTTATACCTTGTATTGTCGTATCCTAGTCTGAAAGACCCGAACGAGGCTGCAGATATAGAGTGATTACCTTTAACCAAACGCCTACAGCCCAGGATTGTAAACCTGTCCATTTACCTAACCTTATGTTACCTTGTGCAACTCTTATGAAAGGCGTTGTAAGCATTTTACAGTTGCAAATATAACTTAAAACCAGTCCTTATTTTCCAAACTTATCATTACTTACGAGGTCGTCTGACTATCTTTCTCTGATCTAGCACTAGAAGTATTCTTATTAACGAGCTTTTGGAACCCCCTCTCCATGTGTCTGTCCGTCCGGCTCAGTATGTTATTGTATTTCGTTCTTGACTTAAGACATACCTCTTTCGAATTGCTTATCCATCATATTGGACTGATCTTCTGGATATTGACCCGAGTACGGCATCGGCTGATGTCTTGTGCATTAGACATTGACGCGATAGAAGTTACTAGTTATTGTTAATATTAATTATAATAATATTATTATTATTTTCCCGAGGTACCTCAGATCACTCAGGAATAAAAAAATCCAGACAGTACAAAAGAATATTCTGGGAGAGCTAAAAGTCGTCATTCTAAACTTGTCAATTACCTATAGTGGGCCTGACGTTATCTTTGACTGAAGCACCCGGAAGACAGAAGTATAACCCAACACCCGGTCACCTTTCTTTACATGCGTGGCTCCACAACGAATAACCATTGTCACGTCAAGCGAAAAATTCGAACCTGTTAGCAGCGATGATGGACAGAGACTTTGTCAATCTGGAAGTCAGGGAATGTTGAATTTAAGGATGAAGTCATGTCAAAGACAATGGCTACGAAATTTCAACGCCTTTCATACCAACGCTTCCCTTCTTCAGTGCTGCGTTTAGAGCAGACACTGAGAAGTTGGTGTCTACTCTCAGATCTAGGTCTATATGGAAATCCATCCGTGGAGTTGCAGTGTCTGCGACGGCTAGCCAGTGATGACTCACCTGGTTATCTGAGCACCGTTCAGTTATTAATTTTGCTCACAGTGACAAATAAAAGGTGCTACAGCAATATAGCAAAATGCATAAACCTTACATACAAACATGCATATACTTATATACATTCATACAGGCATACATATTTACAAACATACGTACACACGTACATACAAACTGCATACACATATAGTCATGCATGCATACATTCATGCATACAAAGATACATACAAACACACATAAATGCACGCATGCGTTCAGATATAACGTATACAACGTATTATACAAACAGTCAACAAAGCGCTCTACATCGATATGACGTGGGTTTCGTATCTGCGCCGTTGATGTGCGAGAGAAACTCTTTAGTCGTTCAGCCAACCGTGAAGTCTTCATTGAAACCCGATTTTCCGGTGGCAGATGATAAGTTTCAAGGCTGAGCCTTTCAAGTTTCGTTTCCTCCCGCAGCAGAATACCTCAAAGTGATTGAGTCACTGACGGAAGCAGGGCCAGGAAAGCCCCGCTCGGTATGCGGGAAGCATGCACCCAGGAAGGCCATCTGCGGCCCTCTAATTAGCCGGAATAGCATTGCATTGTTTGCTACTCTTGACCATCGCTCCGATGCTTTGATGCTGCCGTTGTAGCGCCGCGCCGTGGCTACATCAAAGGCCACACCTTTGACGCCGACCTTTGATGTCCACCGCGTCGCCATATGGGAACGGCAGGTAGGCAAGGCTTCTGATGGTGTTTAAGGGATTCTTCCTAAACCGTTATAGTCGACTTTGGAAATCATTAGCAGACGAAAACATTTCGTGACCTGAGAATTACATGGCTGTATGTCCATATTTAGTCATTTTGAGTTAAACCGAAAAACAAGTTTGCATGATGTCCCTTGCCAAACAAAATAATTTATTGTTGTGGTAATGAATTCCTTCAATTGAAATAGAAGTCTGGCTTCATTAATTATCTTTATAACGTTGTTGTGTTTATTGAATTTTGAAGAATTCAGCATTTTATAGGATGACCAAGACAATTTTTGGACATACAGCTTTGTCATTCTCAAATTTTATTAATTTATGTAGTAACAATAGAGTCTTCTCATGGTAGAATTGTGAGTATTTATTTTCAATTTGCTCTATTTCTGTATTATAACAGATGTAAATTGATTTCTGAAGTGCATGCATGCTAAAAGTAGGCCCTAAAGAAAAACAATAAAACTGAACAATTTTTGAGGATATTGATAATGTATAAAGTATTAAACCAATACTGTTTAGAAACTAAAAATAACATAAAAAATATTACTAGCACAGTGTTTGTGACTATACCTAGATATATTTTGGACTTTTAGAAAAACCCACTAATGCTGATATTACGACTAGGACTATAGCACAGAGTTAGAGCACGCGTTTTCAATGTTGTTTTTCGTACTGTTCTCAATGTACTTAAGTCTGTTACTTTTGTATTTTAGCTCGACGATTTCTAGCAAGTTTGGTATTCTCATTTGCAAGTTCAATAGTCTCTGTTGATGTTTCTCCAACTTCTTGATTTATATGGTCCAAACTTGATTTCTTTGACATGACTTTCGATGCACTTTTTTTACAAAGTAACTCCATGTATGCTTTGTCTTGCGGTGGCATAAATGCCAACATTGATGACAGGTCTTTCATTTTTTCAACACTCAGGTTTTCTACTTTCGCTATAGAACAAGGCACACTAAAGAGATTGTTCTGCTGATCAAGATGGTTCTTCTGTTTATTACGAAGTTTTTCAGTTTTGTTTAGCTTCTGTTGTAAATTCTCTTCTGACCAATCATTAGAACTGAAGCTTGTCTTGTATTTGATGTTCATAGGTTCAAGGGCTGAATACTGTAATGTCTTCACTTTGGGGAATGGAATAACATCAAACTTGAACTTGTCGGCTATTGACTGAAAATCTTTCATGTCTTCTTTTCGTAGCTGTTGTAGTTTCAATGGTTTGTTTCTTGGACACCTTTTTAATATTCGCACCAAACCCAGTGGACTATAAATTTCTCCATTGCCCAATGCCGTCTCAATCTGACTGTGAAGATTGTCCACTTCCTGTACTTCACTGTGTCCTGGTTCGCAAAATTTCTGTGTAATAGTTTTAACTGATGGATGGTCATGCATAAATAACTTTATTGCAGTTGTCATTATTTTGTTACGATTCTGTGGAACACATGAATCACTCCAGAGTATTAAATCTGTGACTGCTGGATGGTCGGCTAGCACTTTTTCAAGAATAACAACCAGACCGCTAGCTATATCGTTGCCTGACCGGCCACTCAAGGTTTCAGGCCACAAAACTCCATAGGCCTGCTTCATGAGAGAGCAATGCCCAGTCAGATGGTAGACATTCAATTTCCTTTTATAGAAGAAATTTGAGACATTGCCCCGTGGTAACGAAAACACATTTTGCATATCAAAGCAAATAACACAGGCGGTCTTGTCAAGTCTGTCTTTGGCCCTTTCTTCTCTGGTCTTGCTTTTACTTGTGAGATGTGCAGCATTCATCAATGCCTCTTCTTCAGAGGGATTCCTGTTCATTTTGAAGATCTCACATGTGTCGCATCTGTCTTTCTTGGGCTGATGGAATTCTATGTTGTATTCGTGGTTAAAAATTGTGCGGTACATGTGTTCTTTAGCCGGTTGTTGGTCACCTTCTAAGCATTTCTTTGTATATTCCTCATATAATATTTGAAGATTCAAATCACCGCTGAAATATTCTTTTTTCGTGTCACGTCTACAGTAGTGGCTTTCAACTTTTGGAATTGATTCTATATGCTTTCGTATAAAATCTTTGGCCTTAACAAATTTAGTGTGCTGCTTCTTTCCTCTTCTGTATGGCATAGGAATTCCAGATTCATTTTTTGAGCAATGCGATTTTATAATTCTCTTTTCGTCAATGTCGAGTGTTTTGAGGTAAAATTATTTGCATATTCTTGTATCAGTGCCATCAATGGTGAAATAATACGAGTAGCTCTGTTTCTTGCGATTAGGATTTTCCGCTCTCCTGGATCGTACTTTATCCTTTCGGGTTGTTGTTGCAATGTAGAAGTGCCTCTTTTCCTGATCACAGAGTGACCAGTGTTGTTGATGAATGCAAGTACGCCGTTCATCGCTAATTTTCTGTGAGCATTTGAATCTACATTTCAAATGATCAACCTTGCACTTTTGTACAGATTTTTCTGGTTGCAGCTCTCCCCTCACAGTTACATATGATTGACCTGATTGTCTGAGCTGCTTCCGTTTCTCCCCTTTCCATTCATTTGGATTACGCTTACGTTTCCGAGTTAATGGTTTTCCAGTTCGTTGGTGGGTCCTTGCACTTGGACGCACATCATTAGTATTATCAGACTCTACTCCATGATCATCATCATCATCTTCTAATGATACTTTAGGACACTCACAATGAACTAACTTGCCACACAACTCACACAATTCATTTGCATTGTTATCATCAAGCGTTCCGGTTGCAACAAGATTCGATTCTTCTTCCTGAACTTCTTCTTCCACTGCTTCTTCAATTCCATTAGAAAACAGTGTTTCCGCTTCCAATATTTCTTCTTCTTGCAGTGTTTCTTCCAGAGTGAAGTCTTCATCACTGCTGTGATCATAACTAAAACAAAAAAATGTGAATCAGTATTAATATGGAGATAATAGAGGGAAAAATGGAAGGGTCAAGGAAAAGAGGAAGACCGAGACAGAAATTAATGGACTGCACTGGATGATGTGGGATGGATCCGGTGCATAAAAGAGGAAGGAACTAACCCGGGCCAAACACACACAACTTACAGCCAAGCGCCAATCGGCAGCCAACAGTACATTGAAAATCTAAAGCCCTGCTGCGCGGCTCGAACCCAAGAAGTTTTATTGACAATTCAGTTTGCCCAACGCGCTCTCAACTAAGCTACCCGCCCTCCCAAGGCTCCCATAGATCTGATGTCATAATATTTACCAACGTCCATAACTCCTGCTATGCTATGTTATGTTATAACAAGCCTGGTGTAGAGAGGAGATAGTCACTGTGACTCCTGTGTCTTTCTTGGCTAGTCTACGCACGCATGCAGCAACACTACATTGTACAAGATATTAGTCTCAAATACTCATAGAAGAATAATTATAGGTAACGAACCTTTCTTCGCCTTCCAGAAGTAATTTCATTTCCCTTTCACTTAAAATACGCCGACAAGCACGTTTTGGTCGATCCGCCATTGTTAAAACGGTTTTGAGAATTACAAGGCCGTATGTACATTATCATGTGTTCCAGTGCTGCTGCTTGATTGGATATCGGACATACAGCTGTGTAATACTCGGTAGAGCTTGAATATAGGACATACGGCTATGTAATTTTAACTCTAGCTCTGAATCTATTGTATGTGCATAATCAATTTTTACAGGACATACGGCTTATTATTAATTCTTTAGAGGCGATAACTAAGATCAAAATATGGTATTTTTGGACATACGGCCTTGTAATTCTCAGGTCGCGATTTTATAGCTCGCATAAGTACCTATAGCTGTCTACCTACCTACCTATCCACCTCCCTGAGGGTAATGTGTCGGATCAGGGTAATCATCGTCACCTGCGCGGTGCGGTAGGTGGCCAGGATTGAATTTGTACTCGACACGCAGGTATTTTTGTTTCACTCCCCCCTACCTCAGGGAGATTGGAACTGAACGAAAAAGAATCCCACTCGAGAAGCAACCATGACGATCAAGTATTCGCGACTTCTTTTTCTTGGTTTCGGCCTCTAAGGCAGGCGTTAGTTCCGACCGTCTCCGTCCGAAAGCGTGCGGTCAATGTACTCATTGATGTCGAATTCGTCAGAGGCCAAAGTAGAGGATATTCCAACACAAAGATTTCTGATGAATGAACCTTCGCCACCTGGCGAAATCAACTACAGGAACAAGATATTGAAGATTATTAGATTCTGCATTAACATCTCTGCGTTGTTAATTTTTAATGTAACATTATTTGACTGATATGATAGGCCCTACCATGTGGTATGATGTGACATGATATGGTATATAATAATGTAGTTTAATGTAATGTAATGCAATATAATATAATATGATATGATATGATATGATATGATATGATATGATATGATATGATATAATATAATATAATATTATGTAATATAATATAATATAATGTAATATAATATAATATAATATAATATAATATAATATAATATAATATAATATAATATAATATAATATAATATAATAAAAAATATAATATAATATAATATTATGTAATGTAATGTGATGTAATGTAATATAATATAATATGCGGGATAGAATACCGTAAAGTAATATAACATAATTACCGTAAATTACGTAATATCATAATATGATATTTAATTTTATGCGACTTAATTTTACTGTATTGCTCTCGGTAGATGCTGAAGAGGATAAGAAATGTTTCCTTACTTTATAATTTAATAAAATGTAATAAAATTTAATAAAATCTAATAAAATATAATATAAATTAATGTTTTTTTTAAATATAATATGGCTACTCTAGCAATAATAACACTAGTGATGATGATGATGATGATGATGATGATGACGATGACGATGACGATGACGATGACGATGACGATGACGATGACGATGATGATAATCTTTAATTCGATGGCTGAGTGCCTTTGAGCGAATGATCGTCTCTCCATCTGTCGCCGTCTTCGTCTGCTGAACTCTCTCTTCCTCTGTGTGTCCGTCTATCTCTTTCTGTCTATTTGTATTTGTCTGTATCTGTCTGTCTGTCTGTAATATAATATGATATATTACGGTCTGCCTGTCTGTCTGTCTGTCTGTCTGTCTGTCTGTCTGTCTGTCTGTCTGTCTGTCTGTCTGTCTGTCTGTCTCTTATACCTATCTCGTCCTGTCTGTCTCTCTGTATGTCTCTATGTCTCCTTCTGTCTGTCTGTCTCTCTATGTCTGTTGACAAAGCAGTTCGTCGATTCCCACGCGGCTCGTCTAATCACGATGTCGTCTTTCATTCCCACGCGGACGAAGGGAAGTCGGGACAGTGGGTCGGTGGGTGGGTGAGTGGGTGGGTGGGTGGTGGCAGAGACCGAGGGGTAGCGGCTGCGTTCCCACGCCCGCATCGAACGTCTGTTGCCCAATCCTTTTCTGCCCTCCACTCGGACAGGTGTTCCGCTGAGGCGCACCTGTCTTCGCTCCGATTGGCGGCGCGTAAAGTCACATGACGGTCTCTGATTGGCCAGCGTGATTGGGTCGGAGCGCAGAAAAGCGATGCACGTTGACCTGACCCGGTTACTTGTCGTCTGTAGCGGAACAGAGGAGGAGAGTTAAGCGGGGCAGAACGTTAAGGATTCGAGACGACATCTCTAGTAATTGAAGACGAAATCTATTTCGAACGGTGTAAGATGCTGAATTTTACAGAGAGGAGACAGGCGGAAGTGTTGCCAAGGCAACTGTCGCCTGGGGAACGGGTCTCGAGGAAATACCGAAAGGCGATGATTCGAAGGGCAGAGTATCTCAAGTTGAAGGCCATCGTACCCTCCGTCGCCAGGAAGAAGTCCGTCTCAAAGGTAGGTTTACGCTTTAGTGGCGGCAGATAAATAAAATATATAATTCCTCAAGGATTCTAATCTAATCTAATAGCTTATGTAGCGCCGTTATTTTTGCTGTTAAAAGGCAGAAGTTGATCGTCGAGTGACAGCGTCGTAAAATATATTAGAATCGAGTGGAGATGATTTTGTCCATTCCATCCCTCATGAAACGGACGCAAGAAAAGTCTGTCTTCAGTGGGTTAAAGAGATCATACAAAGAACAGATAATTCCTGTCTGTCTCTCTGCCTGTCTCTCGATGTATCTGTCTCTCTTTCTGTCTGTGAATGTGGTTGTCTGTCAGTCTGTCTCTCTGCTGTCTCTGCCTCTGTCTGTCTGTCTCTGGCTCCTCTGTCTCTGTCTGTCTGTCTTTCTGTCTGTCTGTCTCTCTCTATCTCTGTCTGTCTCTGTCTGTATCTGTCTGTCTGTCTGTCTGTTTCTCTCTCTCTCTCTTGCTACGCTTTCTTAGCCTCGGTATATGATAATTACTAGTGACTTTTTGTTTGTTTGTCTGTCTGGCTGGCCGTCTTTCTGTCAGCAAGTTGGCTGGCTGACTGACTGGCTGGCTGTAATCGTGCTATAACCAACTACGCTTGGGGGCTTTATAGTGTACTATAAATCTACGCTTCCTGGTTCTCAGTAATCACTAGGATAAGTCGTCAGCAATAACGTGCGACACGAAGGATGAAGGTCTGTTCCGTATTGTCATGAGTCGGTGTTGCAATGTTTGTGAGTTTACGCCTGATGATGAGACTGTAACGGTCGTGCCGAAAAGGTGGCTTGTCCAGCGTAACGGATTCAGATAGACTTATAAATTATTAGAGGCATCTTCAGTTACATCAGAAGCCGTCGGTTTCAATCTTGATGCGATTTTCAGTGTTTGTGTCTAGCAATTACATGATTCACATTGAGCAGGTGGTTAATCAGTTCGTGAGGTAATTAATGTTAATTAATTGCTTAGATTGTTAATATCTTTGCATCTTCTTATTTGTAGTTGACTGTCATTGAGGAAGCGATTCGATACATTGACGAACTCCATTCAGCCCTCGCTGTCAAAATGAATGGCATTGGTGAGTCAGATTGCCTTCTAACAACTACATGAACACACCTGCTTGTCTGCCTACCTGCTAATACTTACCTTTATGCTTACCATGCTGCTTACTTAGCTATTTACTTATCTGCGTGATATCCTACCTATAGATCCGTACATTTGGCTATTTATCTACCGTATCTGCGTACATACCTGCTTACTTACCTACCTACTTGCCTGCCTACTCAGCTACCTACTTGTCTACTTTACCTCTCTACTCTTACCTGCCTACTTATCTACTTGCTCGCCTCATTCAGGTGGCCCTGAAATTGCTATGTTGTGATACTGCTGGATGAAATGTCTTCGTTACATTACATGACAGTGACATTGAATGACACTTTCTACGATGTTCTCGTGAAAGTCATGAATGAACATAATTATACGCACCCAACACAAACACACACCACACACTCATTTTCTTCATCGAATGAATCTGTATTTACAGATCATGACGGCGTTCGAAGCGGTTGTCAAGCGGACGCATTCATCCGTGACCTCTGCAACCGGAAGTGGTTCCAGTTCGCCGAACAACCAGAAACAACGCCTGCCTATCAACTACGAAACTCACCCTCACTTCCGCCCTTGACCTTCGCCAGAACCCCGCTCTCTGACCGTCAGTCAGCCTACCTACCAGAATCAGAAGATGAGGAGGAGGAGGAACTCTTGCTGTCCAGCTAAGTCATCCATCCGGTTCCGGTTTGCTTTGGATTGTGCTTCCCGTCGGACTGGTTCCTCGGATGATCCGCCATGCACGGTCGGTGGGGCGTATTGCAACAGCCACGAAGAAAGAAAGATAGAAAGAAAGAAAGAACGTAAGAAAGAGAGAAAGAAAGAAAGAAAGAAAGAAAAAAAGAAAGAAAGAAAGAGAGAAAGATTTGAGATAGGTCAATAAGGAAGGTAGAAGGATAGGAAGAAAGGAAAAAAAACATTCAGGAAGAAGAAATGGAGGAAGAGAGAAATTGAAGAAGAAAGAAGGAGAATAAAGGAAAGAAGGAAAGAAGGAAAGAAGATGGAGAAAAGTTCCAACTTGAAAGAAAAAAGCGTGTGTGAATTTCAACAAGAAACAACGAAATGAAAAAAAATAAAATTGGAGAAATAAAGAAGGAAAGACATTTCGGGTGAATTAAAGCAAAAAGAAAGAATGATTGAAAGACGGGATGAATTCCGTCAGCAATTAGAAACAAAATGGCGGTGAAGCCACGCAAGGACAGTCAGGAATTACTCCACGAAAAGAATTCCACCGAACCATCTCCGTCCTGATGTCAGCTCATTTGAACACCCTCCCCTCTGCAGGGTATGAGTGTCATAATACCTGCACACTCCCTTCCTGTCCAAAAGACAACAGGTGTTGCGTGCTTTCAATGCTTGTCAAGAATGGCTGCGTGTAAGAGAACAAAGCTTCCTCCGACTGTGGAATTTTCTTCTGTCTATTGAAGCCATCACGTGTCGACGAACCGATGGCTATTATTACCCCGTCGCGGGGCATCTGGCCGGACATTCTTCCCATCGTCGGCACGCAGCCCCTAATCCTCCCTGGCGGGGACCATCTGTCCCTTTAACGGACCAATCGAGGGAAGCAGGTGCCCCCCGTCCGTTGCGCTTTTGCAGGCGTCTTGACTGTTTGTGGGAATATGGCGGCGTTTGAAAGACACCTGTTGCAAAGAACGGCTCTTTATTCTAACCGCTGCAGTTGCGCGGCAAAGTGGACAATTGTACGGATGTATGGATGTTTGAATGTGCTTGTAAGTGTGTATGTAACTACGTTTGCGTGCATTTATTATTAGCATGGCTGTACTTGTGTGTATGAATGGTTAGAGATAAGGAAGGAGATATATGAATTGCATGTACACATCATAGGATACCTGTGATTATGTATATATGAATGTGTGAGAGGGTGTAGGTATGTGTGCATGTGTATATATTATGTAGATATGCATGACTATGTATATATGTAGATGTGCATGTATGTATATGTGTTCATATAAGCTGAAAAGTCCCTTTGTTGGGTTGTTGTCCTAAAGTGACATTCAATTGTACATAATTCTTGTATGCATCGGTCTAAGTTTGAAATTTCCAATAAAATTTCGGTTTCAGATTTTGGCTGAAAATACATTTGATTATAATTAGTAGAAATATAAGTGTAGATATTTCTTCTTTCTGTCAGTGTACATGCTCCTTGGACCTCAACTATCTGCCTCTTCCGTCTCTCTCTGCCTACCTCTGTCTGTCTGTCTATCTGTCTGTCTGTCTCTCTCTGTGTCTCTCTCTGTGTCTGTGTGTGTGTGTGTGTCTCTCTCTCTCTCTCTCTCTCTCTCTCTCTCTCTCTCTCTCTCTCTCTCTCTCTCTCTCTCTCTCTCTCTCTCTCTCTCTCTCTCTCTCTCTCTCTCTCTCTTTCTCTCTGTTTGTCTTTCCGTCAGTCTCTTGATCCCTCTTCTCTTCTGCACCGCTGTCCACCTCTTCTTTCCTCAATCCACCCATGAATCTTTCCGCATATCCATCCATTATTTGCCCATCCTTCTCTCCATCCATCATTCCTACCTCCCACCCTACTCCGCATTAAAACAATTAGCGCTAAAAGGCAGAGCCGCCAATTATCTCCCATTGGCACGCAGACAATGGAACGAGCTCCACGTGCAATATCCACCCCACTGCAATGCCTACCCTCCTACGGGCACCGCCACCAATCCTCTTCCCCGATCCATATCATCAGCCCCACCTGGGTCGACTGGGGAGGCTGGGGTTATATCGGCTTATCTTGTCATCTGTCACAAAGCCGACAAAGTGTTTCTGTCAATTTTACACGTGTCCCTTCTACCTGCCAGTCAGTGGACGGCCTAGCGGACATTCGCACTGCATAGAGTAAGATTTACGAAACGAATAGAAAACTGTTAACAATTGAAACTGACGACAATAAGTTGTTGGTGATTACTGGTCTTGATCATGGCGATGGTGATGACGGTAACGATTACGGTAGCAATGACGATGACGATGATGAATGGCTTAAACAGATGAATATTTCCTAAGAGTAAAGAATGACGACAAAGACTACAATCTTATCTAATCTAATCTCATCCGAAAACTTGTAAGGCGTACTTGTGAACAGAACTCCGCCCGACACATTAGCTACGTGCGTGATGCAGTTTGCCCGTTTCGTAGCCAGGCACGGGGAATCTAATACTGCGCCTGGGAAGGTCGCGGCCAATCAGTGTCAGAGGCCTTATGCGGCGCCATCGCACCTGTTCCTCTCCCTGATTTATTTCCGGGCGACTGGCATGTCATC
Organism: Allolobophora icterica; assembly: GCA_963556255.1. Taxonomy (NCBI): domain Eukaryota; kingdom Metazoa; phylum Annelida; class Clitellata; order Crassiclitellata; family Lumbricidae; genus Allolobophora; species Allolobophora icterica. The sequence continues at coordinate 987,986 of OY744611.1, read as the reverse complement.
CTCGCTCCCTCGGTGGCCCCTGGACCAGTACGCGACAACAGGTGCCCGTCAATTGACCCTGGGCCGGACTGTTACCCCCGGCGGCCTGGCGACCTTTAACCTCACTTCGAGGCATTACAAAGTGGGGGTAGGGTAGGAAGTATTCGGGTAATGCACTGAATGCCCGGGGTTCGATTCTCTGTTAACCCGACAATAAGGATTGCACATCGTATCAGGAATGCTGTATCACTTGGATTATATGCAGCTATAGCAGCGAAGACAAACGACGCTATATAAGGTATTCGAATCGTTTTTTGCAGCAGAGAATACCAAAGAAGACAATGACACAAACAATTATAATATGAAACACTGACAACTATATCAACACCTTTCACTCACTGCCAATCACGACGACCGTCCATTTCTACTAGGCCCCTACCAACGAACGAGAAAAAAACATTTAAAGGATTATTACTATTTACTATTATTATTTATTGTTATTTTTTAATGCGACATTATGAGTGATTGTTATAACTAGACCAACATGCTATCCATCAGAAGTCAATGAATTACAAGTGGAGATGATGTGGGTGCTTAGAAAATCAATCCGCGTGAATCTCCGATTACGATTAGGAATTGACGGACGGTGGTTGAAAACAATATTTATCTGAGATTGTTTGGATATTGAATAACTCTTTGTTCTTAGTGGCTTTAACATCTGTTAAGTTGGCATAAGGCAGCTCTTGGTATATAGATAGGTAGAAAGCCCTGCAGTGTATACAGTAAGTGTCTATACACTCATGCATACGTATACATACATAAACACAGACATGCAGATAAACAGACATGCATACATAATGTTATGTGATCACATATTTATATAGCGTCTCTTCAAGTGAAACTCAACAGAATAGAAGTAAAGAAAGACCTAAAAGTTGGACCAAACACAGCGAAGCTTCTGTGCATACATACATGTAT